>CM072819.1:119183793-119648642 GCA_036937905.1 Salvia rosmarinus | reverse complement strand
TAACTTAATGCAGATGTGAATTGTTTTCATAAGCAAGGTCATGTTATAAATGGATAATCATTAAATTATCAAAGAAAACCATGATTCACTCAATGATAATCAAGCAGCAGCATGACAGTTGAGGCATGTGCAAATCTGTGCAGAGCTAACAAAGAGTTGTTTCCAAAGGAATAGACATCTATTATAAATTAAATGTGAAGAGTTCAACAGAAAACTGTGAGCACAGACACAATAGGTAATGCACCATCTCTAGTGAGAACTGGCCAATCAACTTCTCCTATCATTGGGAACCAGTAATCTTTACTTCACCCATTCTAGAGTCTAGACATACATGGACTACTGGAAGGAAAAGAGCAGGCTAGACTAGCCTAAACTCATAAACGATTGAAAATAATCAAGACACGAGAGAAATGGAAGAAGACAAACTGAAATTGACTAACTATGCCCGATCACTGGTTAACTAGGCATGCCAAGTAATACTCGAAAAGGAGTCACTACTTGCTACAACTCCATAAGCATCCCATCCCTCAATCAGATTCCCTGTCCACTAGTATTGGGTTTTAGAGTTCTCCTTCCAAGATTTTCTATTCTTAACAGACACGAACTTAGTTAAAACAGAATAATTAGGATCATCTCACCTGATGGAACACATTGACTAAATACCTACAACTCTGACATCAAACTCAATACCAGTTCAAACCATCAATAATAGAGTAAGCAAATGCTTCGAGATCTCTCTCCTTATCCTTTTCCTTTCAATTACTCGCCTACTACTCCATCCACAACCAACTAATTAAGGCACCTAAAATCCTCAGGTTTCTCTTCTGTACAGTGCCAGTGGGCCCTTACAGTAAGGATGCAAGTTACCATTCACCGCCAGATCAACCCTAAACCCGATGCGCACAGATCATTGGCATGGACTATTAAATTTCTCATCCCCATCAAAAATAGCTAAATACATGATCTCAACAATATCATTCCTCGAAGCACACAGCACAACCTGAAGTACTTACTAATACCGTGAATAATCTGGTCCAGGATACACTCTGACACACACCCTAGATGAAAATGCATGCTATATTAAGTCTTACATAACTTGTTTTAGGTGCACGCGATACGCTCATACTATCTAACCAGTAATTGCACAGAAATTACAGACAATCAAGTGAAAATTAATAGATGAAGAAAGAAGATCTCATCTGACCAGAACTTAAACTCAGGGAGGCGGCGGACAAGGGCGGAACTCTTCGGAGCCGCGTGGAGGGCGGGCCGTCGGTGAGCCCCTGGATCTCGGGGTCCACCTGCGGCGACAGGAACGCGATCAGCAGCTGCAGGATATAGATTCCTAGGCCGTACGTAATGATGTAGAAGCCCTGGACAAAGTAGACGCGCAGCGCGTATACCGCCGCCGTCGAGGCCAGTAAGATCCACCGGTACAACACCAGGGGCGTTGATTTGTCGAGGAGATGCTGGTAGCGCCGCCAGCCTCGTGGCTCAGTTGCATGACGGGGAGGAGCTCGTGTTCTCGTCGGCAACGCCTGCTCCGCCGCCGGTATTCATTTTTGATTCTTTTTCTCTTTTGGCTATGTATTAATTAATCTATTGAAATTTCTTTTAGAGCAGAGAATTAATCAACAGTGACGAGGAAAAGTTCGGTAAATTCCTTTTCCTTCGCGATTTCGTAATTCGCATAATCTTTTCTTCTTTTCAACAGTTAAAACTGACTGAAACATATCCTATAAAAGAAAAGGAAAAACAACAATGAAATACAAATCGAAGTCATAATTGAGGCCCATTGCTTGTTTGGGCCTTTTGGTTTTAATAGAATGAATCAAATAATTAGTAAAATATTTTGTAAATGAATAATTTGTCACAAATACGTATTATTTTTATGGTGAACGTACTATTTTAACACAATATTTACACTTTTTAGGGATGCTCAGTTGATTCACTTGTTTTTGTTGTTGCTTGAGGTACAGTTTGAAATAGATAATTGATTTGATAATTATCCAAAGGTTGAACGATCAAAAGGTTTTTATTAAGTAATTTATTGAAGTAATGATGTTTTACTAGCGAATAATTGCTGAGGACGTGAGCTCATGTTTAGACAGTGCAGAATCCTGAATTATGTACATAAGCACCTGTGGTTATAATGATGTTAATCTTAATCATATTTTGAGGTTAAGTAAGTAAGCAATTAAATTTGAATTTGAATCCAGATTTTAACTCACGCTCTACCATATAAAATAAAGAAGGAAATTCCACCCGAAACAATTTGATCAAGAGTGAATGGTCACAAAATTATGTGTAACAAGGAACATAATTATTGAATTTGAGACAAAGCGATGAAAATCCTAGCAGAATGAGAGTGTAAGGACGTCGTGAGACAAATACATGAGAATGTCATTCAGGATTACTAAAATAAAGGTGCAAGAAAATGGGTCAAAACTCACGAAGGAGTTACCTGCAGAAAGAGAAAACTTGTGATTACGTATTTCTATTAATCGATCAAATCCGAAGCATCTATGTATATACTGCACTAGATAACATCGTGAATAACCAACAAACCTTTCACGGCCAACACAGTTCAATCTTGAATTAATACATATAATTTCTTTTCATTAAGCACTAACACAACCAAGATGCAATCTGATAAAGATATCATCAATCATGCTCTGCATCATATAAGAGGGTGTTTGGCTGAGCTTTGAGCCCAAAAACAGCTTATAAACCGTTGCTTAAAAACAGCTTATAAGTGTTTTGGGAGCTTATAAGCTCAGCCAAACACCTCTATATCATGCTGCATATGTGATGTGATTCAACATAACACTCAAAGGGCAAATTTCAGTACTATATTAATAGACTAGCTCTTCATGTGCTTGTTCCATCAGGTGACAAAAGAAGTCTTAGAATTCATCTGTTGCTTAACACAACATTGCTGAACTTGGTACAATTTCAGTTTCCAAATCCAAAACAAATGGCATTAACAAAGATATAATAAAAGGTTTTAATGAGGTTGAATCACTGTAGTATTCAGCATAAATCGAACTATTTCCTAAGAAACCAATGCTATGAGAGCTGTATCTACTTCATAAATCAAACATACCAGCAAGAGGGGTAAAAGCAATCATAAATGTTGATGATAATCACTGCAGTAAGGCAAGAATGGCACATAGAATTTACACATTTCAACAGATGAGATGAGCAGCCTAATCTGCATAGTTTCTTCCCATATTACTCCGAATCTGCAAAAAGCTCGGCCACTTCCCGATCGAGCATGCCACCAAGCTCCTCTCCGTGAACGAGCCAAGCCTCACCTTAAACGAATTGACCTCCCAGCGCTGCTCAAGCCACATTAACCACAGCTGATTATTATCACTACCAACTCCTTCCTCGACTGCATCCGCAACTCAGACTCAATAGCATCCAAATTCACTGCAAGCGAGCCTCTGCTGCCCTCAACCAATCCGCACCCTCAGAGGTCACTCCCGACACTTTCTAACCTTCACCTTCACCAAATTGGGACACCCCCAGCCAATGCCTCCATGCCATGATCAGAAACAGGGCAACTCTTGATGCATAACTTCTTCAGAGCTACACATTTGGAAGCAATGCAAGAGATCTCGGCATCACCGATACTTTCGCTGCCACACAATGCCAACCTCTCCAAATTCAGACAGTTAGAAGCTAACTTATCCAAACTCAAATGCGTAGAATTCACACCAATTAAGACTAATTCTTGTAGATTAGGGCAATTAACAGCAATGGCGATTAAACCATAGTCGCTTATCCTATTCGTTCGCCATCCATCGATGCGGAGCTTCCTCAGCGATTTACATTTCTCGGCAATAGTCATAAGCCCAATGTTCGTGCACTCAGCAGTTTTACCAAATGCAAAATTTCAAGATTTGCAGAGTTTGAAATGACGGAAAGCCCTAAATCACCGACCTGAATCCTCTCGAAATGAACCTCGACGAGCCCCATGACTCCATCAGCAATCACCCAAGCAATTCATCCCAATCACCGGAACACCTAAACAGCTTCAAAATCCTCAAATTCTTCGCCGCGGCAATCAGCTGCGCGAAACACTGCGCGTTGTAGAGATCTTTGAGACAGATCATTTTCAGCGTCGCCGCCGCCTTCCCGGCCGAATTTGCTCGGCGGCAGCTCCATTGGTAATGCCGCGCAGCCGCTTCACCGACAATTCCTCGAGAAATTCACAATTCTCAAGCAGGGCGTTCACGCCTTTAGCCCCAAAGCTGCAAGATCCGCACGAAAACTTCCGCAAATTCCTGCAGTTCTCAGCGAAAGCGGCCACCCTGTCGTCGCTGAGCTCGCGGCAGGTCCGGAGCTTCATCCCGGTGAGATTCCGGCACTTGAGCGAGATCAAAACCAACGCGTAGTCGCTGACGCTGACGGATCGACGGTCGCATTTCAAAGTCAACTTGGTGACCGCGTCGAAGCGAGAGAACAATCTCGGAACGACGTCGGCCAGCTGCGACTGCGCGTTGAGCGCGAGGCGATGGCGGCTCTGACCCTCGAGTTAGCCAGCGGCGGCAGACCAAGGAAGAGCGCTTCCGGTCGCCGGCGGGAGTGAGAGGAAAATTAGGCCAAGCATTCATCAGGAGATCCAGTGTAGTCGTATCCAGAAACGGCGTCGTCGGAGTCGGATATGAGGCCACAGGGTTGTTTCCATCCAATACCGGCGAGGATGTGGGCCTCGGCGTCGAAGCTGACTGACCCATTCGCCTCTCTTCTTCCTCGCAGCTACTGCAGAAATTTGTTGCTTTTCACTAGGTTGGGAGAAACGGACTTGACGAAGTCAGAATTCACGTGAGAAAGTAAAACAGAAGCTGTTTTGTAAATTTTGGATTAATCTTTTAATTAAGAGAAAATTTGTTCAAAATTGGGAATTTGGTTAGAACTAGTTGAGTGCGGGCAATGGCATTATTGTCTTGGAGGATTAGCTATACTGCTTGCTTTCAGTTTCAGATTAAGTTCAAGTTACTCGTTATTTGATTTTTCAAAAAAATAAAAATCATTTTCTTTGTTAAATAAAATTACAAATTATATCTAAATTTTGGTGTAGCGCTCATTAACTTTGACAAAGTTATATATTTAATTATAGCTTAAGTTTTTCATGTTTTAAAGCTTGTGATAAACAAAATTATTTTTAAGGTAATTAATATTCGATGAAATCATGAGAATTTTGATTTACAATATGTATATAAAATTCAATTCCATCAAGTAATTCATGAACTTTTAGTAATTTGATTAAATAAGTTTAAATTCATTAAAAGAATATTTATTGATCGATGAAGATATGTCTTACCAATTGAACTGTATTTAATGGTCATATCGTAATCAAACATCTAAAAATTTGGATTCAATTATGATTAGATGTCTATATATCTGTTAACCAATAGTTAGCCGCCATTTTTGGTTCTTTAAATATTTTATGTAATTAGATATAATTTTAATTTTTAAGTTTTGTAGTTGTAAAATCGTGATTTTGTAAGTTAGTATAAGTTAATATATAGGCAAAAGAAACCAAGGTCAAAATAAAATTAAGCTCCTTTAATGAAAACGAACAAACCAAGGTCAAAATTTCAAATGTTGGACGCTATCAGCCTATCACCAATTTTCATGTGATGCCTCAGTGGAATGGAGGCAAGATCACCATGAAACCGGGCAATTCCACCTTTCAACAAACTCCTTGCAGGCAGAAGTCGGAAAGCCTACTCCAAAGATGTTTTAGAGCTGCTTAATCCAACCCCGTGATATTAACTCCTCACTGTGAAGAACAATTTTTCTGCACTTCTAGTGGATGAATCGAGAAAGGCGATTGTGTTTTGAAGGTGGATTTGAGGGCGGGATGGAATGTCGCCGAATTCGAATTCATAGAGAAGACGGCAAAACGAATTCAAAGAAGGTTAGTGCAGGCCTCCATTATGTCCCTCCAAGTTTCATCCTCTTTCTCTTAATTTCGTTTAATTTTCGGCTTCTGGATTAAGATCGACTCCAGGGTATAACACTCAAAGCTCCTCCAAAAGAACTAGAAAGGGCGGCCTGTGATTTGTCACATTCTCGCAAGCCAGCTGGTTCCTTTACCTCCAGCTTTACTTCGGTAAATTGAAATTTTGTTCGCTTTACTATATTTGCTTTTGATTTCTCGCAGTATTGACCGGTTATTGTATATGGGCTCTACAAAGCTTTCTGGTGAATCATCACAAGCTATAACTCATGTTTTCTTGAGACATGGATGCATCTGGATTACAATGATCGTTGAAAATATAGTGTACTAGCAGCTAACCAAAAAACAAAAATCATGTTAAGAAGAAAAAGAGGATAAATTTTGAAGAGAGGTGACTAAGATCATGAATGATTCAGAAGGATTTGTTTCAATATATAACATGAAACCAAGCAATATATGTGTACTGCTACTGCTGGAGGTGTATTTTGTTTAAGCATTTTACTTGCTCTTCATTTTTTCATTTCTGTCTCCTGTTTTAGTATATAATTCCCGGCTATGAATCATTTGAGCGGTATGCTTGTTAGCTGTTATTATTGCTACAGTTTTATATGATTTCTTGACTATTTTGAATTACAAATACCTGCATCCTGCACCTTCATTCATCCATGTTCACCCGTTTGATCAGGAACCTTACAAATAAATATTTTTACTATGTGCGGATTGAGAGTTAAGCCTATTTTGGATAAAGTTGGATTGTGAGATTACATCAATAGTGTTATTTGTGTGTTGAGGGCAACTCTTATACGATTTCAATAGTTGTGATGTTGTTAGATCTTTTACAGCAATCTCTTTGGTGCCAATTTATGCTTTGTACTGCCTTCACATCTTAGTTGCTAACTGTCGGAAGGGGAACAATGCAAACAAGGTCCAAGTGAAACATAATTTATGATTCACTAGCTTTGCAGTTAGTTCCTGGAACTGCATTAAGTTGAACATATGATATTGTTGATTTATTTATTTTCCTGTTTTATTTCAGTCAGTTAATGTTCAATCCCATTCAGTTTTATAGTGGATTCATTGTATTCCATGTTCTTCGAGTTTTGTTGTGTTTGGATGATTTTATCCATGCCTTGACACTTCTCAAGTTTACTTTCCGATGTTTCTTTTCTTAAGTCTAATGGTTTATTTAATTGTGATTCCCTTACTGTTGTACTATGAAGAAGATGAAGTGGCAAACCATATATGAAAAACTTCTGAACGTTACTCTTTTGCATGCGTGGAATTAGCACAGCATAACACATAGTAGCCCAAAACCTAAGGATAACTACGACCTATTATTTTCGGTCTTGGCTTTTGTTTACTTTTTTTCTTCCTTTTCTTCTTTTCCTTTTTGATGACTGAGATGGATTAGAGTTGTATTGAAAGAAATGACTGAGTATAAAAGAAAGGGCAAACCGAGTATTTACAATGAATAACATGCTCAATTCGATTGACGAAATCACCTTAAGTAAACTAGAATATGAATAAGATTCCTTTATACAAATAAATTAGTTGTATGATTTCCAAACCTTAGCTGTATGTCAGACTTATAATTCTCCAAAGCCACTGGAATTGCATGCTCTTCGAATATAATATCCTTTTCTATCACTGAATAATCATTCAATAGAAACGAGACACTGTTAGAGTACCAAGAGCTTTGTTTAAGCATAAGATTAAAGGGCAGAAAATGATTATCCTTCCCATCCTTTCTTACAGAAGGAGCACATGCCTCGCTTTTCTTCTTTGTGATTATTACCTGTAAAACTGGAGTATCCTTTCTTTGTGACTGTCAAAGCGAAACAATGACAGTTCGAATTATGTTGTGACATATTGAAGTTAGAGGAACATGCAGTAAGTTTTCCTTAGGTCTCCTAAATTTTTTCATGCAAAGGAACTCTTACCCTTTCTCAAGCCCTTTTAGTGATTTTTTTTTCACAATATCTATAAGCTTTTTGCTTCCTTCTCATGGTATCTGTTTTCAACTTCAATCAGTATAGCCTTCATTGTATCCTCTACAGGCTTGTCTCGATGGAGCCGACTGAAGTTTCAATTTATCACTGACTGACTTCTAGATTATATTTTATCTTATCATCTTTTAAATGCTACAACCAAATAATCATTTGTCATCTGGATTGTTATCCACATGTAAATTCCAAAATGATTCTGCTGATTCATCTCGAGGGCATTTTGTATTGAAGATATGGTGGCTCATAATCCAAATGCAGAGATTTGACCCAAATAAGGAGTGATGAAAATTATTTGGTTGGATTTCACACAAGTCTCTCAAGTGGATCATATAACAAAGGGACTGGACCAGCATGTTATATTCATTATTTTGTGGAATTTAGAGTGGAATAGTTCGAGTATAGTTCATCCAGTCTTCATTCATTTCAACTTATTTGTTGTTTGGATGAACAAATTGTTATTAAGGGCATAGAAATGCGAATATAACGAAAACAATATAGGATAAAAACTGAGGCAAGAGTTGGACACTTTCTCCAGAAGATAAATTTGCTCCGCTATAGTGCACGGGTTCTACAGCAATTATCTTCAAGATACAACCGCTTAACAAATACGAGTAGTTGACTACTGACGTATTCGAAACCGCTAGATACTCGAACATAGAGGCTTTGAAGGATGTATGAAGTAGATTGATTATCCTCGAATTAGTGAGTTTAATCATCTTCACGGTCCTTTATAGCCCAAGGTGGTTGTTCGTGAAGTGGTGCGAAGGCCCAACTGCGCCAACCAAGACGTCGGTCCATGATCGATAAGGTTGCCGAACCAATGTGATGGTTCGCCATGCACGAGTCCAACCGCCCGCCACGTGGTCGAGTCCTATGTGTTGCCCGAGCCATCTCCAAATGCCATGTTGGCAAAACTTTGGCTCCTCAAAGCAACGATCTAAGTCAAAGAGAGAGAATGCTCAATACCGATCCACGCTAAGGAAAAAGATCCAACGAGGAGTCCGTGGGTCTAGATTTTGCTTCGTTAGGCGACAATCATGGTCTCGGTGATTCTTATGATTACGCTTTTTTTTGGAAATGAAGCCCACTCGAGTCAACATCCATTTCACTATACAACAACAATTCGATTGTCACATAACGCATAACCTATACTTCACGCTAAGTCGCAATCTAATGCCCGGGAACTAGAACTTCATTAATTTCAATGTAGAATAGAAATCATTCACAATCATTAAGAAGCTAATTTTGTGTATTAATTGTTCATTCATTCCACATTGGTGAACACATAAATACACTAATTGATCTACATAAAATGGAGATTCCAAATCTAAGTTCATATATAATTTATATCAATAATCCCCACATGAATGACGATTAATGCAAATGTAAGTTTTTCAAAGTTACGACCTATTATGCCGGATATATAGTTGTTGGCTTTGAACCTTCTTTAGTATAGTGTTATCGATTTACTCAACTTCGGTGAACACGATATCTGAACGGTCGGTTTGTGTAAACCAAGACATAACACATAGACAATAATAGATATAATATCTTTCGTCTCATGTTGTGTCCATTTCGCCTTGGACCATATCTCGATTCATAGTGTTATTCATTCAGCGCCCACACTTCACGTTGTGTCTATTTTGCCTCGACCATGTCGACCTTATCTATAACAGAGATAAATCAAGTTCGCAAGTTAAGGGCACCGCTTTTCCTTCGTCACGCTTTGCTTGTTGATGACCATCTTTCTTATTGTTTTCGACAATCCTTCCATGGCCCGGTTGCCACATTTGTAACAATTTCCTTTGATCCTCTTTGCTTCTGCTCTGCCTTCCCGTTGAACTTATGCTTTGTTGTTGATGCTAGACTATTATATTCGTCTTTGCCTCCATAGACGATGTTTCGCCATGTTGTCGACGATTGTCTTCTTCGATCCTCAGCGTAAATGAGATCTTCAAGTCCTATCTCCTCGCATTTGTGTAGATAGTTCTTCAAGTCTTTCCACATTGGCGATTTCTCAATTATTGCAAAGAACTCGAAAGGAATCGAAAGATCTAACTTTCACGAGAATATCTACAGATCAACTGAGTTCTTGCACTTGTTCAAGGACCGCCTCGCTATCCACCATTTTGTAATCTAAGAGTCGCGATGAACTTCTTTAGACCGACATCTTCCGTCTGTATTTTGTCTCTAAAGAGATCCATAGTTCCTTCGACGCCTTGGTATTAGAGTAAATACTATGAGAGTGTCGCCTAGCTCGTTGAGGATATAGTTATACGTAAAGTCGTTGTGATGTCGGAATCTAACGCATTGTGTTTTTGTTTGTCGCCTCATCTTCCCACAAGAGGAGGTGACTTATTCAAGAAATGAACCAAATTGAGAATAGTAAGGTAGAAAAGCATTTTAGATTGCCAACGCTTATATTCGTAACCGAGAATTTTTCCGCTTTTCAGCATGAACATAGCGCTCGAACGTTGCTTCAATTTGTCGCCATTTCCACGAAAATTTGTCCGCGTTTGTTATTAAGGGTACATAGAAATGCGAATATAACGAAAACAATGTAGGATAAAAACCGGCAAGAGTTGACTCTTTCTCCACAAGACAAATTTACTCGCTACAATGCACGTGGTCGGTGGTTCTACAAGAATTATCTCCAAGATACAACAGTTAACAAATACGAGTAGTTGCACTATTGACGATTCGACGAACTACTAGATACTCGGAATAGAGAGGCTTTGAAGGATGTATGAAGTAGATTGATTATTTTCGAATTGGTGAGTTTAATCATCTTCGCAGGTCCCCTTTATAGCCAGGCGATCGTCGGAAGAACGGCGGTCCAATCGCGACCGAACCGCGCGATGGTTCGCCATGCAAGAGTCCGACCCCCGCCACGTGGTCGAGTCCCAGTTGTCGCCCGAGCCGCCTTTAGGTGCTATGTTGGTAAAACTTTGGCTCCTCAAAGCTCCTCGACGACGCAGATATGCAAAGGCGCCTAAAGCGCCAAACGACGTGCTCTGCTGCTCGGATGGTGTTTCACATCATCCTCGAGCATTTGGGTTAGCTATAAAATAGCTAATTAAAACCCATTAGGATGCACTAGATGGAGCACACTTAATTATTCCTTGTTGGTATGAACTCATTTATATATAGCTTAGAACTTCATTAGTTTTTCAATGTGGGATGAAAATCATTCACAACTATTAAGAACTAACTTTGTGCATTAATTGTTCATTCATTCCACATCGAATTTGAACATATAAATACACTAAATTGATAAACACAAAATGTAGATTTCAAATCTAAGTTCATATACAATTTATTCCAACCCAAATTAGTTGAACATGGAAACAGTCGAGATAACAAATGTAAATGATACCTAGAGAACTTCAACCCTGCACTTAGAAGCTACTGACTAAAGTTGAAAGTCTTTTTCTTTTTATCTGGATGCTAATATTTTATTTTGTGTGCTATTAAGTGTTTTCTCTTTCCTGTTTTCTTCACAAATTAGTTTTCAGTAAGTATGATCTTCTCTTTGTGGATTGTGGTTATGATGGTACTATTGCACTCAAATACGAAGATTCGTGAGCTAACATCTTGGTATGATTTGTACCGTGGAGAAATGGAATACCCATAGCACATTTACTAATTATATTATTTTGCCTGATGCAGAAATGTGGTATATACAGTGAAGAGGATGAGAAAGCTCTAAGAAATAAGCCGCTTCACCACTATGCTCCTTCATGAAGTAAGATTGGGTTTGCACTTCTTGGAGTGTCTTCACATGCTTGCAATTTACCTAATTTCGGTTTAGATCATGATCCACTACAAGAAAAAGCTCATAACTGTTGACGTAGCCTAAATCCCGCTGTTGTCGTAAGTCGTGTTTTCATAGGGTCTGAAAGTAAAATGCTCATAAACAACGATTTTGTCTAGTACAACTGTTTTTATGAATTTGACAGCAGTTTTTCACCAAATCCGTTGTCTTTTAAATTTTTTCTTGTAGTGAGAATTGATGTAAACTAGTTTAAACCGCTAGTATAAGTATACTATACATGTATCGTAGATTATGTTGAGTTCGAAGCCCTTCGGTTTCATTTATTAGGAAGTTGATATGTTCCCAAATATGAGTAGAAATAGCTCTGTCTTAATCTGTATGTCTTACTTGTAATTCTATGATGTAAATCAAATTGTCCACTAAAATTTACTATTTGAAAGGAAGCAATTAGAGTCAAACATGCTCATTCATGTGTTGTCGACATTTTCAGTCCAATACCAACAATTAATTAAGTTGACTATTTAGCCTTATTGTTTTAGTAACTATTGACTAAGAGGAGCTACTTGAGTTCTCTATTCACACCATTGTTAGTTTCATGCATTTACTCGAAATAAATCGGGTTGTAATTTTCTTGCCCCCGGCTCTTTAATGGACTTTTTCACGTGGAAAACCAGGTAAACAAGTGAACAATGTCATAGATGTGCTATTCATTGACCTTATAATTTTTAGGTAGAAATCTGTGTTATTTCTCTTGGACAACCTGGTACAAGTTAGCAAAACAAGTCAATATGCATTTATTTTACATTATCAGAATTTGATGCAATCATGGCATGTCAAAAGTGAACTGGTAACACCATAATTTTGCCACTTTATTGCCATGAATGAGATCCTATTGGCAAAAATTGGTAATAATGTAAGCTTATAAGTGATTCACTCGGCCAGCTGGCAGTTCCTTTGATTCACTATTCTGACATAATAGCAATTCAATAGTTGTGCCTCATGAATGTTGATTAGCTAACAATTCACTCTTCCTGCACAGACTTCCCTAGCAGAAGTGCCTTCCAGCCTACGTCCGACGATATGCACTGCCGCGCATGCAGAAACATGTCATGCAGAAGAATCTATGAAACATTGCTAGTACCTTAAATTTTCTAGTGTTGATGTCGAAGTCCCTGGCGAGGCTGGAGACATCGTAAACTCAGCTAATATTAAGGTATTGAATTTTCAAAAATAATAATAATAAGGTAGTTAAAAAGGACAGGTAATACTGGGAAGACATGTGCTTGTTTTTTTGTTGGCAGAATTTAATGAAGTTTGATGGGATTCAGTGTCCAAAGTTGCCCTTGGTGCAACCGTTTTCAATATGGTAGGTATAAGCTGGCTGGCCTCTCCTTGTTTACTTGCTTATTTCTTCAGACAAGAAAATGATTATACTCCTAAATTCTTAGCTAAATCTTAAGACTTGTTTGCTATACTTTTTAACTTCTACGAATTCATTACTATTGGTTTTGTTTCACCTATATGATACTAGAGACAGACAAGATAAATACATTGCGCTTTATAGATGAATAACCTACTTTTATTTTTCAGATCACGAAACTAAATTCTAAAGTGATGAATATAAGGGATCGGATCATCTTCAGATTCCCTCTTTTCCATTTCTATTTGAAAATCGATGAATCTTCTACGAGGTAGTCATGTTTAGTTTTGAAACTTTTGATTTTGGTGATTTTTTTTTTTTGCAGAGTTGTGGTCCTTTATGTCATACAGTTGGGCTACAGGTAATTGAACCATTTAATTGAACAAGGCTTGAAGGCTAAAACAATCGCACTGAGATGATATATAGTCAAAGTAATGTGATGATTACTGCAATTGTGTTTTCTAAAGGCGGAAAACAAGGGTGGATACCCACGTTAGTCAATATTGGATGCATCACACTTCATCATAAATTTATCACAAAAATCCATCCGAATTTGAATTTCTACATCTTTAAATTCTTGAGCTTTACCATTGAATCTACACTTTTTGTCAGCCATCTTTTGAACTTTTGTTTTGTTTTGTTTTGTTTTGTTTTGTTATTTGTCATCTTAATCCACTATTGTTGAAGATATTCTCATGTGTTCATGAATTATTCCAAAAATACTCACATACATGAGACCAGGGATGTCATGGACGGGTTTTACCCAACCGAATCAATAAATAAGATCGATTCGGTTCTAACCGCCCATTAGATATTAGATATGGATCGGACTCGACAATCAACTATGGGTCTAAAGCGGTTTGGGTCGAGCGGTCTAAAACCATAACCGAACCGAATCGAAACTAGAATCGTAATTGTTGCTTTATAATTTAATGGGTATGAGTGATTTCGGATCGATATTGGATAAAATCGGCTCATTGATAAGCCTACTTAAGCTTATGTTTGTCAATAGATGGATTTTACCGACGTAACCTATAAATAAGAACGAAATGGATCGGACCATCAAATTATGGGTTAGGTCGGGTCAAAGTGGTCGAATCGAAATCGAACCTAATCGCGCTTTAAAATTAAAAGGTTATGAATGCTTGGATCGATCGATAAAATTCACTTACATGAGACAATACTTTTAGTAGGCCTTAATTTATCAGGAGGTATTAATTGTTCAAGGATTGGTAAATGCTAAGTCTTGGAATAATTTAAGGGTTGGGATTATATTAATAAATCAACAAAGGTCCGAATTTGTGTGTACATGAGAAGATTGCCCATGTTGAGATTCTTATTTGTTCGATCCTAGTTGTTCGAGTGTTGTCTAACACCTCAGAGGAGTCCACGGTGCTTGATGAAGAAACTAGAGAGGTTATAGAGTATTTCTCATAAATTTAGATCTGCGAATCAACTAGCTCATTTCTTTAGCTAATTTTGAATAAGTTCTGTTCTTAAACTCTTGTTTCGACCTCGTATTTAGATTCTAGAGTTTGGGGCTGATGATTTTATAAATATTATTCTTGGTTCTTCCTAAAGAAAAAGGTAAATAGTAAGTGTAACAAAACATTTTTCTTTCTTTCTATATACATTGATAATCATTCATTTAAGAAATTCCCATTATCAATCTGTAGTTATTATTTCATCTTGCGATATTTGAATTTTAAAAGTAATATACTTTGAAAAAAAATTATCATAAATTAGTTTTAGTGTAATATTAACATAGGAACATATAAAATAGTAATTATATTTTAGACAAAGAAATTAAATTCAACAAAAGAATCTTTGATAAAGAGGGAAAAATGTTAGCACCATTCCTTAAACATTTGACTTCAGTAATACCCTTTTAATAGTTTAAGAAGTATTGACACGTAAAAGAGTTGAAGGACTACACATTACCTTATCTCCAAAACATAATAATAATAATAATAATAATAATAATAATAATAATAATAATAATAATAATAATAATAATAATAATAATAATAAAAAAAAGAAAGAAAGAAATGGTTGGGACTTGGGCTGATTGGCCCCTATTCTGACAATAAAATTTATAGGACAATGAAATTACCTAGTACGAGTAGTTTTGGGTAATTGTGGTGGAATGGAACATTAGGTCAAATCACAATTCCAACTCAAAACTCCAGCTGGACTTAGCCTTCTCCATACAAATAGAATTGCCCAATCTCTCATTTTTTCAAGTGCTCAATTTCTTGCTCTGCATCATACTTCTATTTTCAATTATATTTAATCAAAATCTCACATTATTTTGTCACAAACTTGCTCATCAATTTGTTGTTCTGTCATTATCAATGACTTCTCGCTGGAGGAGCTCCAGCTATTTACTTCAATTTAACTTTTGAGGTTTTCTTCTATATTTGTTCATAATATATACTAGTTTCATCCCGCTCTAAACAGTTGATTATTTTTGAACGTAAATTAAAGAAGTGTTTTGTATAAAGATTGTGGTTTATAGAATTCGAGATATTTTTATATATAAAATGATTCATTTTAAAATAAATCACTTATAAGACAACCAAAAAGAAATACCTCTTAAACGGGATGGAGGAAGTACAACAAATCATGTGATGTGTGGTCAATGTAAAAGAATCACGAGAGGGCATGGCTCAATCTGTCCAAAGTGCTCTGTAAATTTTCAAAAATATTTGCTGATTTATAAGATAGAGTCTGATTCGGAATTTAAGTTTTGAGCTGAAATATAACTAGTTTAAGAAGTTTCTAGTTAAATTCGAAAAACCTATTTGTACGTCTAGTCAGCTTATCCGCAGCTTACAAGCTAATACATACTCCATCTCGTCTCTATTTAAAATGCTCACTTTCCTTTTTTGGTCTCATTACAAATGCCACATTCCATTTGGAAATAATTATCCTTCAAAAGTGTGGCCCTACCCACTTTTTAACACTTTAACTACTTTATATATTTCTCCAATACCGCTCAAAAGAAATACACTTGAGCGACGGAAAGTAATATTTTATCAAATTTTGAACACCTTAAATATAAGAAAATGATTTTGCAATACCAGGTATGTCCAAGTTACGTCAAATTGTGATGATCCTACTAAGCTTTTAGGTACATGAAAATTTATGGGAGGATAGATTTACATAGTTTCTCATAATTTGGATAATAATTGATCAAAGTCAACAGTTCATAATAGATTAAAAACGGTGACCGTAATTTAGAATATATTTGTCAATTAAGTCTAAAATTAATTACCAAAATGAAATACTTCATTAATTAAGTTGCTAGCATACATAGTGATGTCGGGATCAGCCCGAAGATGTTGATTAACTTTTGACTTATTGCATGCATGAGTTGCAAATTGCAACAGTCATGTGTGTATGTGTTCAGTGGTAGAGGTTAAGCTCGGCCAGTGCTCAGTTCACCGCGACGCAGCCTTTAAAATTTCAGAATGACAAAAAAAAAAAATTGCAACAGTCATACATCTCTTTAAATTTTAATCAACGAGATGCCAGCCATAGCCCCAACTTTTATTCATTAATTATTAATTCGGAATAAGTGCAAGAAATTGAGATACTTTTATAAGCAAGGGTGACTGATGTTTCATGAAAATAAAATACAGATGTTAGATGAGCAACTGTAACGTGGTTGGGAAAATATGTCAGAATATAAATATTTATCTTCGATCGGTCTTCTCATTTCTTTCAACTCGTGAATTTCTTTGTATTTTCTTCTTCTTGATCGTTCAAATTTTCGCCAGCTTGTAGCTAGAGTTGCATAAGTGCTATATCTAGGTGAATTCATATAGATTAGATCTTCTATTTCAACGATATTTCATGAATAGAAATACTAGAATACATTTAATTAATATAAGAAGCTTTGTAAAAGGTTTTATAATTGGGCACTCTGTAGAATAATGGCCCATTTACACCCCTTTGGTGTAGCATATTTGTGGTAGAGTAGGGAGTTTGTGGCAAAACATATCTCAAATTCAAATTGCAATAACACTTTATAAATAGGGTTATTGGTGCATAAGTACACCAACTTTGAGCTCATTTTGATTTTTCACAAACTTTAAAATTGTTATAAATACATAAATTTAATCACTTTAGTGATTTTACCACGATTCAAATTCAGTCAAATTAAATCGACTTGGTATTTCAAAATTTATAAGACGAAGCTTAGTGATATAAAAGACATCGAGAGAGAACATAAAACATCGTGTCCATCAAAATAAATCAAATTTTTGATTTCAGGATTCATCGCCAACCTCATTACAAAAATCATGTCTTCACGTTGTTTCATCGTCGTTCTAGTTGGAATCAAAACAATCGATATCATCGACGATCCTCGTTGGTACAAAGATCTACACACACGGAAGATTTTGACGAAACCAATGGAAAATCCCAAAACCTCGAATCTAACAAGTGATATAGGTTAGTATGTGCTATACCCAACGTGATGTTGATGCGAACTCGGATGATGAATGAACACTACGAGATGGATGTCTCGATATCGTCGATATGAATTCTGCAACACAGAAAATTCAAGAGCTAATAAGAGAATAAACTCACATTTATTAATCAATCAGTCAATATTTTCAATGCTATCCTTTATTAAAATGAACTCTAATCCTTATCAAAGAATGATTCCTAATCAAAGTAGAACTCTAATTTACAAAATAAGTTTTAATAGACTAGAACTCTAATCCTTATCAAAGAATGATTCCTAATCAAAGTAGAACTCTAATTTACAAAAGTTTTAATAGACTAGAACTCTAGATAATCAAGCCTAAAATACTAAAATCTTGATACAAAAGCTGCATACATAATAAATAAATTCACAAAACTTGCTGCATCATCATCTCTACGATATCGTTATCATCGATGCTTTGTCTATAAATTTTGATAGTCAGTTAGATTTAATTTTGAATTTGAAATCGGGAAAATTACTAAAGTGATTAAGTTTATGTATTTTGTGATAATTTTAAAGTTCATGAAAAATCAAAATGGATCCAAAATTGATGTATTTACGTCAATAAACTTATAAATATATAGGTCTCCAAAAGAAATAAACGAGGCTCATTTGTATATGAAAACTTATGTTTATGGGCTTCATGAGCTTAGATAAACTGAAAAGTTAATGCAATTGATAACCATATAGCATGAATAGTACTCTCAAGTTTTTTACATGTGTTCTATTTTCACTCCTCTCTTATTTTTAGATAAGTGTCATAGTTTGTAATTTGAATGTAAATTAATAGCATTTTTATATTTTACCCATCTAATGCTTTTTGTAATTAATATTAGTTGTGTGTATCATAGTAACTAATAAGGTCACAAAAATAAATTTTGTATTTTGTTAGTACATGTAATTTAACCGTTGGGAAAACTTATAAAAACAATGAAGGAATACTTTAATATTATTTAATGCACAGGAAAAGTATGAAATTATAATAAAGCATATATTTATGTGTGTCTTGGTGGTTGAGTAGAAGCGATCAACAATTAAGAATGACTGCTGAATTTAATTTTCATGTATTATGTCTCTAACAAGAAATTAGTTTGTTTCATATAATTATTAGTTTTAAATTATGACTGTAATAAAGAAACGGAGTTATATTATTTATGTCATAAAAGTATCATTACTATTTATGAGTATCATTACTATAATTCTAAATTTGAAAGCTGCTTTTATAAATATATATTTCCTCCGTCTTGATATTTATCCATTTAATTTCATTTTGATATTCCATAAAATTGTCATTTTTCTTTATGTATATGAACATCAATTAAAAGTCAATACTTTACTCACACTCAATCAACTTATTTACAAAAATCACATATGACCCATATTTTCATTCATATAACATATCTTTTATGTTTTATTCTCCACTCATTTTATACTCATCAGTATTTATTAAAACTCGTTTGGAAAAATTAAGATTATATATAGTGAACGAATTGAGTATTTGTTCGAAATTATAAAATATGAGCATTAGCTACCTTTCTTTTCATACTTGGTTGCCTTGTTTTTGAAGCATTAACATTTTCAAATACAAATCAGTGCACCTTTAAAATTATTGATTACATGCCCTTTTATTTTATTCTTAGAAAAAGCTAATGGGCAATAAAAGGGAGGTTGGTCTGGTCAACGTCATTAATGTAAAAGAATCATCATTACAAATTATTATGGTGGTGACAACTGTCCTAATAAGTTGTTAAGATTAACATTTAATTATCATTAATAACGAGCAGTAACTTTAAACCCTGCCATAATTGGGTGGACAAAGCGTTATCATTTCTGAACAACCTATTTCATTACATGGTCCAGACCCACAACGACCAGGAACCGCCGCTCACTATATACGTGTTTTAGCTAGCTAACTAAAATTAATTGTATCATCAAAATACACGTAAGATATAGAGAAAATAAATACGATGTAATCATATTCTTAATAATATTTTATTAATTTAATTTATATTAATAAAATATTATCTAGATGATAGAATCATTCTAGTAATTCGTAGGATAATACTATTAGACTATTAATAAATATTTTTAAGAAGTTGGATCGATGAATTCAAGAATTTAGGAATTTTCTCTGACAGGTATGAAACTCAAACAAAGAATTTAAATATATATCTCGAACAATTTTTTCCTCAAAGATTCAATCGTTGTCATTACAAGATGAAAATTGGTATTGGTTTTATAGCTTTAAACCCTCACGAATCCTTGAAAATAGAACCTAATTAATATAATTGAATTAGGAAATATTTCTTATGAGCAAGGAAATAAGAAATAAATTTTCACGAGATCGCTATTTTGGTTCATCTCGTTTAGGCCTAACTAAGACGTTGGATCCTTAATACCTACATTAATCTCTATGGATCCTTAATTATACTACCGTAATGTGTTCGTAGCTCATCTAGTATCAAGATAACATATTCTTGCATGAATAATAGCATTAAATTTGATTTTATGCCATTTTAAGAGCTTGGTGTTTGATAGATTATGATCGGACGAGATATGTTTGACTAGAATGTCTTTTGTTAATGCACCGATATAATATGTGTTTGCTTAGATGTGTATTAAATTATCTGCAATATACATAATTATATAGGATGAAATTATGGTAGCTAATTAAGTCTAATAGAAAATTAACATATGGTATAATTATTTTCTATGTTACGTTAGGATACAGATTCACATATATTTGGATGACATATTTGGATGACAGATATCGGGTCTTCAAAGGCTTTGATTTTAATTAAAGTAAACAAATATTAATCTGTCATAGATTCGTAGGTATCTATCGCACGTTTATCATATATAACAAACAAACAAACCCTAAAGACACTATATTCTAGCTAGCATGAAAAATGAAAGATCATTTTTAAGTTCACTATAGAATTACATGTGGAATTCAACATGACAACTTAATAATTAGATGCCAACATTTTTATCTGATGACATTTTGTTAAAGTTCATATCTACTCTTTTAATACCCTCATACGCTCAAGACTTCTCATTTTCACACTGTTATTTAGGAGGAGGAAAAGTGATTAAAGTGATAAAAATAGATAAGACCCACAACTTTGAAGAGATAATTATTTTCTAAAACGTACGCATCTTAGTGACGCCCAAAATGAAATACATGATCCGGGTGGGACGGAGGAGTAACACTTACAAGTGGAGGGATGATCAGTGTTCCTATTTGTTTATAATTCTTCGAATAATAAAATTTATATAGGATATTCAAAGTTTCCCTATGGATGATTTTATTTGTTCATTTAGACAGATAAAATAAACAATTGCGAAAATTAATTTCACGTATTCCATAACCTTTTGTTCACCTGAACTATATGACCTTAGTTTCTTAACTGAAATACTAAAATTGGATGACGAGTTAATTAGTTCACCCAGTACTCCGTATCACATTTTACCATTGCAAACTTTGATTTGTTATAAAATGAAATAAAATTATATAGAATCTATAATATTAATTCACATAATTCAACTGATTTAATTTTGTGTGTTTTGAAAAAAAATGATTTGAATTTGTAAATAACACTTTAAACTCTAGTAGAATAGTCGATTTAATAACTTGTTCTCACATAAATAAAATTTGTCATATCCCGACTTGAAACTTTAGCTGTCATTATATTCTTGAAATCTATTTCGGGTGATTAAACTATGATAATTTTGTTAGGGCATTTCAATGAAACATTCTTATTTTCAAGTTTTATCTGTCACATTACTGCCACAGTAACTAAATTCTCATGAGTGTGTGTGTTTCAGTAGAGTGTTAAGGCAGGTGTACTGACAAGCTTTAAAATTTCTAGAATTGACAAAAAAACTAAATTCTCATGTTCTTTTTTTGTCTCCTATAGTTACAGTTTCTTACCAATTATTAATGGGCACCATTATCAGTTAAATTTCAATTTATTTGATACACCATGTAGTTGTGGATACTTTGAGAACATTTTCCTTCTGTACTGTAAGTAAGATTGTAATATTAAGCATCAAAGATGCTCTAGGCGTTTGATTTAAGTGATAATACAAGTAGTAAACAAACATACTCCTCCGTCCCCAAATCTATTCCCGGAATTTTCGACACCGGTTTTAATAAAAGTTGTTGAATGTATTATGAATTGAGTAAGAGTCTCACAATAATGTAATATTAAATTAGTTAGTGGTGGATCATAGGTGGTAAAAGATGTAAATAAATGGGTTGTTGAGGTAAAAAAGAAATAGTGGTGGGTCATGAGTGATAAAAGTGTAAATAAAGAATATTGGTAATAATGGAAGATAGTTACTATAAATGAATAGGAGAGAATTGAGGATGTCCCGAAAGAAAACTAAGAAGGAAATTGACGACAAGTATAGATCATCACTAATCGCTTCTAATTCTTATCGATTTCGACCTAATTTTATGATCACAACAAGTTATATTTCATGTAGTGTTAAACTTGAATTTATCATTACATAGACAATTATACTGAAATTTCCAATAAAAGCAATCCAATAACTGATAAATGTTATGCTGAAAGTGAAAATATATGTATAATGTATATATATAAAAACTCATGAATATAGAATTAATAAAAGAGCACATTTATATAAAAAACTCATGAATATAGAATTAATAAAAGAGCACATTAATTACGTGTGTCAAGTTGGGGCAAACATGTGGCTAATTAAAACAGATATAACATGGTAAGGTTGCTAGCCAAAATTGGCTATAAAACAACATAAATATAGACGGAATTAGTGCTGCAAATTAAAGACTTAAGAAACATTTTTACTTTATTCAAAACAGTTAGCACCATAAATTAAAATTGTGATTCATAATGTGTTTGGAAGGGTAGTGGTCCCCGTATGCCGGATAATAGGGTTTAATAACTGTTTTAATTTAAATCTTCATTTATAGTCGATGCTGCAGTTTTTATTACAACAAATAATTATTGAATTACATATATTAATAAGATATTAATCTACAATATGGAAAAGAAATTCATGAAAGGCATGAAGATGATTGTTGAGTTCCAATAAAGGCAGCAGCAGATACTTTTCGAGGTTGACTCATGAGTAGCGAAAGGGTAGGATTGGGATTAAAAGTACTGAGTGAACTAACTTTGACCATACCTCAACGTGCAAACAAATTATTTGTCACCGTTGGTTGTTGCAATATATTATTTTTACTTCTATTCTTACTTTTTTTAAATTAATTCATATCTTTTTGCTATTACTATTAAGTCTATTATGAAGAGCGAACAACCTATTGTGGCTGACTGGCTTGGTAAAATCTCACCTTTGTGTCATAGCTTATAAATATATACTGCAAGTAATATCAGTTAGAATGTAATTTATACGACATAAAAGTCAATTATTAAATAAGATAATAAGATTAATAGGAAAATGGCTATCGGTACTATTTGGTGATAATATCCAATAGACCAACAACTTATATAATTGACATTTTATGTTCGCTATAATTGACATTCTTAATATGTATATTAAAGATTTCACAATAATATATAAGAGATAAAATATCACATGTGATAGGCTTGGTCAGGAAAGAAATTAATAGAATATGAACTTGAGATATTTGACCTTCAAAAGATCCATTTCACCACTAGATTATTCCAAAAATCACGAATGTGATTTTGCTCAAGGTTTGAGGAATTGTTTTGTTTGAAAGACTATTTAAAATTTGAGAAATCAAATTTTCATTTATGGATAAATTTGTGATTCACAATTCAAATTCAGGATATAGAATTCACGGTCTATAATGCAAAATCTAGGACTTAGAAATGATAATAAAATGTTCACACGCTTAACTTAAATTGAAAGAGACAGATTTGGAAAGACTAATGATCGGTCATAGCATCCGTAATATGGAGTTTCACCTTGGATTGACTGTCACACTGAAAGTTTCATACTCTTAATCACGATACGCGATTTATCATTTTATATTCTCATGAGGTTTAGTGACTCATATTAATTAAAATCATTATAATTTTAATCATCAGTCAATACGATTTAACTCCTCTATTTTCATGGAACTAGACGCTAAAACTCAAGATTCCCTTTTAGAACAAGAAATAATAAGATGTAATTAAATTAGTAAAGTAAAAGTTATCTCACATTGATGAAGTTGTGGAGTGAAGACAAGATCTCTCATCATAAACAGCAAACAGTGGTACTTTTTGTCCCTATTTTTCTCTAGAAGAAGCGATGGTAAAAGCAAAGGAAAGAAAAGAAGGAAAGCAACGCGTCGTAGCTGTAGCTGCTACTACTATATTGCCCTGTTTCACCAAACAGCTTAATACTCCTCTGCACCAACTAATTAATACACTCCATTCTCTATTCATCCATCTTTATGCACATACTCTACGATCTATAGTCTACCAATATACATATATAGTGATACATAATATCATTATGAAGTATTATTAAATAAAAAGTCAATTATTTGTTGTCCTATTGATTATACAAATAAAGACATTATATTGACTATTTAACATTTTATGTCGTATAATTGACATTAACTTACTACTATATAACGTCGCTCTATAGTTGAGAAGAGTGTTAACGCTGAATTATTTTATTATGAATAAAAATTATAATGAAAATGAACTTAAAAATTATCAATTCAAGAAAATCCAAAAATGAAATTTGTGTTCCTCGTGGGATTCGAACCCAGTGAAAGATGTCGAATTTTGGATTCAAGATTTTATCAACGAGCATCAACTTTCATAATAATCAAAATTTTATGATTCTTAATTCTTACATTAAAATAGCTATTGTTTGAACATATATATATATTAGGTTCAAAGAACTACTTTATTCTAAAAATTAAGAACCAAATGTATTTGTTATGAAAGTTGATGAATCCGTATAAGTTAATGAATTTCAAAATTTAAAATTTTCACCGGTTTCGACAAGTTGATTAATCCATGAAAGTTAATGAATTTCAACAATCATTTCTTTTATTGATTTTATGTGTTATTTGAATTGGGATTGTTATCAAATCATAAATCAAAATAGAATTTAATATATCAAAATATTAATCGTTTATTAATTTTTCAGTGATCAATAACTTGGAGAGATTGTCTCAGAAAAATAAAATCAAAACGCGAAGTTTCCATATGAACGTTGTTCGAAGTCTAAATCTTGAGTTGAGGAGATCAACCACTCAATTCTGCTTTACATCTCAGAAGATATTACCTAAAAGAACTAAAAGATGTACGAGTCTTTTAGAATTTCCGTCGGTCGAGTGAATTTATTTTTTGTAAAATACTCTTAATCTCGATAAAAATAAGTATATATATTAGTTTTAGTTTGTAATAGTTATAAACTTATAGAGTTGATTTAACGCAACCATAGCCGCTTATGGTAATTAGCAACAAAATACATTCCTAATGTCTCTCCCTTGCTTTTGTTTAGCAAAATCAATAGTAAATTATTGATAAATACATAAGTTGTCACATATGTATTTATCACATGAGATCCTCTATCCATTGGTGTCCCATTTGATACCATTTCAAATTCATTATTTTTCTTTTAACTTTTCTTCAAATTTCAATTTTTATGCTTTTAATTACATTTGTTAATTAGAGTTCATTAGATCAAATTAGAATTTATATGTTCTTTTAAAATTTTCAATATTTTTAATAATTGATTATTAGGGTTGATCATATCATAATTAGAATATATAATTTTTTATATCAATTATTGGTTGATAAACATTTAGCATGATTAACTATATTTTTGATTTTTTATAATATTCATTTTCAAAATAATAAACTTAATATGGTGCATAGACGAGACAAAAAATTGGATGTTGGATCCCATCCCAATTTTATGTCCATTGCAATAAAATAAATAAATATAGATACATACTTCTGTTAAAGAACTATAATCAAAATAACGTTACCACACTATTTCACGATCATACTACAAAAATAATAATTCTGTTATATAAAAATTTAATGTATGTGTGTGCGTGAGAGAGAGAGAGAGAGAGAGAGACAGTGAAGGATCGTCTCTAGTGTCTACCCTTTTAAAAGATATAGGAATGCTGCAGATTGAAGGCCTGCAACTGCTTTCCTTGTTCGCTTTTGGTAAAGAAAGAAAGATTCATACAATAGACCTTCAAAATAGTATAAAGCATTTACTCTACTCTACTTATCCTTCTTTCCTTTTCTTACAATTTTCAAAAGCATAGCTAATTTTTCCTAGTTTATATAAATATTTGTTATAAGTTACTTAATATGGCTCAATCATCTAATTATTATGATCCCATACTAAGATTAATTTTTTAGAGGCTTTAAACTCCTAACGAAATTGAGATCCTACAAAATATCACAAACATGACTATAAATTATTGAAAATTTTGGATCGAAATAATGTTTTAATTAGATCCAAACTAATGAATAGATATTCAAAGATATTCTTTTTTTTTTTTTTTCATATCGAAATTTTAAAGGCTATGACTGAAAGACCTGATTAACCACTCCACTACACACACAAAGATATATTCTTTCGATAACTATTGTAAGTTAACTATTTGCAAAGGAACTTAACTTAGATTAGACAGCTTCATTATTTGAAGAGGTATTCAAGCTAAAAACATTCATCGAAACCAAGTCACACGAGAACCAATTGACTCGTCAAATGATAAGTCTCAAGCTCAAAAGCAACGACAACGTGCTCAAAGCTAAATTAAGTCAAGAATTAGAAGAAAAGCTCAATCGAAAGAATTGTCGCGAAAAATTGAGCTCATCGAAATGATTCAGAAGCCGATTGTCGGAACGATGATTACTTTGGCATCGATAGTCTCGGACCATATATGCATTAAAAGATCGATACTCATTTAATAGATCTAAAGTCACGCAACCTTGTCACGGATCACATTACCGAAGATGAAGTCAAGAAGTTCAAGAAATTCAACACATGGTCGACGTGGACTCACCAAGAACAAGATGGGCGATGAAGAAGAGTCATATATGTTGATAGTTTGTTAAACGCATCTTTCTAACTCAAAATGATAAAACATAAGACAACAAGTCCAACTGTTGTATTTTCAAAATTGAGTTTAAATTTCAAACAACTTTCTTACAACAGCTAGTTTGAGTTCGAACCTCTAAAAATACAAAACTTCATCAACTAGAGCAATAGAGAGTTTAACGACTTGGTGCTCTTAGAAAGAAGACACAATTTCAACTCGACGAGACTTGGATAGAATTCGTTCTACCATTTTAAATATTTTCACAATTTCATCTACGGTGAAACTAATTAGGTTCAACCTCACATATATCTAAGTTGCTCTTCATTGTAAAATATGTAATAGATATTAGATTAGTATTATCTATCTTTATATTTGTTCTTCATTCTAAGACACATTCAAGTTGGAAATATAGTTCTAACCACCAAGATGGGTGAAAGTTAGAATAAAGTCGTGAGTAAGTGTTTGAAATGGCGAGTATCCCTAAGGCAACCGGACGAAAGCAAAAGGTGATAGGTGAATTGAGATCGGATCTCTAAGGTTAACTAAGATTCACAATCACTTCCTTAGAAGTATAAAACAAGGAATTTCTAAGGTTAAGTTGAATTCACCTGCTTGACAAGTTTGTGGATGTAGGAGGATTTATATGAACCATGTTAAAACTTTGTGTTGTTTACCTTTTGCACTATAATTTGATCTTTATTTCGTATATCTTTCTTTAGCATGTTCAAAGTAAACTTACACTCAATTTGAGACACTCACAACAAACTGACTTCTGCATGCATTTGAACTTGTATTTTGTATTTCTGAAGTTTCAAAGTGTCTGAACGAGTTTACTTTTGGTTCCACCATATTCCATACACGCTAAGTTTCAGTATTGAACTCACTAACTAACAATCCTTGTCTTAAGCAAGATGATCAACTGACTCAATAGCTCTTTCGTAAAAACTAAAAAAAAATTGAAAAAATTCAATCAAAGTATTCTACCCTTTCCACTTTCTCCCATACACTACATCTCCTTTCTAGGCCACCCTACATAAATGATTAATTATTAGGCATTTAACTAGTTTTACTCTATAAGCTCACCTAATTATATAAGCTATTTTTAAATTTCCCACTATAACTCCTAATTCAAGCTGCAACCATAATATATTTTTGGGTATATGAGTCGATAATGTTCATCAATTTTGTATTTTTAGGAAATCCTAAATTTGTCTCTGTAGTTTTATTTCATTGTCTGTTATTCTTAATTTTGGCTTTTGTGCTTTAAGATCCCTATGCTTTGTTTTTTTACTTTTCATAGAAGTAGCAAGTAAAAGAGAAAAGAAATTAAAGTATTGGTGGTGGTGCAAAATAAAAGGTCGCAAAACTTAATAAAAATAAGAGTACCGGGGACAATAATGTGGAAAACAAAGGAGAAAGACTAAAGTGAATAACAGAAAATTACAACAAAACATGTATTTATCGATATATTTTATCACATAATTTGAACTTTATGCTTTGATACGACTGTTTTCACACACACCAATGTGTTGTATTTCTTCTGTATATACCCCACCGAAATCAAAATCTGAAACATCCCATGTCTGTAAGCATTTGAAATTATATTAAATCGAACCATTGCTCGATAGAGCCAGTAACAAATGTTATATAGTAAACATAACTTAAAAATTTCCTTATTGTATCTACACATAAAAACATGGATTTGAATTCTTTGTCACTTTTAACTTTTAGAAAGATTAAATAAACAATTATTGCTCGACAGATTTCATATTCTCAATTGTCTTTCAAAATTGACTCAGATTCAGGGATGTCAATGTAGTTTACGGATCGTAACCAATAAATAAGAATTGTCTGCTTAACCACCCATTGACACGGATCCGGACCGGACCGACCATCAACTATGGGTCTTGTCCGGATCTCGGGTCTAGAACGAATCGGACAAGAACTAAAATCGAAACCGCTTTATAATTTAATGGGTTATGAGTGATTTCAATCGATATGGATAAAACTAGCTCATTTATGCTTATTAAACTTAGCTTGTCAATAGACGGTTTTACTCGACCGTAACCAATAAAGTATTGGCTCGCGGAACGTAATCGATCCAGCACTGCACCATCAAACTATGGATCTAACGGTCCGGGTCTAAAGCGGTCGAACCGAACCGAACCGTAATTGATACTTCAAAATTTAATGGGTTTTGAATGCCTGATCGGTCCAGAAAACACACCCATTGATATCCCTATCTGTATCTATTAAATAAACTAAACAAACAATTGAATAGACAAATATAACCCTCAACGAAATGCCCTTCATAGCCCACTAGTGAAGTAGGCGTAATTGGTAGATTTTAAGTTTTAATTCTACCGAATCAACGTATCTCTGCCGCAGTGTGAATATGAAATTCAATTGTTATATATATTATAAAATTTGTGGAAATTATCTTATAGTGAGAATAGTTAAAATTCGAAACTAAATTCATATTCAATACAAATAACAGTATGCTATTGAAATTAAATTTGATTCGGATATAGACCCTCTCACGGTGAAACAATTTCACAAAACTCCCATATACATACCAAAAACTAGTGCTAGACCATCACGTGTCAAGATCTCAATCAAAATCTAAATTCATATATAATGATATATTCGTAATTATGTTGATGTTTAATTTTATTTGATTCAAATCTTGATCCGTCTAACGAATTTGACATGGAGAGTCTCACGGGCCATCCGACGCGCATCATCTCGGTCAAATTATTTAAACATTAATTTTATTTATAGATATAGATTTATTTGGATCAAATATTATTTTAAAGTAAGATAAATCTTTATATATTTACTTATAGATATATGTTTTCATTTTCCCAAATATATTAGAAAATATTACGATATAATTATTAATGGTTTTGTATTTGTAAATCGAATAAATTGTTTTATGATATCGTATCGAGATAAGAGTTGAGATATAAAATATAAGGATGATAAGTAAGTTGTATATATTTTGATAATTTTTATTATCTATTTCTATTTGTAGATCACTTGAATTTTATGTAAATTTATAAATTTGATTTATTTTATAAGTATAATATAAGAGACCTTACGTTAATGATTAGTAATCAGTTAAACAGTTCAAACCTAATTATCACATCTATAGTTTGACACTCAATTTTCATGGTATGTCGTGTCATTTGTACTTTTAAATAAACATGTTTCTAGTAAGATAAGACGACTTTATGAATTTTAAAATGCATATTCTTATTTCTGTCATAAAATGTCAGACTGTCTCACACGAGACTTTCTCTATATATATAAAGCTAATGTGAACATTTAACCGATCCACAGTTATCATAAAAAATGTATTATTGTAATACTAGTATTGATTGAGCATAAAGTGGGTATGGTATTTTTAGAAATTGGCAGAAAAGATTAGTTAAAGAAAAAGAGATAGTAGTTGCATACTCCAGCGTTGATTTATTGGTGTCTTTCGACGCCGGTCTATCCCTATCTTCTTCTTTATTTATCTTTTCCTCTATTATCGCTTATTTTTCCTTCCTTTTATTTTATTTTATTTTATTACTATAATTATGTCACTTCAACCTTATATGCTCTTTATTGCGAAAGTGATGTTATTCTGATAAGTTTAATAAGAAATATACGTATGTTGTGTTTGAAAATGAATAATTGTTTTCTTCTTTGTAAATTAAGGACAATTATCACACACGAATTAAAATTCTTGGGCCCGTTGCTTTTGTGTTTGCGTTATCAATCCTCAATTATCAGTATTATTTTTTTTAATATTTTTATTTTACAAGTAAATTATGCAACATTTTAAAGAATGGGCATGCGGGTCTAGCTTCAAATAATTGGCCTACTAGAATAATTAAGCATTTGGAATAATGATAGTCACGAGTTATAAGTTTTTTTTCTTTGATCATAACGTAGATATACATGGATTTATTCCATGCAATTATTATTTGTATCTTCCTTTATGAAATTACAGCCCTCGCGCTTCAAATTATTTCCTCTCCAAACCATTATATCAACAAACATCTATTAACTCCCATAATTAGATGTTTCTCATCATAGTAAAATTAGCATAAAGTATTGTAATTGTTTAATCAATGGTTGGATATAACCATCAATAATGAATTAATAATTGTGAATAATTAAATGATACTGGTAACGAGACAATTACTTACACTTTGAAACTTCAAAACGCCGTATAGAGTAGCGGAGCGTCAATTTTAGTAAGTAAAGATCCTTTATTGCAAATGATGTTTTCTTTTAAATTTGAGAAATCCACTTTCGCTTTCAGACATAGATAAACCTCAGTTTTGCTTATAAATGAAACCAAATACGCTGGATAAAACAAATGATGTTTTATATCGTAGTTTACTATATTATATAAACTCTCTCTCACACAAACATGTATATAGTTTACTAGAAATAGTTTATGATCTGAACTTTGGAGCAATCTGCAAAATGATTCAACGGCAACCGCTTGATTTTGTTTTCGATACGAGAGCCCAACAGGAGTTCTCCAAAGGGTTTTGTAATTCACCAAATTGCGATACCATGGCTCGAACGTGCCTCGAATGAAGCACAAATGTTCTTCGTGGAAGGTCTCTGCAATGGCACCGGTCTTCCCCTTCAATATCCTACTCAAGTGGTCGCACAAGGTTTTGTGCTCCACTTTGCTTGATTTCTACATCGAACTCTTGGAAGCAAGATCCATCTCGATTAGTCGCAAGCCACCCTTTTCGCCATCGTGTATCTCGGTGATGATTGGTGTAGACGATTGTCTCTCGCCCCGAGATATGATCGAAATTTTCAAGCAAAGACGACCGCCAAGAGCTCTTTCTGCGTGTCAGTAGTCGATTGGCTGCATTGAGAGTTCTCGAGGCATAGTATATAGCATGACTTTCCTTTCCTCTTCGTTGTCCCAAGACGGCTCCCACGGATATCCGCTATGACATTACTAACTTCAAACGGCATGCCCCAATCGTGGGTTGAATGATCGGTGCTGAAATTAGTTATTCTTCGAGTATCAAAACTATCTTACACCTTCATCTAATTCTCTGGTACATCATTCGAGTAGTCGTGTCATGGTCAACGATCTTTGCAAGTCCTTCACAAATCTTCAGAACCCACAAGGTCAAGGAAACCTCACTTCTTTCATCAAGTCGGATAGAAATTTCATGATATCTACTTTAGCTCTATCTACTTCTATCCCTCTTCGACACCACGCGCCCAAGAACAATCCCTTCTTGTACCATGAAATGACATTTCTCATAATTTATATTCTTTTCGACACATCTCTCGAGGATACCTCCAAATTTGTCAAGCACTCATCGAATGATTCCCCATAGACGGTAAAGTCGTCCATAAAGACCTCGACGCATTTCTTAATAGTCCGAGAAGATGCTCATCATGCATCCGAAATGTTCTGGCATTACACAGTCCGAAAGGCATTCTTCTCAGGCAAATGTCCCGAAGGGCATGTGAAAGTAGTTTTATCCCATCACCAAGCAACCCATATCCGCATGTAGCCCGAGTATCCGCCTAAAAACAAAAGAATTTGTTTCCGCACTAACCTTTCCAAAGATCTCACAATGAAAGGTAATGGGAAGTGATCTTTCGGTCACCGTGTTGAGCTTTCGATAGTCAATACACATCCTCCAACCTGTTGAGCCTTGTTGACCGCTCCTTTCTCGCTTTTCACCACCGAATGCCGACTTGGCACCCACGGTAATCGGGTCGACCCATTTATCGTCCGACACGGGATATATGATGCCCAAGTCAGAAGCTTCAAGATCTCCTTCATGACTACCTTCATAGTCGGTTCAACTTCCTTTGTTGATCGCGATCGGTTCGGGCTTCTTTCCATCGTAATATTGTGAACGCATACGGAAGGGGCCGATGCCTCGATGTCGGCCAATGTCCATCCAATAGTCCTCGATCGCCGACAACACTTCCTCACGCCTCCCACGTGATCGAGTTTAGCATTGACGATCACGGCAACGTCCTTCCCTAGAAAGACGACTTGTATGGCGTAGCTTTAGCTCGAGTTTTGCAGGTTTCATAAAGGATGGAACGAGCTTTCTTCTTCCCTCGCCTGGGCATGTTCTCGTATATCGACCACTGAGTCCCTCGGTTCGCCGCAACATGGCCTCCCATTGTCCGTAGTCGCTTCTCTCGCGCCTCCTTCCCAGACCACTTTAATTGCCGCATCCATGGATCTTGTAAACCTATCTCGCAGGTGATGTCTCCACCATGGGTTCAATGATCAATGAATTCCACGACTCAATATCAATCGATGCTCCATGGCCTCAAGATGTTGAAGGTTACCGCCTCGCCGCCGAATTCACAAGATAACTCGCCTGTCGCAATCGATCCCGGTCCCGCCGCCTTCGAATGGTCGACCCAAGAGCATAACCGAGGATTTGTTACCCATCGCGCCCATATCCGTAACGAGAAGTCCGCCGAAATACGATTCCTCCACTACCAATACGCTCGATGATTCCTTCCGGATAAACGCTGACCCGGCTCGCTAATCGATAACCACCGTGTCGGCTTCGTGGTTCCCACCTTTAATTCATTGAACATCGACAAGGGCATGACGCTTATAGATGCCCCCAACCAAGATGGCCCTTTCGATCCTGATCGTTTATTACGCAGGAATGAAAACATCCCCGATCTCCACACTTTGGCATCACGCAAGATCATGGATACATTTTCTCCCACTTGAATTTTGCATCATCTTTGTATTTCACCTTTCTCGTGCCAATTCTTTCATGAACTTTGCCCATTTTCGCATCGCGCCCGTGAGCAGTTGACGAGCGGTATTAACTTCCACCTTCTCAAACACGCGATACATCTCGCCATTTCTTCCTCTCTCGCTCGCCAATCACTCGAAAGGGAGGTAAACCCAGGATTAGGTTCGACATAGGTTGGCTCAATGATTGCCTCTTCTTTTTCCTCGCCTTTCCTCGCGCCTCTCGATCATCATGTCATCTCGACCATCGTGTCTCGTGAGATCTTCCACTCGTGCATGTCTGCCGTCTCTTGCATGAAAACTTTCTCCGCAGCTTCTTCCCACTTGTGGGCTACAAGATTTAGTTGGCTAACTCTACCTCTCACTTGAGGAGGTAAATTTCTTGCTTCTTCTCAAGACGCTCACTACGCGTCAATTGGAAACTCGTCTCAAGGCTCGAGGGCCTCTGTCTCGACCTTGAATTTCTCGCTCTTGTTGAGCCTTCACATTTTCGCGCATATGTGTACAAGTTCGCCAACGATGGCCCACCGCTTTGGTCACGCCCGATTATTTCGTATGGTTGTTGTCAGTCCCTCCGCATCCTTGTTGTTGCCTCGCCCTCGTTGTTAGACCACCCAAAGTTTTCGTGGTTCCTCCATCCCGGTTATAGGTCCGAGAGTTGATCATATCTCCTCTCGTCAGATGTCATTATCATCTCGACCCACCGCATCGACTTCTTCTTCTTCAAATGGTCGCATCGATCCGTGGATGTGTCACGACAACGCATATTCGCAACTTTAGCTTTTTTTGCCCTCGCCTGTCCCCGTCCCGATCCCGTGTTGGTTATGAACTTGTCGAATAGTTACGAGTTTATCCACTGGTCTCACACGGTTAAGAAGAGGCAGCCTGCTCCTAACTTTCCTCCTTCGCCTCGCTTTCTACCATCTCGCCCAAATGCCTAAAGGCCTCACCGAACTTTATTCAGATTGATCCTCCACAAGCTGCATTCACCCAAATTTTCTCGCCGCCTCAACCCGCCATGAAATATCGGATCGATCATGATCCGAATTTGATGTTGAGGCATTTCGCTCGCAAATGCTTAAACCTTCCCCAAGAATCATAAAAGGTCTCTCCTGCGCCTATTTTGACGCCGCTTATCCTTTTCCTCATGTTCATCGAACTGGACGGCAGAAAGTACTTCGAGGAACTCGGTGAAATTGTGCCCACGTGGTCACACTTCCAACGGGCAAGGTGAGCCATTCTTCGCCCCATCATGCGCAGGAGGTGGAATGACACTAATCTCACATACTCTCCAAGATTTTCATCGCGATAGTCCCACACGCCATCTCGAATCTTGAATGTTTTGTGGATCCTCCCCGCATGTCATCGAATCGTGAGGATTCGACGAAGGAATGCTTCATCTCCCGCATTGATCGCGGCAAAGTGATGCCCGCTGCCTGTGTCTCGTTGTCGGGGAACACAATTCTCAATGTTCGCTTATCTGTGGTTGTTCACCCATCGACGCCTCCTCGGTTCTCTTCGATTAGCCCGCAGCTGTCGTGCCTCCGCATCGCCGCTTCCTCCGCCTTGCTTTTCGATCCGTGATCGCAAAAAGTCCTCCGCTCTTCCCGCAAGGTTAGTCAGAGCATACAAAAGAAAGCAATATAAATTCAAGAAATAGAGATACCACCGAATGCGAACCCCCAGAACGGCGCCAATTCGACACGCCGCTTAGCTGCTCAAAATAAATTTATAACCTATTGCCCATCACAGCGTAGCCACGATAAGTATAGGGTCGATCCCACGAGGAGTTGGGCGTGTAGCAATCGGCACGATGTCACTTAAAAGGGAGAGAGGTGTAATTATCTGATCACTATAGATAAGACTAAAGAAACTCAAACAAACTCAAAGGAATATCAAATAATAAGACGAGTCTGCTTGGGCAACAACTGAAGACGACATCACCCGGCCCTAGTGCAAAGGTTTTCTCACATGACATGCATCAATCGGTTATAAGAGACATACGCCGGACCTCGTGTCACGCCACATGCCCACGACGCACCCTCCAAATCTATCCTTTCTGTAAAGCGCAAGGACACCCTATGCAAACTATCTAACCCAGAATACCCACTGCATCTAGGACACCTCCTCAAGACATGTAAATGTTGGATTAGATATCAAAGCGCTTTGTCGAGTTGTATAATGTTCCTCGTTACCACTATTACAATCTCCTATCCGATTTGAATACTTGATTGCATATATCCGGTCCCTTATCTCATATATAAGATCAACTGTGTAGAAGATCCGTGTCTCGTATGATTGGTCAAGCTTAATGAGATATAAAAAGTTTCACACCGAGACACTTTAAGGACGAGTTGCGTTTAGGTCATAAGATAGATAAGAAGGACTCGACTTAGTTGTTGTCTACGTCACGCTCGACGATCAAGGATCACATGAGAGTGTTCTCTTTCGACCGTCGTAGTAACCAAGATCTCCGTGACTTACGATGATCTAAACCTCGATACTGACAAAGTAGCATGAGTTGTCACCATCACTGACTTGTTATGAGGGGTTATATGTTCTAACCCAAGATTCTCCGATTGGCGGTGGTAGTTTGATGCACGCCTAGTTATCTCAGACGAGTCACCGTATCCGCTAGACGATGAGCCCCCTAATGGAGCTAAAGGTTTATTGTACTAAACCCGCAGTTGAGTTAGCTCAAGCTACAACAATAAGGTGAGTGGTACTACTTAAGGAAATGAAGTTATTAATCGCTTTAAGCAATGATTGCTATAAATGATTAAGGACGTCGATATCTTAAATACGGGATCAGAATGTCTAAGTGCAAGTCGACTCAACTTCGGTAATAATGTGTAAGTCAAGATTTATTCTCTAGTGGCATGAATAAATGTTTATAAATTAATTTATGTCGGGCGAATAAGATAATTAATTTATTTGAGGCCCATCTTTATTCCTCATTGATCCTGGCCTGGCCCATCCAGTCGTAGCCAAGGAAAATTCGGCGCCTCATGCTCCCAAAGGCAAGATTTTATTCTCTTTATCCCACAAGGATATTATTATATTTACGGTATATCACAGATCCTTTCCATATAAGATTATGGTAATAATCCCGAGAGTATGGAAATAATCCCAGAGTATGGAAATAATCCCAAGATTATGGTAATATTTCATATGATTATGGTAATTTCCATAGATTATGGTAATTTCCATAGGGATCAAGTAGCATTATAAATATAAGGTAGAGATAAAGTCCAGGTTAATGCTCATTAATCCCACATATTTTCGGCCCTCCAGTGTTGAGAGAGAATTTCAAAGTTGTGAAGAGAAGCATCAGTGATTTTCCAAGCATTCTCCATAGATCGCCCTCACCGACGCTGAGATTGGGCATCCGGGATACCCGTAAGGTCAAGCACAGTCTCGACTGCTCGATCCGCTCATCCCGCTCGATCCACCCCGACGCATCCAAAGGTAAACACGTGAAAACCCCTACGTGTTGCGCATTAATTATATGTACGCATGCTAGGTTTATAATCAATGTACGGTGAATTAAATATCCAAGACGGATCCTCGAGGCAGGGTTAACATATGTTTTCCCTACAAAGAAACCCACAGCAACAAGTATGATCTAGAGACCCTGTGATCGGCAAAGGCAACGCTATGATCATCTAACTCGCCCACACCAACAGATATTTAAAGGATACCGACACCTTAATCCAATTATTACTTGCAACCTTCCTTATCCACTATGTTATTTGCAACTAACACACCGAGTTTGTTGTTATATAATGCCCAGACCTAGTGCTTGGGAACACACGATGCAGATCGTAATGCCCTACTTAGACCTCTCGAGTTATATTAATCACGCTGCATAGTCACGCCCAAACCGTAATAAAGACTTAGCTAGACATAAAATAAATAAAATGCAACAGCTTAATTGAAACCATAATTAAACGGAACCAACTTACTATTAATCAACGAATAGAAACCATGAGCCCAAAGCCGCCGGCAAAAACATACGAATAGCAATAAAGTGTTTTCCTCAAGGACTTAATGTATGTGGTGTCACCGGATGAATTTGATAATGAGATGAGTTGAACGCGGAGTAGACGCACAAGCGCCTTCATCCATATATAGGCTCAGAGATCGGCGATGGTTTAGGCCCATGGGCCGGACAACTGTAGGTTTTCCTTGTTGATCCGCCTTTCCTGCCGACGGATCCGAGACGCATCTCCTGACATCAGAGATTCGTGTCGCTCAGCATCCTTTCCGATTTAGCAAGATTCGCCGATCTCGATCTCGCCCATTAGCCTCCCTCCGCCTCTCTCTGCCTCCTTCTTCTTCTCGTCTCGCCTTCTTCACTCCGCCCATTAGCCTACCCTTCCTGAGATTGAACTTGGCGGTCTCGAGCGAGGTCACCGTGAAACCAACCATCGGAGTTTGAAGCCCGTGCCGTGAGCTAAGCTCCCGCTCGAGAAGCATCGTATCTCTATTCATCCGCCATGCAAGTTCCACTCCTTCTGCCCATTTCGCCCGCCTGTCCCTCAGACCAAGGTCCTCCCATACAAAAACTCGATCTGCACTCAGACAAGACACGTAAAAAGAGCACAAACTTGGGCTCGCTGTAGCTTCATGCAAACGGGCAATGAGCAGCATTCTCCTCCTCGGCCCGACAATCAAGAAGTGACCCACGCCCGCCACCTTCCCAACCACCAATAACAGGTGGAGTAGGAACCGATCTCGTGACTCACGCAGCGAATTGAGGTGACCATGTCCAGATCTGGGATTCCTGTCGTGGTAAACCGTGTCCCAGGGCAGACATTTAAGGAGGACGAACAAGGAAGACTGAGTAAGCAAGAGAGATGCTGCCTCATTCGTGCACTCCAAGATTCATCGGATCCCAAGGGGCTAAACAATGAGCCGACGCTCAAAGAAGTTGCTGCTGTCAACAAGTCCTCCCTGTGGAGGAGTTTCATTCCGTAAGATAGAAGAGTCTCACATCGAGCATCACCGAGATGGAGCCGAATCGACGTCTCCCATAAAGGCCTACCCGAACATGGCGACTACCTCAAGATCGGCTCGGCCAAAAAGACGATGGCGAATCCGGATACCTCATACACGGCGCGGCTCATCGGAAGTCTTACCTTCCCTCCCACGAGTCGCTTCGCCCAAGAGGCCAACTACATGCTCAAGAGATCCACAGAGGTTCGAAGTCACATCGCTCGCGAGCCTCTCCAAGAACGAGGTCGGATATTACCGACCCACCCTTGTTCAAGATTCGGCCGAGCTCGCCAAAAGGTCCAGGCCGCCCACTCCACGGTCCAAAGCTACCGCGAACCGATCCGAAAGGACCGCAGAGCCCGGGCCTTTCATGCAGCGTGATCGACATCGCTGGTCCGCTCGACCGAGCACCGTGTCGCTTCGATACTTAGTCGTAGCCAGACTACTTCACAAAAGGGTCGAGGCCGAGCCACGCCGAGCCTCACGAGAGGAGGATCTGCACCTTCGGGAAAAAATATCCGTCGCTCGCATACCGCACATTCTCGGTCTCGCATAACCGCACCCACCCGTCGACAAAACTTCAGCGAGCGACGCAAGAGCTTCAGATCGATCGCCACCGTCGCACACCCGCAAGTCGAATGGTCGACCGAGGCGACGAACCGCACGATCGCATAAGGATTGCAAGAGGCCGACCGAGCCAGGCGATCGGGCTAATCTCCCTCAAGTCCTCGTCCCACAGACAACACCCTGGACGCCGCACGAGAAACCCCTCACCGGGTTCACGGTACCGAGGCCGCCATTCGCCGAGATCGCCAAGCCCGCTGCACTCTTCACTTCGACTGTGCCGGAACGAGGAAGACCAGGCCAACCTCGACGCCTCGGCAAGTCACGAGCTCTCCTTCATAAACGAAGCCAAGCAATGGCCCAGTCGCACGGTATCACAACAAAGGGTCAAAGCCTCGCGCCCAAGTAGGCGCACTCGCCCCACGAAATAATGTAGCAAGAGAGCCGAGCCGCCAACAAGCTGGATCCGACATGGAAGGCCCATACCGCTCACGGCGACCGCAAACGGGCTTACAAGTCGGCTCACCTATCCGATGCACTTATCCTAATTCGCACATTACTCATTTAATGAGGTATTTTACATAGCTTCGATTTAAGGTCGACATCATGTTAGTCCCTTAATTGTTTTGCAAAGTACGATGTTGATTACATGTTCAATAAAACATCCTGCTTTTCTAAGAATATTTCACTGCCTCATACATATGTGAACATCCTGCTTGATACACCATTTAAACCTTCACGGGACGCCTCTACAAGATGAAAATCCCACCAAGTAGGTACGACACAGATTACCCATTGTTGACGCCTACATGCTAAGCATACAGACACCCATTAAGTTGGATCGCTCACACGCACGCGACATCCGCATCGATTTCGCCAACTTATACCCCTTTATTTGGGAAGATATGCACCGACAAAGTCTAAATGCATTAACGACTATAAACCGAGTACCAAGCCATATACAAGTCAACCGGCTTCCGAGCTCGCTTATACCCCTTTATTTAGAAAATATACACTTCAGATACAAGATAAATACATTTACGCACCAAAACGAAGTCCTAAGCTATGTTTGTACCTCTCAAGGGGAAAATATACACTTCAAACCAGTCTAAATACATTTATATCTACATACAAAGTCCTACACTATACACAACCTCATTCGGCTTCCGGCCCGCCGCCAGACCAGTCGCACACATTGAAAAATCTCCAGCCGACGTATGCTCGAACGAACTCTGCTTCAACCTAGTCGATAAGGCCTAATCACCACGGCCTACTCCCAAGCGCTTACCGGTCGGGCAGCCCACGTAGTTTCGACCTGTGGTTACCTCACCCACCGATATTTCGCCGCAGCGCCAATACGGCATTCCGGAATGGGACGCACCGAGGTCACACCGCCCCTCCGACCGACACCGGCCGAGTACACCCCCTCACCGCCTCCGACCTGAGGTCCCTCGCCGCTTGCTCCCGCAGGATCGCCTCAACGATCCGCCTCACCGACCCATCAACCCGAGCACTTGCATGATCGAGTAGCCGCCTCCTCCGCTGGTTCTTCTATGATCGGGCCATCGAGCCCGGCTCCGCGCCACGGGCACGCCGCTACACTTCCATCTCGACATCTCCATATACTTCACGACTTGAGTCGACAGCCTAACTTGCTTGGGCCCTCCTCATCCTCAAAGACCATACCCTCCGCAAGAAGCTCGAACTCCCATTGATGGATAGGTTCCACCACCAGGATTGCTTCTCGCTCTGCATGCTCCTCCGACACCCGAGCTAGCCTCTCCAGCCGCTCGAGTCGCCTCACATCAGATCAAACGCCTCGATACGCTTCAAGATAAGTGCCTCCGACCCGCCCCATGCGATCCTCAACTTTAGGGCCTCGCTCTCGCCTGGAGGCGGGCCACTCCGATCAGCCTCATCCAACTTCCTCTTCGTGTCGGCACGGCCGAGCCGACATCCATGGTGACCAAAACTGGGTCACCGCAGACCGCTCCTCCGAAAGAACTCTTCGTCCTTCCGCCGGACCCTTTTAACTTGGTCAACAATTCATGATCAAGTCCGAGCTATTCAGTGTGAATATCAGAATAAACAAGACAACACAAATTTTAAAATGTTGGCGAACTCAAAAATGGAAATTATTATAGCGACCTGTGGTCCTATCGACCCCGGGTTCAAGCTATTACATCGATCCACCGACTCAGCCTATGGCCGGTCTCGCCGACCTCCTCGATGCTCCCCTGGGCGGCCACCTCCAGGAGCTCCAACACCGCCTCCCCGCCTCCTCCCTCCCCTCTCCTCCTCCGCCCGCCCGCACTCGGCAGCGAGCTCCCGGTCGCGATCTTCGCCTCCTCAGACCGGGCGACGACCTGCCAGCCGAGGGTAGAGCCGATGCCGAGCCTCCAAGACCGGAAGAGCCAACCCCGAGATCACCCGGTGTAAGCTTTGTCCACTCCGAGGTCGACCTCGGTCCACCCATGCCGACATTATCGTCGCATGGCGACCGCCCCTTCCTGTGTGATCCGACACCACTCGCTTCAAGACGGCGGCAAGATCGGGCAAAAGCCGAGAAGCTCTCCAACTCGATGAGCTCCCGGGCAAAAGCCCTCAGCAGTGGTCCCCGGTCGGCCACTTACACTCATCTCGTCTCGAGCCCTTCTTCGCCGCCAACTCCTCCTAACCTCTTCGACCTCCCCCATGGCCTCCTGCTCAAGGCTCTTCTTGGCGACTCGACAGCCCTCCCCCAAGAGCCTCGGGCGGCCTCGCCCGCCCCCAGGCCACGACGGTCTCAGCCCCACTGCGCAAGCTCGCCCATCACCATACCGGCCGAGCTCAAGAAGAAGTCTAGGCGACTGCAGCCCCCAAAGAACACGCAGGCCCCATCACCGAAGCCCCACCCAAAAAGAGCAAAGACAAGTTAATAACAGATCGCAGAGCTAACAAATCTAAATACGAAAGAACCTTTGTATGGGAGGGACTCAAATCTGGGAGCTGCACCAACGCGCCCTGCCGAGACCGATGCCGGCCGACCCTACCGAGGCCCACTCATCATTGCCCATACTGTCGACCTCTTCTGACCTCGGTAGGTCCACCGCTCAACTTCTTCTTCCGGCCTCGCCGGCGATCGCGAGCCCGCCTCGCCACCAACCTCATCGCATCACGTAAAGACACATTAGCACAAAGAAAACGACGATAAGGACTAAGAAGATAGGGATACCTCACCCCGCCCGCACTCGATCCCGACGCTCGACCAGAAACACTCACCGCCTTCAGTCGCCCTGTGTAACTTATGGATAAAATTCACCGCGCACAAAGACTCTCCATATGGCCCAATGTTTGTGTCCGCCACCGCATCGATACCCCACTCATACCTCTCGCTCACCGCAAGAAATACCTATTCGCCAACGGGACACCTTGAGGACGGCATTGGATTTATAACGAAAGCGCTTGGTTGAGCTTGTATACAATGTTTTCGTTACCACTATTACAATCTCCTATCCGATCGAATACTTGATTGCATATATCCGTGTCCCCTTATCTCATATATAGTTAGATCAACAAGGTGTAGAAGATCACGAGGTCTCGTATGATTGGTCAAGCTTAATGAGATATAAAAGTTTACAACAGACGACTTAAGGACAGTTGCTCGGTATAAAGATAGATAAGTGACTGACTTAGTTGCTTGTCTATGCCGGCACGCTCGACGATCAAGGATCACGGAAATGTGTTCTTCTTTCTCGACCGCGCAAGAACCAAGATCTCGTGACTTACGATGATCTAAACCCCGATAAGGTATTAGGTGAGTATGAGTTGTCGACCATCACTTGACTTGTTACGAGGGTTATATGTTCTAACCCAAGATTCTCCGCATCTGCGGGTGGTGGCGGTTTCAGATGTCACGCTAGTTATCTGATCGAGTCACCGTATCCGCTAGGATGATGACGCCCCTTAGAGTCAAAAGGTTTATTGTACTAAACCCCGCAGTCGAGTTAGCCAATGCACAATAATAAGGTCGAGTGGTACTACTTAAGGAAATAATGTTATTAATCGCTTTAAGCAATGATTGTATAAATGATTAAGGACGCTCGATATCTTAAATACGGGATTCAGAATGTCTAACCGCAAGTCCGACTCAACTCGGTAATAAAAGGGTAAGTCAAGATTTATTCTCTAGTGGCATGAATAAATGTTTATAAATTAATTTATGTTCGGGCCGAACATAAGATAATTAATTTATTTGAGGCCCATCTTTATTCCTCGCATTTGATCTCGCTGGGCCCATCCAGTCGTAGCTCAAGAAAATCTCCCTAGTAGCTCTCTATGGCAAGATTTTTATTCTCTTTATCCACAAGGATATTATTATATTTATGGTATATGCATAGATCATTTCCATATAAGATTATGGTAATAATCCCAGAGTATGGAAATAATCCCGAGAGTATGGAATAATCCTAAGATTATGGTAATATTCCATATAGATTATGGTAATTTCCATATAGATTATGGTAATTTCCATAGGGATTAAGGTAGTGCATTATAAATATAAGGTATGAGATAAAGTCAGGTTAATGCTCACACAATCCACACAAGAATTTCGCCCCCATAGTGTCTGAGAGAATTTCAAAGTTGAGAGAGAGCATTGGGTGATTTTCCAAGTATTCTCCATAGATCGCCCTCACCGACGCTGAGATTGGGCAACCGGATACAGTCCGTAAGGTCAAAGCACGAGTCCGATCCGCTCGATCCGCTCATCACGCTCGATCCACCTCGATGATCCAAAGGTAAATACGTGAAAACCCCACGTGTTGCGATTAATTATATAGACGCATGCTAGGTTTATAATCAATGAATGGTGAATTAAACACCCAAGATGGATCCTCGCAGGGTTAACATATGTTTTCCCAACACTGGTATCGAGCCCGGATCGTAATTCGCTCGTAGATTAATTCGCTTGATTATTACGCGCTTAATTAATTGTGGATCCGCTGCTCATCGTGGCTCGCTTATTGTTTTTGTTGGGTTTGTTTTACACCACGAGAAAATCCGTGGTTAGATTAGATTTTATTCGTAATTTTATCCGTAGCAAGAAACGAAGACGAAAGAAGAAGAACGAAACGACGGAAAACAGTCTCGGCAGCCCTCGACGGTATTCAAGCGAGCCTCGCGGTCGCGAGGGCGATCGCGGGCGGCGACGGGCGGCGTCACAAGACGAGATCCTCGCGCTAGCGAAGCGAGCTCGCGATCACGAGGACGACCCGTGAGGCAACGCGACCGCGGCGAAGCACGGGCGATGGGCGACGTCACAAGACGAAACCCGACGCGCGAGCATACCGCGTCGCAAGTTTCGCCCGGGCGACGACGCCTCGGCAGACGTCGCGCCGGGCGGGCCACGCAGGTCCGTTGTCGGGTCATGGTCGACAGCATCGCAGGTAGCCCGCGAGGGACACGCGAGCGCGGGGCAGATGGCGCCGGGTCCTCGCCTCAGCGCCACCAGACAGACATTGACCCGCCCGCCTGCTTCCACAATCCAGATTTTCCTGTCCGCGCTCGCACGCGAGGCCCATTTGTTGAATCCGTCCGCCGTGCAGCAGGCCTGTCAAGTTTAATTGCATTTGTAAATCTATGTAATAGATTAGATTTAAATGCGGTTTCATTACATGAACGCTTTTATTTTATTTTATCGCTCATATGCATATCGTGGATGTTTAAATTATGCAGAGCATGCTATGTATGTTTATATTACGCCGATGCACCTTTTAGTGTTTTACGAATTGGACGCGCATAGTAAGCATGCTAGGTTTATCGCTTATCAAGCATATTTTAGAATTCGCATGAGCATGTTTTACATGTTGAGTTCTATAGAAAAGCATGCTAGATTACGTGATCCGCATGGACAAACCTTTTGAACAAAAAGACTAAGCAAGCAAACCGAAAATTAATTTTTTTTTAAATTAAAATGTCAAGACTCCACTTTTTGATCTCTAAACAAAGTGATACGACCGAGTAAACGCCCACACGCGTGGTTTGCTTGCACCGCTTATCATAAGTTTGTTAGATGAGATTTCTAAATAAAACATTTTAAATCTATCGGTAGTGGGAGTTTCATGTAAACGCCCACACGCGCGGCTTGCATGTGCGATTTTCATAAGTTCTCTAGAGATAGATATAAAATGAGATAACAAAAGAATTTGAATTGAAACGTATGGTCCGAGTGAGTATGCTAATTCTAAGAATTCATTTTCATCGTTAAAATTGTGGTCATTGCTAGACATCACCTCAAGTACAACTTCCCACCAAGTCCCTTCGCGATAGTGATGTGGTTCAGTAAGGTCCAATCGCAATTTCATTTGTCATAAGGATAAGTTGACATGGATTGAAATTAAACGACTAAAAGGTAAATTTTAGTCCGGTCGGGGGTTCATGTAAACGCCCACACGCGTGGCTCGCATATGGGATTCTTAGCGATTGAGGTTTTAATTAATATTGTTTTATCAAAAGGTTACAATATTAATGTTACGAATTATTTGCGATCGTATGCTTATGTGTTTACATTATCGCTTCGTATATGTCTCTTACACCGATTATCAATATGCTCGCACAAAACTGCTATCCGTCCAAATTTTATCGAGTGGAAACGAAACATGGAATATGTTCTTATCGTCAAGAACACATGTTTGTTCTCACTACTCCTAAACCCGATGCCTCATCGACGATCGACTAATGAGCAATGAGAGTCAAGACACTTTGGAATAAGTCAAACAATACGGCTAAATGCTATATGATGACTACTATGTCCAAAGGCTTGCAAAGCAGATCATTCATGGTAGACGCGATCGATATTTGGTCAAGTCTCGAGAGTAAGTTTGGGCAATGGATCGACAACCGCTTCCACACAATGAGAGAAATCTCATGTAAGATGGAAGAAGGAAGTTCGTCCATGAACATGTCTCCCACACGACTCATCTCATGGATAGTCTTGATCAACGGGATGAGGTATTGACGACGGCCAAGGTCGATATCATCCTCAATACACCGCCCAAGTCTTTTGAGAACTTTCGCGTGAATGCGATCATGAGCAAGACCGAGTATACACTTAGTCGGCTGCTTAATGATCTCGTGGTCATGGAAGGAGTTATGGGAAAAGGAGCGATGCTCTGCTAGCACATCTAAGGGCCCAAAATTTTCCGCAGCAAAATGGAAAAGAAAAAGGGCACCAAAGGTGGTAGAGGTAATGGAAATAGTGGGAGAATGGGAACAAGAACATGGTTGCCACCGAGGCTTGAAAAGCCAAAGGAGAAGGCAAGTGCTTCAAGTGCGGTAAGACTGGGCATTGAAGGCTAAGTGCCCTATGCTCAAGGCTCAAGGTACGCCATTTGCTTTAGTAACGGAAACATGTTTAGCAACTTGTTCTACCCATTCTCGGGTAGTAGACACGGTGCGATCGATCATGTTTGTTACACCTGCGGGGTTCCCGCGACAAGGAGCTGCTTGATGGCGAGATAACGATCTCCATGGGCAACGCGCGAAAGTCGAGGCCGCTGCAGCTGGAGATGTTACTTTATGTTTTGGGAGAACTTTTTAGTTTTAAAAGATGTTTTATATGTGCCGGATTTTCATGAACCTTGTTTCTATTTCAAACTATTTACTCATGGATATTCTCGTTATTTTTGATAGAGGTGTTTCTATCATAAGAAATGACGGTTATCTCGTGTTGCACTTTATATAATTCGCTTTATACTATTTCTCAGCAAAACATAATACCTATAACTATGTTGCATCTTCATCAAACCCTAGAAAGAGAAAGTTTTCAGAAGATGACACTACATTTCTCTGGCATCTTAGATTAGGTCACATCAATCTAAATAGGATCCAAAGACCTGCTAAGAATGGAGCGCTAGGTAATCTCACGCTACTCCATTCCCATCCGCGAATCCTCGTGATGAAGGTAAGATGTCGACTGCACCTTCAAAGCCGGGGGTTATAGAGCCAAAGAAATGTCGAGTTAATCCATTTCGACTTGTGTGGACCGATGTCCACACAAGCTCGTGGAGGGTATGAGTATTTTGTCACTTTCATCGACGACACTCAAGGTACGGATACGTATACCGCTTCACCGCAAGTCCGAATGCTTTGAGAAATTCAAAGAGTTTAAGGCGGAAGGAGACGGCTAGGTAAGAGTATCAAGTCACTCGCGGTCCGATCGCGTGGCGAATACCTCAGTAACGAGTTTATGGACTATCTAGTGAAGTGTGGATTACCTCCCAACAAGATTTCACCGGCACACCACAAAGAAATGGTGTGTCGAGCCAAGAAATACGACTCTTTAGAAATGGTTAGATCAATGACGAGTTATGCAACATCGCTTATTTCGCTCGGGGTACGCCTTAGAGACGGCGGCATACTTCAGCAAATCTAGTACCATCCAAGTCACCGAAAAGACCCTTTCGAGTTGTGGTTTGGGTGCAAGCCCGCTTTAAGCCACATAAGGATATTGGGGCCCAAAGACACGGCGAACAAGAAGGCCGACAGTTGGAGGCTAGATCCGACGCAAGGTCGTTTATCGATATCCTAGAGGAACGAAATGTGGTTTATTCTATAGTCCTAAGGATCGAAGGTCATTATTAAGACTAATGCCCGATTCTTAGAAGAGGATTATATGAAGAATCATAAGTCCAAAGTTGAAATCATTCTTCAAGAATTAGAAGACGATCGATTCCACCACCGACAGGCCAAAGGCACGAGATGTCGAGTCTAGTGGGAGGGATCGACACCGATACTTCAAGAAATTGAAGTGGTCGAGTTCCACCGAGATACCGACCGCATGTTGGTACCAACCACGTTAAGTTGTGCAAGTTAGAAACCACAAGTATCTCGCACCCACCGCTGCTATTGTGCCTGTAGAACCTCGTCAGAGTGGGAGGGTTGTTCGTCAACCCGAGCGATTTATGTTCGTGGGTGAATCTTCGATTTAGTCCCAAGAAACGAACATGCAATAATCGACCCATGGACATACAAGGAGGCGATACAAGATATTGATGCAAGATTGGCACACCGCTATGGACTTAGAAATGGAGTCCATAACGCTATGGATGTATATGAAAGACACCTCTACCAGATGGCAAGGAAGCCATAGGTAGTAAGTGGATATATAAGAGGAAGAGAGATTCCGATGGAGAGGTTTCGCTTTCAAAGCCAGGCTTGTAGCGAAAGGGTACACTGCATTGAGGGCATCGATTTCACGAGACCTTTTCACCGTAGCAATGCTCAAGTCCATCGTAATTCTTCTAGCCATAGCAACCCACTCAACCTAGAGGTTTGGCAATGGATGTTAAACCGCTTTTCTAAACGGTTACCTTGAGGAAGGTAGACATCTATATGCAAAGAACCAAGGTTATGTGGTAGCAAAGAGCATCTAGTATGGAAGTTTAAGTCCATTTATGGACTTAAGCAGCCTCCCGATCATGGAACTTACGCTGACGAGGTAGTAAAGTCCCATGGATTTACCCAAATGCTTAGCGAGAGTTGTGTGTATCGGTTAGACGTTAACGGTGATGTGGTATTTCTCGACTTTATGTAGATGACATCCTTCTAGTCATAACAACGTGAAGTCGCTATCGACGAAAGAGTTGGCTATCCGATCGCTTCAAATGAAAGACTTAGGAGATGCAAGACATTCTTGGGATTAAAGTTTACCGAGATCGCAAGAAGAAAATGTTGAGCTTATCTCGTGCGCCTTACATTGATACCGTGATTACTGTTTTAGTATGCGCACCGCCAAGAAAGGATTGCTACCTTCGCATATGGCGCTCCTTTATCTAAAACGCAGACACCTATGATCGCAAAGGAGATAGAGGAATGAGACAAGTTCCTTACGCTCGCCGTAGGAAGTCTCATGCACGCAATGCTATGCACGAGGCCCGATATCCGCTATGCGGTAGTATAGTAGCTAGATATCAATCTAACCCTCGACAAGCTCATCGATCGCAAAGAAGCATATACCTGGCACCGAAAAGGACTCGAGATTATAGGCTAGTTTACCATGCAGATAGTCTAATGCCTTCGGGTTATACTGCACTGGATTTCCAAGTCGACCGTGATGAGAAAAAGTCAACCCGGACTATGTGTTTACCTTGGGAGGTGGAGCCGATCCTCAAGTGAGTGCAAAGCAAATGATGCATTGCGGACTTACCATGGAAGCCGAATATGTAGCCGCCTTGAGGCTTCTATGAGGTCAGATGGTTCAAGAACTACCTCATGGATCTACATGTGGTACCGGTTTGCCCAATAGTATCATAGTTTCATCGTGATAACTCGTGCAGTGGCAAACTCGAAGGAACCACGGACCCACAAGGCGACTCAAACACATAGAGAGAAAGTACCATGTCATACGAGAAATCGTTAGACGAGGTGACGCGGTTGATTGAAAAGATTGATACGACGGAAAATCTAGCGGATCCATTCACGAAGAGCCCGCCGCAAAAGTCTACGATGGACACGTTAGAGGACTCGATTATGCTGATGGCACCCACTTAGAAAGGAAACTTTGTATAAGTGGGAGAAGCAAAGTGATGGTTGTTTGTAATAGCTAGTAGAGAGACACATTGTATACTAAAAGTTTGCTTTAGTATAAGTGGGAGATTGTTGGATTTGTATACCAAAGCGCTTGGTTGAGCTTGTATACAATGTTTCCTCGTTACCACTATTACAATCTCCTATCTAATTTGAATACTTGATTGCATATATCGTGTCCCCTTATCTCATATATAAGTTAGATCACACAGTGTAGAAGATCACGTAAGGTTCGTATGATTGGTCGTTTAATGAGATATAAAAGTTTCACAACCGAGACGACTTGAGGACGAGTTGTTGGTTTAGTAGCAGATAGATAAGAAGTTGACTTGACTTAGTTGCTTGTCTATGCCGGCACGCCTCGACGATCAAGGATCACAAGAGATGTGTTCTTCTATCCGACCGTCAGAAAGAACCAAGATCTCGCGACTTACGATGATCTAAACCTCGATAAGGTATTAGGTGAGTATGAGTTGTCGACCATCACTGACTTGTTACAAGCGAGGGTTATATGTTCTAACCCAAGATTCTCCGATCTCGGTGGTGGCAAAGGTGTCAGATGTCATGCTAGTTATCCAGATTGAGTCACCGTATCCGCTAGGACGATGACGCCCTTAAGAGCTCAAAGGTTTATTGTACTAAACCCTCGCAGTTGAGTTAGCTCAAGCACAATAATAAGGTTGAGTGGTACTACTTAAGGAAATAATGTTATTAATCGCTTTAAGCAATGATTGCTATAAATGATTAATGGACGCTCGATATCTTAAATACGGGATTCAGAATGTCTAAGTGCAAGCCCGACCAACTTCGTAATAAAGGGTAAGTCAAGATTTATTCTCTAGTGGCATGAATAAATGTTTATAAATTAATTTATGTTGTGGTCAACATAAGATAATTAATTTATTTGAGGCCCATCTTTATTCCTCGTGCATTTGATCCTCGGCCGGCCCATCCAGTTCCCGTAGCTCAAGAAAATCGCCCACTAGTAGCTCTCTATGGCAAGATTTTTATTCTCTTTATCCACAAGGATATTATTATATTTATGGTATATGCATAGATCCTTTCCATATAAGATTATGGTAATAATCCCGAGAGTATGAAAATAATCCGAGAGTATGGAAATAATCCTAAGATTATGGTAATATTCCATATAGGATTATGGTAATTTTCATATGGGATTATGGTAATTTCCATATGGGATTAAGGTAGTGCATTATAAATATAAGGTATGAGATAAAGTCTAGGTTAATGCTCACAATCCACAACAGAATTTTCGCCCCTCATAGTGTTGAGAGAGAATTTTGAAAGTTGTGAAGAGAGAGTTTGGGGTGATTTTCCAAGCATTCTCCATAGATCGCCCTCACTGACGCTGAGATTGGGCAACCGGATACAACCCGTAAGGTCAGCACGAGTCCGATCCGCTCGATCCGCTCATCACGCTCGATCCACCCGATGATCCAAAGGTAAACACGGAAAACCCCTACGTGTTGCGATTAATTATATAGACGCATGCTAGGTTTATAATCAATGTATGGTGAATTAAACATCCAAGATAGATCCTCGGGCGGCGTTAACATATGTTTTCCCTACAACGGCTACTTTAAATTTCACCTGGGGACAAATAGTACACCCTCCTATGATCTTCACGCAAAACAGATCAAGACTCAAGGACAACTCTCCGAATGCCATAACAAGAGAGCCCCAGCCCCACCAACGACCTAATGGAATTCGAGGTCAATCGACAAATAGGGATCCGAAATACTGGTTAAGATAACGGGCCGGAGGGTACCTAAGACCCGCCTCAAACTATCTACATAAACGGTAATAAACCCTCCTGAGGGCCATCGCCTATCATCCGACGCGGCAGCACCACCACGCATCCTTCGGGATCCCATTCCCTCACGACTTCAAAAGTTCCTCCAGAGTCAAGCCCGACCGCCACGCCCACCCTCACCCCATCCCATACCGAGGATACCGACTAACCCTAGAACTCACCCTATGGACCTACCCAAACCATTGTAGACATATAGTCTTTTACGGGAACTCACTACGTAACCCGGCGAATGGAACTTTCGTAGCGAGAAGAAGATGAAGAAAACATACTTACTTTTCACGCGAGTATATGGCTCCTTCAACAGATCAGATCAACTCGTAAAATTTCTCACTTCTCTCAATCAAGGCGCCGGCGTAAAGTGAACAATTGCCTCTTTCGCGCCTATTTATAAGACAGTGGCGCCTAAAATCGCTGCTTCAACTTCGACACGCACTACACGTGATTGACGTGAGTCCACGCACGACGCGGCTCGAGTGCAACTATCGCCGACGCGTATGACGACGCTAGATAAGATAGACCGCCACCGACCTAGCAATCATCATACGACCGGCGCCCTCCAGATAAGCGGCGCCTCGTGTCGCACTCCGCCCTTCCCACAAATAACAAGGGATCCAGATCGACCTCGGCATCCTATCAACGGGCCGCGCCTTACGGAAAGTCTACATCCGATCGGATCTCGGCAAACCAGCCCTCAGATTCTGTGCCGCCTGCGCACCCCGACATCCCCGAAAGGGCGGTCTCGTGTCGACATCGGGACCCACCACAGAGCAACACCACTCCGATCGGACTTCAAGTAACCCACGCAGAGGGCGATATCCGTGTCTGACTTCGACTTCCTTCTACACACATCTTTTCCAAGCGACGGACAATGCATCACCCAACCCGCCTCGACACCGATCGCCAAATAAACCTTCACATCAAAAAGACAACACCTTCAACAAACAACTTCACCGAGCCACACCTCACCTCGGCAAGCGCTTTCACTCCACCGGCATCGCTGCTCGGCTATTCGGTGGGCTATGATGGGATATGGCCCAACCGACAGACCCACTAACAGCCCAAACGAGCTGGACCTAACGCTGGTAGCGGGCCCACGCGGTTGAGCCCAAGGCGAGCCCTAATCGCCTCCCAAAACCCTAGCCCCTGTAACCGCCACCGGCGGCAATGGAGGGCAGCCCCAGAGCCAAGTGAGGCGCCACCGGCCACCGGAGGACACGCCTGTAACCAAGGTCACCTCGCCATGGAGGACACACCCCGTAACCAAGGTCGCGCCACCTCCACGTGGTGCACGTAAGGCGGTTGTCCCCGCCCGCCAATGGAGGCACGCCAGAGGAAGAGTCACGCCACGACCAATGGAGAGGTTGAGCACGCCCGCTTGCGTGCTCGGGGTTGTATAAATAGAAGGAAAACCGATAATAGAAGGGTTGGCAACTTATCGAATACTAAGAGCTTGAACTACACTCACCGCATTATAGTGAAAGTATTGAGGAAACACTCTCCGTGACGTAGATCTCATTAACGATCGAACCACGTAAAAGCTCTGTTGTTTTTTCGCTTACATAAATCTCGTGACAAATACTTAACTAGATTTATCAAATACCAATGTCTTTGATTTTCGATCGGAAGATTGAGTAATTGTTTTACACCATAACTTACCTCGATTTTTTTTTGTAGATATTCGTGTTCTCTTAATCATTAAATAATTACGTACATTTACTCGTATCTACAACATTCCACTGCATACACATTTCAGCGAGACTAGGAAAATAAATAAATAAATCAAAAACAAAAACAAAAACAAAATGCATGCATTAGGTTGCTTCAGACTTCCCATATACTCTCACCGTAACCTCGATAAATGTTTTATTTTAATAATTCATAGTAAAATATTATAGAATTTTTCATTTTACCCTTATCGTCATTTAAAAAAATTTACTTTTCAATTTTCTATACAATAATTAGGAATATAATAAGAGAAAATTTATAAACTTTATTATATGTGTATTTTGAAGTCACATAACACTTACCAGAATATGGAAACTTTTGAGCTTTGGGTTTAGCATAAATCAGTATGTTTTAATTAGTAAAAATAAGGTTAAATATACGTGATTAGTCCTATTTAATTCGGAGGTGGAAGGAAACTTAGAAGTTAAGAAATTTGTGGTGTTTAAGGTCAAACAGAAACGTTGAAAGTGTAGCAATTAGCTTTAGAGCTAAGATAAATCACATGTAACTAACTCAAAATAACTTTCTGAATATACCGTTATGCACGCTGCTGCATCTATTGTCTCGAATTTTCATTTTTATATCGTGGACAAATGATCGTCTATTTACTGATGGACATTAATATCTCGTTCGACAATGCTATAATTAATATATAAATTGTCACATTCTAAGGCTTCATTTTTTTTGTTTAAATTTGTTATTTTGAATAATATGTAGGTGAAAATTGACGCAGTGCTACTACATCATTAATGTCAAGTATCTACATTGAATAGGTGATCATCACAACGAAAATTATGTAATACGAGCAGAATGATTCTCTCTCACACGATAATATTTTATTGGTTGTGATGATTATTTTATAGAATATGTATTGTCTTTCACACGATAATATTTTATTAATATAATTATATTAATAAAATATTATCACGCGGCAGAAAGATATAAGACAACCACATATTCTATGAAAATTCCCATCACAACCGACACTAAATGAGTTTTAGTTCTCTTTTCTAAGCTCGAGTGGGCGAAAAGGTGAAGGAAAGATTACAGGCTCAATGTAATACTGAATTGAAAGGATTGGTCCACAATCTGAAAATAATTGAAGTTAAATTTTATAATAAAAATTGTGTGTTATCTCATATATATATATATATATATATATATATATATATATATATATATATGTGATTAATCACGTGAGAATATAATATTGCTGGTAAATAAGAATATAACATTTAACGATAAAGTTGTTGACTAAACGATAAATTTGTTGCATCAAATTTAACATATAAAGATAACACTTAATATAAAGTTATTGCACATAATTTGTGCAACAAATTTATACATTTAAGACAACAACTTTATACGTTAAACGTTACATTCTTATTTCTCACCAATATTTTTATTTTTACGTGAACTATATATATATATATATATATATATATATATATATATATATACCAAATGAGAATGAATATACATGTAAGAAATAAGATATATCATATCCATATATCTAACTCATATCAACAGTCCATATTAAATTAAAATTAATTGATGATATCAGCCATTATTTATTGAAATTTACACATAAGACATAAAAATTGTATTAAAAAGAAATACATCATCATCCCATACATCTCATCATATTCCTTAATTATAGGGATTCATTCGACTCTTCCAAATCTTCATAAAATATAGCATATATTGAATAAATTTGTTGCACACATATAATAAAAATATTGTATTATTCGTAGAGTTAAATATTGTTTTTTTTTTTTGTATTGAATGTGGGAATGTTGATTGTTGCACGCATAAGATAATCTGTAGCATATTTATAACATATACTTTGCTCAATTTATTATTTTACAAACTAGATTACAATAAATCCCTAAAATCAAGGAACAAAATTACTAATATAAATTTTAATTAATCAAACGAATTTAAAATATAGCATATGTAGTTATGAACTGTGGTACAACATAAATTAATATTGTCCATTGATTTACTAAAATCAATGGCTTAAATTTATTCATATTTCTTATAAATAATTCAATTCCTACCTGGTCCATCATCACTCTCTCTCTCTCTCTCTCTCTCTCTATATATATATATATATATATATATATATATATTCAAAATTGAATATATTTTATCAATTTTATTAATTTGTTTTTAGTAAAAATATTATATTAGTAATTTTGTTTCATCTATAACTTATCTTTCCCTATTTATAAGTATTAACTTATTAGATTTAATAAGGGAATCTATTTGAATTTCAGATTGTGTAATTGATTTCCTTCATTATGCTAATTCATTGTTGTGCATGTTAATTTATTTATTTTTATCAGAAAATGGAATTGGGGAATTTTATTTTTGAAACGGAAGGGTTCCATTTGGTTTCTTCATATATTTTTGAATTATTTATATTTTCTTTTTCTTTTTCTTTTTCTTTTTCATTAAGAAAATCAAATAGCCATTTTTGTTTATTATTCAATCTAAATGCACATTTGAAACTGCCCAAATTTACATAAAATCGTCTAAATGTACACACACGAAAAATTATATGCGCAAACCATCAAAGTGCATATTTTCATATGCACAAAGCATCTAAATGTCATTTTTAGCACCTAAATTGTTTAAACGCATATTTCACATATTTCATATGGTCTAAGGTGGTGTTTACTTTGTATGATTAGGTTGGATAGATAAAATTAATCCAACCTAATCAGTGTTTACTTTTAAGGATTAATATTTGAGGATATCCCAAAACCCGGGATTATTTTAATCCTTTGAATTGTTTTTCATTAATTTTAATCCAATCAATATAGGTAGGATTGAAATAATCATCCAAATAAATGAAGAATTATTTATCCCAATTTTAATCATTCACTAATCATTTGTAGTAAAACAAATGATTGATAGATAAATTTTATCTTATCACACATTTAATCCATCAAATAATCAATCCTTCAAAATACCAATCATGAAAAATAAACACTCCCTAAATGTACATGTTTAGCATCTAATATGACATGGTAGAAATGCACATTCAAATGTAGGGGTGACTATTTGGGTATCGGGTGATCGGTACTGATACCCGATCCCGAAATTTCTCGGTATCGGCATTGGACACCCAAAATCGGGTATAGGGTCGGGTCGGTATAGCTTTTAGGTGAGGTCGGCATCGGTATACCGATCGGGTATTCGGGTATACCCGATACCCGATTTTTTTTAAAATATTTATATTTGATATATTTTTATATATTTAAATATATAATTAATATATTGAAATTAATATCATTATCTATTTTAATGTATATTTATCAAATGTGGACTATTCATTAAAAAAAACTGAAACTTCTATTAGAGATATGAGAAACCTAGTATCCAACATGCCAAACCAAGATTATACGATAAAATTTACTGATAAAATTAATACCCGAATACTCCTTGTCGTGAATCATGTTTTTCTGAGAAAGTGGGACAATTTTGTTATTATCTATTTGATTCTTTTTGGATTTACTATAAATTAAATCAGAAGATGGTTTCAAAGAAGCGTGTAAAAGTGACACACAATGCATCATCAACTCAAAAATCACTTTTATGGTAATAATTTGGTGAATAATTAAAAGAAAGATCAACTAATATAACAACTTTCTCCCGATAGGAACAACGATTAATATTATTAAATAGCATATCATGTATTTAAGGGTATATTTTTATTATTATTTAATAGTATTAATTCTAATAAACTAATACTTACAATAAATATATAGATTTATATATAAAATTTAAAAAAAAAAAAAACTAAATCGGTATTCGGCACTGAATACCCGATTCGGCACCGACTGTATTCGGCACCGATTTACAGAATCGGGTCGGGGTCGGATATTATATTTTAGGCATAATCGGGGTCGGGTACCCGATTTTTTCGGGTAGGGTACCCGACCCGACCCGATTAGCCACCCCTATTCAAATGAGAGAGAGAGAAAGAGAGTGGAACCACAAATCTAGGGATTGTTGAAGATAATTTGATCTTAGAGACAGAGAGAGAAAATAATAAAGAGAAATTGATTTTACATTTTTACCCTCAACGTGCCATGTCATCAATCCACGTGATTGTTGAAGATTTAATCTTGGTCATGAATATTTATGCATCTAAAGTTATGATTTGTTTTTTATTTTTATCTTTTTGATCAATTTAATATATAAAGTTAAAGACCATGTTATGATGGACTCGAATCCGAGACATTTGAGCTCAAACATTAACTACTATATCACTAGGTTAATAGACACATACATTTGTTTTTATTTTCACTCTCTAAAGATGTTTCAGATAATAACCACGCTTTATGTATATACATGAAGAAATAATAATCAAGTACGATAAGCTTGATATACAGAATGTAGAAGAAGATTTGAATTCTTGACATTTCAACTACATGTCGTTTAATTCACCATTTAAACTATCATATTTTTGTATCACATAGTAGAAATATTTATTTTTTACTTGGTGAAAGAATCATTATAAGAATTGAATCTTAGACCTTTTCTATACACACCACCTTTAAAACTTTTGTATTTAATTAATAAAAAATTATTATTTAAATGTCCCAAGAGAATACACTAGAAATGAGTTTAAAACGTGTTTCCAACAGTTTGATTATTTTTTCTTTTGTGCAAAATGAGGATTTTTTCTTATCAGCTGTGGATTGCAATCATTTTCTTTATCAACTCATAATTATCAGGAACCACAAAATAGGAAGAGGAAATAAAAAGTTGTAATTTATCAGGGAAAGGAGAAAACAAAAATATATAAAAACAAACAAAACATACAAGAGAGTTTATTTTTATTTAAAGAAATTAATAGCACAATCGGATGTCCAACTGTTTTTCTAAAAAGCTGGTAAATTACCCGCTAAGTTATGGCTAGTAGTTTTTGCTAGACCTTTGAAAAAAATACGCATATTGCATGTCTATGAAGTCACAAATAAATATTTATTAAATGTGTATATCAGCTTATGAATACTTACATGCATTATGGGTTGAGTTATAATAAAAACTAATATATTTTACATACAAAGTTAATGTATTTTTGAGTTCTGGTAGAAAACAACAATAATCATTAATATTTCATAGTGCATTAGTTTTATATATAAAGTATATTAATTTTATACACGAAATGCATTGATTTTTAGGTTTTACGAAAAAATAAGTTTTTACTGGATCTCTTTTCTATGCATTACATATTTGTGTGATGGCTTAAATGAAATATGTGAATTTAATGAAATTAGACTTTTGAAGTGGCTCCATAGTCTTCTTTATATTTGATAATTAGATTTTGATGGTGGTATATAGGGATGTCAATGGGTGAGTTTTACACGGATCGATCCAGAACCGCTCAAAATCCATTAAATTTTAAAGAATGGTTCGGTTTTGCCCAGACCACTTTAGACCCTAATCGCTTAGATCCATAGTTTGATGGTCCGATCTAGTCCGTCCGATCCGATTCTCGTTCCGTAATCAAAATCAATACTTATTTATTGGTCTGGTCCGAGTAAAACATGTCTATTGACGAGTCTAAGTTTAAATAAGCTTGTCAATGAGCTAGTTTTATCCATATCGATTCAAAATCACTCATAACACATTAAATTATAAAGCAACGGTTTCGGTTCTAGTTCTGGTTCTTATCCGATTCTGGTCTAGTTTTGGTTTCAGATCCACTGAGATCCGGACCGCTTAAGACCCATAGTTGATGGTCCTGGTCCGGTCCGGATCCAGTGTCTAATGGGTCAGATCCAGAACCAGAACCATTACTTATTTACTTGTTTTAATCCGGGTAAAATTCACCCATTAATATCCCTAGTGGTAAAATTACATAATCATATCCCACAACAAAATTGCATAAAAATAACAATATCAATTTAGATTGTTACCCATAACGAATTAACGATTAAGGATTCACTTTAGTATGTGAACAACAGCCAACCAAATGTAGCCCAATAGTTTAATTTGTGGATAACCCATTTGGACTGCGATTGTCAGTTGGATTTAAATGCTCAAGGTGGGTGGTCTCCTGGGCAACGCACAGTTAGATCATCCTAATTAATTTTAATTAATTAATCTTAATGAATTAATTAAGTCTAATTAAATTAATTCTAATTAAAATCAATTAATTTAATAAATTTTAATTGTAAATTAATAAATAATAATTTTGAATTAATATATTTTAATTGTGAATTATAAACTTTAATTGTGAATTAATAAACCCTAATCGTGAATTAATAAACCCTAATTTTGAATAATAAACCCTAATTTTGAATTAATAAACCCTGATTATGAATTAATAAACCCTAATTTTAAATTAATAAACCATATTTAGAATTAATAAACCCTAATTTTGAATTAATAAATCTTAATTGGAAATAATAAACCATAATTGTGAATTAATAAATCCTAATTGGAAATAATAAATCCTAATTTTAAATTAATAAACTTTAATTATGAATTAATAAACCCTAATTATGAATTAATAAACAAAATATAAAATAATAAAATAACACACTAATTGACACTTAAAAAATCACAAAACTTGTGCGCGCGCAACGAGTTTTTGTGATGCTCAAGTGGTTGAAATTGAATAAAATACTAAGAAGCATTTTCCTGTTTGAATAGTGCTTTTTATAGGAATATTTTCAGAGTGATTCCATTCAAAGTCCTCATTTTACTTATGATATCAGTTCTCTGTATCACTTAATTTTGGTTGCTTATTGTGATATGTGAATCAACTTTTTCTAAGGGCGAGAGTAATTAAGAGGGTGTTTGGCTGAGCTTATAAACTTTTAAAATAGTTTATAAATTTATTTACGAGCTTATGTTCGTCAGAAAGATTTGGAAAATAAGTTACTAAACAATTTATAATTGTGAAAATAGTTTCCAACAAATTATAAGCTCCCCTAAAAATAACTTGGTCAACCCTAACTTATTTTTTCATAAACTTATAAGCAACCATAAATTTACCAAAATAACTTTATTATAGTTCGTTATTTGTTACACATACACTATCAACTTAACCTCTCGTCAATTTTCTTTCTCTAACTATGATTTTCTCTCTCTAACTCACGATTCTTTCTCTAGCTTATAAGATCAATTATCCAAACACTTTAACAACTTATAAGCACTTGAGACATTACCTCTTATAAACTTTTGAAACATCTTATAAGTTCTTGGAGCTTATAAGCTCTCTAAAATAAGCTTAGCCAAACACCCCTAAGTAGTATTGGTAAAGCTATTCCTCTAAGTTAATACTATTTTGGGTTTTTAAAAATAAGAGTTAATGCTATATAGTGTATATTAAATTTTTATTCTTTATAAACCAGAATTTATGAAACTATTCCACAGAACTCTAAAGCACAGCCAACTTGGAACGAGAATTTATGGATTTAATTTTGGGGCCTATAGGGGTGTAAGATAGTGAATTTATTACTCCCTCCATCCCAAATATGTTGTTTCAAAACCTTTGGATATGTAGATTAAGGAGAGTTGTATTTTGTGAGTCAAAATTAGTGTGACTCATGGAATTCGAGACACTTATATATATATAAATGATTTGTTTTTTAGAATGAGGCAACAATAATGAGATTACCCAAAAAGAAAAACAGGCAAATATTTTTGCAATGGAGGGGGTATTATTTTTTAAGTAGGAAGCTATAATGAGTAAAATGGAGGTTATGAGATTAATTAATGAATATGGAAGTGAGCACAACTAAAATATATCATTGATCCATGAATTAGAGTTAATTATGTAACATAATGAGGCCCAACCCCAAACATTGACCATGTAGATTTATGTCTCTCTTTTTGTGTACAGTTGGCCTATTTGTGTAAGAGCAAACTGGTGGGCCTTGTAGGTTTAACTTTACCACTAATGTGAGAAGTTTTTGAAGAAGAGACTTGTAAGAGCATTTCCAGTAGGGCATTCCCATTTTCTATGAATAGCCGTATTATTTTAAAATTTATCTAACTGCTTTCTCAAAACTACTTACTGATCACTAGTAAAAAAAATTAAATTATTTATTTATGGGTCAGCTATTAAATTAGTCTGATTTATTCAATATATCTTATTATTTAATATTTATTTTAGTATTATACACAATGTATTAATTAACTTATTTATTCTATAAATATTTAATATAAAATATATTGAAAACATTTTTCCACGAAAAAGTTAACAATAATTAAGACATTGGAAAAATGCATTTTAATGGCTAGTTGTAGAACGACTAATTCTATACTGTACAATATGGGGGCTTTTACTTTTGAGAAGTAGTCTAGATAGATAAAAATAGAATAGATTAATCCATTATTTATTTTGATAGACTGAAACTTTGAGATATTTCAAGACCATTGATAACTTCTATCACTTTAACTAATTTAGTTTGATTCATATCTCATTGTCAAGGTAAGATTGGAGAAATCCTAATAATAAGAATAAAAATATTCAATCATATACCTATCAATCATGAAAAGTAAACGTCTCATATATGCCACACTTCATGTCATGACATACCATTTGGTGTATCAACTGTTGAACTGGCATCATATTGGAGATATATATATATTTTATGAGAATTTTAATTAATCCAATCAAATAATACTAAGCGTATTATGAGGCTTGTCGTGAGAGTAGAAAAGAAAATTCGATCATATGATCAAACCAAATGAATAAATTGATTGCTCGTCCCACGCCTCATCAATTTAGATATTTTTTACTATAATTGTTGGATTTGTATACTGAAAGCAGTTTTGGTTGAGCTTGTATACAATGTTTCTCGTTACCACTATTACAATCTCCTATCCGAAATGAATACTTGATTGCATATATCTCGTGTCCCCTTATCTCATATATGTTAGATCATACAAGGTGTGAAGATCACGTAAGTCCGTATGATTGGTCAAGCTTAATGAGATATAAAAGTTTCACACCGAGACGACTTAAGGACGAGTTGTCGGTTTAGCCGCAGATAGATAAGAAGTGACTCGACTTAGTTGTTTGTCTATGCCGGTACGCCTCGACGTATCAAGGATCACAGTGAGATGTGTTCTTCTTTCGACCGTCGTGAAGAACCAAGATCTCGTGACTTACGATGATCTAAACCTCGATAAGGTATTAGGTGAGTATGAGTTCGACCATCACTTTGACTTGTTATGAGCGAGGGTTATATGTTCTAACCCAAGATTCTCCGTGATCTTGGGTGGTGGCGTTTCAGATGTCACGCTAGTTATCTCGATCGAGTCACCGTATCCGCTAGGATGATGACGCCCCTTAAGGAGCTCAAATGTTTATTGTACTAAACCCCGCAGTTGAGTTAGCTCAAGTACAATAATAAGGTCGAGTGGTACTACTTAAGGAAATGAAGTTATTAATCGCTTTTAAGCAATGATTGCTAGAAATGATTAATGGACGTCGATATCTTAAATACGGGATTCAGTAATGTCTAAGTGCAAGCCCACTCAACTTCGTAATAAAGGGTAAGTCAACATTCTTTCTCTAGTGGCATGATCGAATGTTTATAAATTAATTTATGTTCTGGCTGAACATAAGATAATTAATTTATTTGAGGCTCATCTTTATTCCTTGCATTTGATCCTGGTCGGCCCATCCAAAGCCCGTAGCTAAGGAAAATCGCGCCTTATGCTCCCAAAGGCAAGATTTTATTCTCTTTATCCCACAAGGATATAATTATATTTATGGTATATGCATAGATCCTTTCCATATAAGATTATGGTAATAATCCTGAGAGTATGGAAATAATCCTGAGAGTATGGAAATAATCCTAAGATTATGGTAATATTCCATACAGGATTATGGTAATTTCCATATAGGATTATGGTAATTTCCATATGGGATTAAGGTAGTGCATTATAAATATAAGGTATGAGATAAAGTCTAGGTTAATGCTCACATATTGAACACAAGATTTTCGGCCCCCCCTCATAGTTCTCTTGAGAGGATTTTTCGAAAATAGTGAAGAGAGCAAAGGGTAATTTTCCGAAGCATTCTCCATAGATCGCCATCACCGACGCTAGAGATTGGGCAATCGGGATACAGTCCGTAAGGTCAAAGCACGAGTCCGATCCGCTCGATCCATTCATCTCGCTCCATCGACCTCTTCGATCCAAAGGTAAACACGTGAAAACCCCAACGTGTTGCGATTAATTATATAGACGCATGCTAGGTTTATAATCAATGTATGGTGAATTAAACACCCAAGATGGATCCTCGGGGCGAGGGCTAAACATACGCTTTTCCTACAATTGGGATCGAGCGATCGCGAGGTAGCCCGCGAACACGCTGGCAGCGGCGCCAAGACAAGGTCAAGCGCGCTTTGCTTTCGCCCAGCTGCCCAAGATGCTTAGGCGACCCGCCCGCACTGCTTTTCAGCTTTTTCCGGTCCGTGCCTGCACGCGAGGTCTGCTTTTAAAGTTTAATTTCACTTTGTAAATCTATGTAATAGATTAGATTTAAATGTGCAGTTTCACGATTGGGCCGCGATGAACGTTTTATTTTATTTTATCGCTCATATGCATGTCGTGGATGTTTAAATTATGCAAGAGTAGCATGCTATGTATGTTTATATTACGTTGACAAACCTTTAAGTGTTTTACGTAATCGATGCGATAGTAAGCATGCTAGGTTTAGCGCGCTTATCAAGCATATTTTAGAATTTCATGAGCATGTTTTACATGTCGAGTTCTATAGAAAAGCATGCTAGATTACGTGATCTGCATGGACAAACCTTTTGAATAAAAAGACTAAGCAAGCAACCCGACAAATTAATTTTTCAAATTAAAATGTCAAGACCTCCACTTTTGATCTCTAAACAAAGTGAGACGACCGTGAGTAAACGCCCACACGCGCGGCTTGCTTGCACTGCTTATCATAAGTTTGTTAGATGAGATTTCTAAATAAAACATTTTAAATCTATTGGTAGTGGGAGTTTCATGTAAACGCCCACACGCGTGGCTTGCATGTGCGATTTTCATAAGTTCTCTAGAGATAGATATAAATGAGATAACAAAAGAATTTGAATTGGAAGCGGTATGGTCCGAGCGAGTATGCCAATTCTAAGAATTCAGTCATTAAAATTGTGGTCAATGCTTAGACATCACCTCAAGTACAACTTCCCGCCAAGTCCCTTCTTGCGATAGTGATGTGGTCTAGTAAGGTCCAATCGTTAATTTCATTTGTCATAAGGATAAGTTGACATGGATTGAAATTAAACGACTAAAAGGTATATTTTTAGTCCGGTCGGGGTTCATGTGTAAACGCCCACACGCGCGGCTTGCATGTGGGATTCCTGGCGATTGGAGGTTTCAATTAATATTGTTTTATCAAAAGGTTACAATATTATTGTTACGAATTATGTGCGATCGTATGCTTATGTGTTTACATTATCTTTTCGATATGTCTCTTACATCGATTATCAATATGCTCGCACAAAATCCCTTATCCGTCCAAATTTTATCGAGTGGAAACGAAACATTGAGAATGTTCTCACCGCAGAAGAAAATTTATTTGTACTCACTATACCCCGTCCCAAGCCTCTAGACGATTCGCTCATCGATAAGGAGCGCAAGGAGCACGAGAAATGGGACAAATCAAATAGAATGGAAAATGCCTTCTTTGGTCACCATATGCGAGTCCCCAACTCCAAAGATCAAGAGATGGAAGATGCACCACGATATGGCTAAGTCTTATGAAATCGATGAGAGTCGGACGTAATCGCTTGTCACAATTTGACAAAATCTATAATGTCAAGTTCAATGAAGGAAAGCGATTCGGTGCATGACCATGTAGAGCAAATGATAAATCTCTTCGAGAGCTCGAGTTGGTTTGAGGATATATTGATGACGTGGTCGAATCGATATGATCTCAACACTTTGCCCAAGTTTTTGATGACTCATTATAGAGCGCCCTTTATGATAAGAGTTATACTCTAGATTCATTGCAAGAGGATCTAGTAACGGAAGAACGCAAACGGGCAAAGGCATGCCTTTAGCACGCACCTCAAAGAAAACCACCGCTTATCGAAGATGAAAAGGAAAGTGGAATTCAAGGGATGCTAAGGTCAAGAAAAGAGTGGGAGTAATACAAAGGCTCTACCAAATGCTTGAAAAGCCAAAGGAGAAGGGCAAGTGCTTCAAGTGCGGTGAGATCGGGCATTGAAGGCTAAGTGCCCCAAGCTCAGTGCTCAAGGTACGCCATTTGCTTTAGTAACAAAAACATGTTTCATGCGACTTGTTCTACCCATTCTTGGGTAGAGATACGGCACGATCGATCATGTTTGTTACACCTTGCAGGAGTTCTTATGACAAGGGAGCTAGCTAATGGCGAGATAACGATCTCCATGGGCAACGCGCGAAAGTCGAGGCTCTTGCGGTTGGAGATGTTTTTTTATGTTTTGGGACAACAGCTTTAGTTTAGAAAGACGCTTTATATGTGCCGGATTTTCATGAACCTTGTTTCGCTTTCAAATTATTTACTCATGGATATTCTCGTTATTTTTGATAGTGATGTTTCTATCATAAGAAATGACGGTTATCCGTGTTGGCACTTTATATAATTCGCTTTATACTATTTCGCAAAACATAATACCTATAACTATGTCAGATCTTCATCAAACCCTAAAAGAGAAAGTTTTCTTCAAGAAGATGACACTACTTTTCTCTCGGCATCTTAGATTAGGTCACATCAATCTAAATAGGATCCAAAGACCGGCTAAGAATGGAGCGTTGGTAATCTCACGGTTACTCCGCTCCCACCGCGAATCCTCGATGAAGGTAAGATGTCGACTGCACCCTTCAAATCAAGGGTCATAGAGCCAAAGAAATGTTAGAGCTAGTCCATTCGACCGTGGGGACCAATGTCCACACAAGCTCGTGGAGGGTACAAGTTTTTGTCACTTTCATCGACGACACTCAAGGTACGGATACATATACCGCTTCACCGCAAGTTTGAATGTTTTGAAAATTCAAAGAGTTCAAGGCGAAGTGGAGACTAAGCTTGGTAAGAGTATCAAGTCATCGCGGCTCGATCGCGGTGGCGAATACCTCAAGAACGAGTTTATGGACTATCTAGTGAAGTGTGGATTGCATCCCAACAAGATTTCACCGGGCACACCACAAGAAATGGTGTGTCGAGCGAAGAAATAGGACTCTTTTGGAAATGGTTAGATCAATGATGAGTTATGCGACATTGCCTATTTCGCTCGGGGTATGCCTTAGAAACAATGCATACTTGCTAAATCTAGTACCATCCAAGTCACCGAAAAGACCCCTTCGAGTTGTGGTTTGGGCGAAGCCCGCTTTAAGCCACATATGATATGGGGCATCCAAAGACACGTGCTGAACAAAAAGGCTGACAAGTTGGAGGCTAGATCCGACGCAAGGCTGTTTATTGGCTATCCTAGAGGAACGAAAGGTGGTTTATTCTATAGTCCTAAGGATCAGAAGGTCATTATTAGCACTAATGCTCGATTCTTAGAAGAGGACTACATGAAAAATCATAAATCCAAAGTTGAAATCATTCTTCAAGAATTAGAAGATGATCGTATTCCACAACCGATTAGACCAAAGGTACGAGATGTCGTGTTCAGTGGGAGGATCGACACCGATACTTCAAGAAATTGAAGTGGGTCAAGTTTCACCGAGATACCGACCGCATAAGTGGTACCCACACGCAAGTTGTGTAAGATAGAGAACCACAAGTTATCGCACTCACCGCCGACATCAGGTCTATAGCACCGTCAGAGTGGGAGGGTTGTTCGTCAACCCGAGCGATTAATGTTCGTGGGTGAATCTTTGATTTAGTCCCGTAAAACGAATGTGCTATAATCGACCCATGGACGACAATGAGACGATACAAGACAATGATGCAAGATCATGGAACTTACGTTGGACGAGGTGGTAAAGTCCTATGGATTTACCCAGCTGCCTAGCGAGAGTTATGTGTATCGGTTAGATGTCAACGGTAATGTGGTATTTCACTTTACGAGATAACATTCTACTATTTGGCAACAATGTGAAGTTGTTATCGACGAAAGAGTTGGTAATCCGATCGCTTTAATGAAAGACTAAGGAGATGCAGCAGACATTCTTGGGATCAAGGTTTACCGAGATCGCAAAAGAAAATGTTGAGCTTATCTCAGCGCCTTACATTGATACTCGTGATTACTCGTTGTGATGCGCACCGCCTAGAAAGGATTGCTACCTTCGGACGTGGCGCCCTTTATCTAAAAGAGCAGCCACCCATGACCGCAGCGAGATAGAGGAATGAGACAAGTTCCCACGCTCCGCCAGAGGAAGTCTTATGTATGCAATGCTACGCACGAGGCCCGATATCCACGCTGGCAAGAAGCATAGTAGCTAGATATCGCCCAACCTCGACAAGCACATCGATCGCAGAAGCATATACTCAAGCACCGAGAAGGACTCGAGATTATAGGCTAGTTTACCATGCGATAGTCTAATGCCTTTGGGTTATACTGACTGGATTTCCAAGTCGACCGTGATAAGAATAAGTCTACCTCGCACTATGTGTTTACCTTGGGAGTGGAACCGTATCCTCAAGTGAGTGCAAAGCAATGATGCATTGCGGACTCTACCATGGAAGCCGAATATGTAGCCACTTTGAGGTCGCTAAGGAGGTTGTATGGTTCAAGAACTACCTCATGGATCTAGACGTGGTACCGGTTTGCCCATGAGTATCATGGTTTATCGTGATAACTCGTGCAATGGCAAACTCGAAGGAATCACGGATCCACAAGGCAAGCAAACACATAGAGAGAAAGTACCATGTCATACGAGAAATCGTTAGACGAGGGACGTGGCTGATTGCAAAGATTGATACGACGGATAACCTAGCCGATCCATTCTCTAAAGCCTGCCAAGAATAAGTCTACGCTGTGACGTTAGAGGACTTGAATTGCGCTAGATGGCACCCGCTAAATCCTCGCCAAGAATAAGTCTACGCCGTGGACGTTAGAGGACTTGAATTGCTTAGATGGCACCCACTTAGAAAGGAAACTTTGTATAAGTGGGAGAAGCAAAGTGATGGTTTTGTTTGTAATAGCTAGTAGAGACACATTGTATACTAAAAGTTTGCTTTAGTATAAGTGGAGATTGTTGGATTTGTATAATCGAAAGCGCTTTGGTTGAGCTTGTATACAATGTTTCGTTACCACTATTACAATCTCCTATCCAAATGAATACTTGATTGCATATATCGTGTCCCCTTATCTCATATATAAGTTAGATCACAAAGGTGTAGAAGATCACGTAAGTCCGTATGATTGGTCGCTTAATGAGATATAAAAGTTTCACACCGAGACGACTTAAGGACGAGTTGTCGGTTTAGCCGCAGATAGATAAGAAGTGACTTGACTTAGTTGCTTGTCTATGCCGGCACGCCTCTCACGTATTGAAGGATCACATGAGATGTGTTCTTCTTTCCGACCGTCGTGAAGAACCAAGATCTCGTGACTTACGATGATCTAAACCTCGATAAGGTATTAGGTGAGTATGAGTTACCGACCATCACTTGACTTGTTATGAGTGAGGGTTATATGTTCTAACCCAAGATTCTCCGCATCTCGGTGGTGGCGGTTTGATGTCACGCTAGTTATCTCAGACGAGTCACCGTATCCGCTAGGACGATGACGCCCCTTAAGGAGCTCAAAATGTTTATTGTACTAAACCCCGCAGTTGAGTTAGCTCAAGCACAATAATAAGGTTGAGTGGTACTACTTAAGGAAATGAAGTTATTAATCGCTTTAAGCAATGATTGCTAGAAATGATTAATGGACGCTCGATATCTTAAATACGGGATTCGTAATGTCTAAGTGCAAGCCCGACTCAACTTCTAATAAAGGGGTAAGTCAACATTCTTTCTCTAGTGGCATGATCGAATGTTTATAAATTAATTTATGTTCAATGAACATAAGATAATTAATTTATTTGAGGCTCATCTTTATTCCTCAGATTTGATCCTGGCCGGCCCATCCAGCCCGTAGCCAAGGAAAATCGCGCCTTTATGCTCCCAAAGGCAAGATTTTATTCTCTTTATCCCACAAGGATATAATTATATTTATGGTATATGCATAGATCCTTTCCATATAAGATTATGGTAATAATCCCGAGTATGGAAATAATCCCGAGAGTATGGAAATAATCCTAAGATTATGGTAATATTCCATACAGATTATGGTAATTTCCATATAGGATTATGGTAATTTCCATATGGGATTAAGGTAGTGCATTATAAATATAAGGTATGAGATAAAGTCTAGTTAATGCTCACATATCAACACAAGATTTTCGCCCCTCATAGTTCTCTTGAGAGGATTTTTCAAAATAGTGAAGAGAGCAAAGGGTGATTTTCAAGCATTCTCCATAGATCGTCATCACCGACGCTGGAGATCGGGCAATCGGATACACCCGTAAGGTCAAAGCACGAGTCCGATCCGCTCGATCCATTCATCTCGCTCCATCGACCTCTTCGATCCAAAGGTAAACACGTGAAAACCCCAACGTGTTGCGATTAATTATATAGACGCATGCTAGGTTTATAATCAATGTATGGTGAATTAAACACCCAAGATGGATCCTCGGCAGGGCTAAACATACGTTTTCCCTACAATAATTTACTTCGTCCAAGAAACTCTAGCACATTAAGATATATTTACATACATTCCCTTACAAAATTCTAAGATCAGGGCAATGGACAATCATGAGGACATATAATACAAGCTACATACAACAAAAGTTTGTATTTATTCGTGTGGTACTAACTATTTTCTTTTATCTTATCTTTAAAATGACTACAACATATGTGGAAGTGGTTTCTTTAACATTTTACAAACGAGAACAAATTCTCCCTATCGTTCTTTTATCTTATCTTTAAAATGACTACAACATATGTGGAAGTGGTTTCTTTAACATTTTACAAACGAGAACAAATTCTCCCACGATAGAGGTGCTTATATGGGTAAAGATTTTTGGTTAACCGAGAACCGAAATCGAAAAAGTCGGTTATCTGTTAACCGATAACCGACTTTTTCTATTTCGATTTGGGTATCGGTTATTCCCTTCAAGTGAATTTCAATTATCGGTTATAACCGATTAACCGAAGGTTATATCCGATTAATCGAAATTAATTAATATATACATTTATTTAATTTAATATTATATTTTCAATAATGTTTGAAATAATCTCATTTAATTTCTTTTAATTTTTTTTTTTGTTCTTTTTTTTAATTTTATTACTAAATTTTGATTAATCGCTAACCGAATCGACTAACCAAATCGGTAAATTGGTCGGTTAGCTATTTTTATCGATTTCGGTTTCAGTTAATCTCACCCCTACTCATTGATGTACTAGTACACTTGTATAGTTTACTTTTATATATAATATTAATTCTAAGAATTGAAAACTCATTATGAAATAATCACTATATATATATATATATATATTGCCAACTAAAAGACTTTAATGAAATAATAATAACAAACACGTACATCGTAATAAACAATATTAAAAATTTAAAAAGGACAAAAATGAAAAGAAAAACGAGAATAATGTACAAGAAGAATGAGGGCCTTGACCTCGTTATGAACGTAAAGGAAGGGGCCGGCCGCGCGGCCCTCATTATATATAGGAAGATAGGTTTGCCACACATTCATCCATCACCATATTTTCACTACGATACCGCCTCACCACCAACGCAGTCTCACCTTCATTATCTCTCCGCAAATCACCCGAACAAAACAAAAGAAAAAATCACACGCCAAAACCAAAAGCCATGAACGCCGCCGACAAGGAATCACAGCTCCCCTCACCGCCGCCGTACCACGGCCACGGCCACAGCCGGCAGCGCAACCAGTTCCGCAAACTGGCATCCCTGATATACAACACGCTGTCGCAGCCCCGCGCGTACATCATCCTGCTCGTCCTCTCCTTCACCGCCGGCTACCTCTCCCACTCCCAGGTGGTCCAGCCCCTCCTCTCAGAGGAGATCGGCGATCTCGCGGAGCACAACACCTTCCCCACCCAGTGTTCCGACCCCGTGACCCCTCCGCCGTCCGCCAGACCCTCCTGGAGCACGTCCACGGCGGCGTGTCCCCCTGGCAGGGCTTCCCCCCGCCTCAGGTGGCCCCTCCTCTGGAAGGAGTGGAACAAGGGTTGGGACTCCAACGCCGCCGTCTTCGAGCATTTAATCGAGCAGGTCCAGCCCAAGGTGATCATCGAGGTCGGCACGTTTCTCGGCGCTTCGGCGACGCACATGGCGAGGCTCACGCGCCGCATGGGGCTGCAAACCCTAATTGTTTGCATCGACGATTTTCGCGGGTGGCCTGGGTGGTACGACGAGGAGAAGAGCGCGAAGATGCTGAACGGGGACAGCATGCTGCTCTACCAGTTCATGTACAACGTGCAGAAGGCGAATGCCACCGACTCGATCATCTTCTTGCCCTTCTCGACTAACACGGCCCTCGGCGGCCTCTGCGGCTGGGGGGTGTACGGCGATCTCATCGAGGTCGACGCCGCGCATGATTTTCACTCGGCTTGGCAGGATATCAACAATGCGTATAAGATTTTGAGGCCCGGGGGCGTGCTGTTCGGCCATGATTATGCGTGGGATGGTGTGAGGAGAGCCGTCCACCCTTCGCTCGCCTCAACGCCTTGCGAGTCAAGCTCGACGATAAGCACTGGGTGCTCTATTGACTCGATCGCTTCCTTCCTATTTACCGTTTTCTTTTTTTGCACTACGTGTTCAACAAAGTCAATGATTACCATGTCTCATGGTCATGGGCAGCCTGAAAAGGCTCAATTTTGGATCGGACTTGGCCATTCTTTTTTTCGGCACGATAGATGAAATTTTCAGGTTGGCCAGGCCCCTCTCTGATTTTCTTTTTCTCTAACAGACTCGGACTAGCCCGATAACCTGAGAGCTCTACCGTATTGTAGACATTCATACATTAGGAATATATCGATTAAACTAATTGTGAAAAAATAGGATATAGAATGGTATTTATCCAAAATAAAATTGTAGTACTAAGTTAAGTTATAGTACTACAATTATGCTATTCAAATTTGTCCCTAAACTGAAGTTAGGCGATTTTCTACATGCGACTACTAGTCGGCCTTTAAATTTGGAGGTTTTTTGTGAATCTTGATGACATGTCCAGTTATGGTCGATGCGGCACTGATTAACTAATATAACTTAATCAATAATTAAAATAAAAGAAAATTAATACAATATTCATTCTCATATAATAAAAGTAAAAACTAATCATTCATATAAAAAAGATAAGAAAAAATAACTATTGTTACCATTTTACCCTTATTGAATTAACTTGTTTTGGCTCCAATTCAAGACTTGAGTTGAAATAACTTTTGAATTTATTTTTTTGTCTTCAATTCAAGACAAAACTTGATTTCACTCTTGAATTTATGTATAAAATGAGCAATTCATGAGTTGTTTTCATCGGACTCTTGAATTTAAATATAAAAGGGGCAATTCATGAGTTTCATTCCCCCAACTCTTGAATTTAGGTATAAAAGGGTAATTCATGAACAACAACTCTTGAAATAATTGTGAATTTTATAAATCAACAAGGTAAGAAAGAAATTTAACGCATAAAGTGGCTACTTCTTCTTTTTTTATCTTTTTTATCCTAACAATTACCTTTTATCTTTGCAATATTAAAAAATGGATATTTTGATAGATTAGTTCTTAAGATAATAAAAATCCAATTATATTAAAATCAAAACATTCTTAAAACCGGCCAAAACATAAAATCTCATTCGATACGCCTATGTAAGTATAGTATACATGATTTGTAGTTGAAATTTTGAAAATGAGGGCTAATGATGAATAATTAATTCTAATATGTTATTCCTTTCTAAATATTTAAATTTTTGTTTATCCTACGAAATTGTTTATCCTTTCTAAATTGTTTATCCTTTCTAAATATTTAAATATTTAAAACCGGCCAAAACATAAAATCTTAATTTTTGTTTATCCTACGAAATTGTTTATCCTTTCTAAATTGTTTATCCTTTCTAAATATTTAAATATTTAAAACCGGCCAAAACATAAAATCTTAATTTTTGTTTATCCTACGAAACAATAAATGAATAGAATGGTCTCCTTGTAAGATACAATAATCGTTGTTTATCGAATTACCAAATTACCTCAATATAATAATGTCGCTCTTTTTACCCTCTCCTGATATAGGACCTTAAGTTATGTAACTAAATATTTTACTAGCATTATGTTATGCCTCATACTATTAAGTTATCATAAACTAATGCAACACTGTTTACAGATAAGCTTACTTATCATATAAAAAAAATTGATATTAAATTGTCCCTTTGAGATGGTCCAATGTTAAAGTGAATGTATGTGGCTAAAAGATCACATGTTCGAACCTCACTAACGTTTCTATGGGTCTAAGTCTGTCACACCTGATTTTTCAAAAGCGATTTAACCGTCCTGTGTGGTTTATATGCTATTGTATAGGAACGTAGCGTTTACCCGTGCACCGAAGATAACGGGTGCAGGTTCCCATGAATTCAAAAAAAAAAAAAGTTTAAAGATTTAAATTTAATTGATTTAAGTAGTAAATTAAAAAAAAATACATTCTTTCATGTATATCATGATATCTTAAAAGCTATTTCAGTTGAGAAATATGTGTTCGATTTGAGCAGTAAATCATATAAGATTGCACCAAATCCCACGTTAGATTTGAATCAAAAACCAGGATTTTTATTGTTATCATTTATGTAAAGCTTACTGCCCACCAGCCTAATTGCGAGATAAGATAACCCACTTCATCTTCAATTTCAGTTGGATCTCCAATGGTCCAAATAATCAAAATTCAATAAATCAGTGAAATAAATCAATGTCTTGAGTTACAAATTAAAGCCCAATACCGAACCGTGGGCCTTGTACGGTTGTACCAATCAATTCAATTTTATGGATCATTCAATTTTGAAATAAAATGCGAAAAGAACTATAAAGCAATAGTTCTCCGCACTTATCACTTAAGAGGGTGTTTGATTAAGTTTTAGGGTTGTCTAAATGGTGTTCGGTTTTTTATTAGAATCGAACTTCGGTTTCGATTAACTGAAAATCGAAAATTTCGGTTCCAATTTGGTGTTCGATTCCATAGTTGATTTTTTTAGATTATCGTCAATCGGTTTGGAACCGAAAAATTGTTTTTATTTTTAATTACTTTATAATTAATTAAATATTCTAGAATCTATTTAATCATTTTAAATAAATTCAAGTTTTCAATTATTATTTAAATATTTTCATTTTTCAATTATTATTTTAATTATTTTTAACATATTTCAATTTTTAAAAATTATTTTAATTGTTAATTATTATTTTTTATGTTTTTTGGTTAACCGAAACCAAACAGTAATAACCCATTGGTTTTCGGTTAACCGAAAATCTAAATCGGTTTATACTTTTTAAGACAAATTCGATTTGATTAATCGAATCCGAACCGTTTCGCACCCCTACTAAGTTAACTTATCTTAGACATCTTATAAGTTTCAAAATTTTATAATAATTTTCAAAAGCTTATAAAATATAATGTCTCAAGAGTTTATTAGTTGCTAAAGTGTTTGGATAATTAAATTTATAAATTAAAGACATAATTGTGAGTTAGAAAGAGAGAATCGTAGCTATAGAAAGAGATCGAAAACCGTGAATCATGAGATGTGAAGAGTATATAATGAAAATAACAAGACATGGTACACTTATTTTTGTAAATTGATTGTTTTTTATAAGATAATAAAAAGATAAGTTGGAGTTGATGAACTTATTTTTAATTTTGAGCTTATAAGTGGTTGATGTTTATTTTTATAATTTATAAATTATTTAAGAGCTTATTTTGTCAAATTATTTTCAAGAATTTATAAAATATTTTAATAAACTTATAAGATTAGCCAAAAACCTTTTAATACTTGATTCATGTTTTATCGAGCTAATAATAGAGATGAGCTATATGTAACTCACAATGGAAAACATTAGTTTCAGCTGTAAAAGGGCTTTTGATGAAATCTGATAGACCAAGTGTTGGAGATTACGTCATTGACTGCTTAAGTCCGGCAAAGGCCTTAGCAGTTCGACGAGTTAACATTTTCTGACAACATCATTTTGGTCGGAATAGTAAACGTAGATTACCTTCTCTTTTTAATTAATCATTTCAAAACAATGTTGCTTTACGAAAAAATATAAAAAAAATCTATTATTTTAAAAAATCAAGAGAACTAACATATGATCATCGGTAATATATTTGATAAAATTTGTAAATATCAGGTACTAAATTGCAATGTCTCGTAGATTATATTTTATAAAAGTGAAAAAGTTGTTCGGATGATAATTATATTAATCTCTTCTGAAAATCTACTTACTACTATGTTATAAGATCCAATCATATACCAAGTATCTGTGACGTTACTTTCTAAATCTAGGGGTATAATCGATTCCCAAAATCTAGAAATACCATAAGTACTATTTCTATTTCCAGTTAATACGTAAAGACTTGTTTAGAATTGTTTTTTCTTTTAGCACGATGGACAAAGTCAAAAGGCAAGAAAAATGAAGAAGCATCTGTTGAAAATTGCTATTTTGAGATGATGGGTCAACAAATATGACCTCATTCATAACAGAAGATAGTAAGCATTAGCATGCACGCATTATCTTCTTTCCATAGAAGGCATCATATTCATGGAGTGAAATATGGGCAAACTCTTTTCAAACTTTCTATGTTTTTTTGGATCAGTCATCAAAATTCTCCCTTGCTTTTTGGTGCGTGTAAGTTTATTTTCCTAAATATCTTTGTTCCAAAAAGGGGAAGCTCTCTCCCCGAGAGTCTCCACACCCAAGCCCCATGAGAATATGAGAGGGTAAATCACGGTGACTCAGCGGTTAAGAAGCTAGGAGGACTTTTATCTAGTGCCAACAATGAGTCCACCCTAAAGAGGGTGAAACTCTCACACTGCAACTATTAGGATTCGATCATTAATCCTTGTTCCAAATCCGCTAGCTCTTAACCAACTGATCTACGCCCGATGGCTATTTTCCTAAATATCTTAAATCAGGATGACGATGATTATAGAATAAATTCCCTCATTCTAGCAATTTGTTAAACAAACTTAAGATGATAATAGAATAGATTCAAATTAATTACTAGATTACGTAACGAACTCGTTCTAGCTTTCTGTTTAGCAAAGTACTTGAATCTTAATTGGGTTTCTTAATTCGTTCCTAAGTTTACACCAAAGTCGGCCTAATTTACCTGAAATCGAGTTCCAATCACTGTTAAGTGTTAACAGACACAAATAAAACTAGCAAAGCATTAGGCATCATTGATTATTGATACGCGTAGCAAGTTGACAAATCAATATTTTACTATTCAAAAAATTTAAAATAGGAGACCCCAAACAATACCACAGAATCAGATACACAGTATCTTCTCGTTAATGGGAAAAATGGGAGTGAAAAAAAAAAGGTTAAAGTCAAAAGAAGTCTCAAAATTGGAGAACAAAACAAGAATTCATTCTCTTCAAAGAAAAGAATCCCTCCCTTGTGACAATGACCATTCCTTGTACCTTTCTAACTTCAACTTCAAAACTTTGAAAAAAGGAAAATAGAGAGAAAAAGGGCGTCCGGTTTCCGGTAAAGCCAGATGGTCGTGGGTCCTAATCCCGAACCCCTTCAGATGGACTTTTGTGTTTAAAGCTGTTCAAAGGTCAACTCTACCTCACTGGCAGTGGCACGTATTCCCGATTTTACCCTCCTCTCTAATCCAAAGGGCTCATTACTACCCTTTTGTCTTTTGCAGCCCACCATCATCAATTCCACCACTGGTTCACCCGTTAACCCGTGCCCCACAACCATAAATTAAAGTTGGTCAATGCCTCGCTCAGTTTCTCTCTCTTCATGTCTACGTGGAACGCAATCATTGGCCCTTGCCTTTGACGGCAAGCAGGCCACAATCGACAATACACTGCATTAAAGATGGAGAAAGAGCATTATCACTTTGACTCTCTCTCTCTCTCTCTCCCCCCTCCTATTTTATCCCTTTCACCTCGTTTCAACTTTTCTTTCCTCAAATCTCTCTCTCTCTCTCTCTCTCTCTCTCGATGGCAGTGGAATTGATGCCGGGCTACAATTTCACGTCGAAGATGGAAGTGAGCGCCGCCCAGGAAGCGGCGGCTGCCGGTCTTCAGAGTGTGGAGAAGCTGATGAGATTACTTTCTCACACTTCTTCCCACCAACAAAATTTCCAAGAACATTCTTCCTCCAAAACCGCCGACGATTATCAGGCCGTGGCCGATGTCGCCGTCTACAAATTCAAGAAATTCATCTCTCTACTCGACCGGACTCCCCGAACCGGTCACGCCCGGTTTCGCCGCGGACCGGTCCCAAATTCCCCTCCCCCGCCGCAGAAGACCGAAGCGGCCGGTCCATCAGCCCTAACCCCCAAAGCCGAGGAGACCGCTCCCGGTTCAAGAATACACTGTCCGAAGCCGATTCAGCGGCTGCCCTCTACCGCTACCGCACCACCACCAGCAGCAGCAGGTGAAGAACGGTCCAAATCCGATCGAGCGGAAGGAGTCGTCGACCACCATAAACTTCGCGTCTCCGGTAACCTCCTTAATGTCTTCATTAACCGGAGACACCGACAGCCTGCAGCCGTCGATGTCGTCGGGGTTCCAGATCACGAATCTGTCGCAGGTCTCCTCCGCCGGCCGGCCGCCCCTGTCGACATCGTCGTTTAAGAGGAACTGCAGCTCCATGGACGACTCCACCGCCAAGTGCGGCGGCGGGTCGTCTCGTTGCCACTGCCCCAAGAAAAGGTGAGGAAAATTTTAAGTCAACTGCTACGAAACGTAACGTAAAATCATATCGTGCTACGAAAAGGAATCTTAAAATGAATAAATTCCGGATTCAACTAATTAATTTAATTATTATTGTTTTGATTGGATTTTAATTAATTTGAACAGGAAATCGAGATTGAAGAAAGTCGTGAGAGTTCCGGCTATAAGTATGAAGATGGCTGATATTCCACCAGATGACTACTCTTGGAGAAAATATGGTCAAAAGCCCATCAAGGGTTCCCCTCATCCTAGGTACCACTCATTTTTAATTTTATTTTCAATTTAATTTGAATTCATCTACTTAAAATTCTTTGTCTTGAATAAAACTCATGACTTGTGAGACCTAATTTTCAATTAATACCACATTAAAAAGTTCCTTCTTTCTTCCCTTGTTTTGGTCAATTTACTGGAATTGCTCTATAAATAGAATCAATGAAGATTTCCAAAGTGAAGTTGTACTACTTAATGTTGCTACATAATATTCACATGCTGCATATTTGTATTTTGAGGTATACTGAAGATTTCCGGTCTAATGAAATTTTAATTAAAAATTAGTAAATTCTAAATTGAAAGTTTTTTAGCAAAGTCTTAATTTTGTAGTATTAATAAATTTTAATTGTAGATTGATAAAATCTAATTGAAATATATATACACAAGTTTGTGACTTGTATTTAGCACGCAATGATTGATTTGTTGTTTTTTTTCTTTCAAAATTTAATCTTGAAATGGTTAAATTTCAGGGGTTATTACAAATGTAGCAGCGTAAGAGGATGCCCGGCCCGAAAGCATGTGGAGCGGGCCTTGGACGACCCGACAATGCTGATTGTAACGTATGAAGGAGAGCACAATCACGCCATTTCCGTTACGGAAACGCCTGCTTTAGTTCTTGAATCATCTTGATCCCATCACAAAATCACAAGTCCCATCACTCGACGGCCTAGGATTCGCCTAGTAGAAAGAAGCAAGTAGCATCACCACCGTCCAAGGCGTGGAAAAAGATGGTCAACGCTGCCTAGATGGGAACAAAAATTGGGGGTCCCATTTTGTTTGATTTTTCGACTCTCTTTTTTCTTTTGATTTATTTATCACACCAGTTGAAAAATCTCTTGATTCTGTGTGGAAAGAATTATTAAAATGGAAAGGAAAAAAGAAAAAAGAGATAGCAAATTGTGGATTTGGTGGGAATTGAATCACGCAAGTTGAAGTTAGTGGGTTTTCTTCTCCTTGTTCTTGCAAATTGCGAAATATAAAAATGTTTTTGATGACAATGATGATTTCTATCGTGTATTTGGTACTAATTTCTATTTCTTTTATTCGGTGAATCGGTGGCGGGTTCTTTATTAGATGCCCCATTTTACTTCTTTCGAGTATAATTTGATTTTTCCACAAGACTAATGTTTTGAAAATAATTTATTGCAGTAGTTAGTCAATGGGAGAAATGAGTAATTAAAGAGGTGGTGGAATTATTATAATGAGAACGTGTCGTGTATGGGACGGTTGACAAATTGAACCATTAAGGGTATGTGATAATGGAGGGTAGAGGTGGAGCCTATGGAGTTGATTAATTATCAAACTTGGACTTTTTTGGATAATTAAAGTAATTAAATGCAACAGTTGGTCGTGGTTCAATTGCACTCGAGATTGAGTTGTTTTCTGAAACTCTATATATTTTTATTATGAGATAATAACTCAAAATATCTTAAAATCATTTCATCTTCAATTAAGTATCTCATATTATTAATAATGGTAGGGGGATGAGACATTTTCGACTAACTACGATTATTTGAATGTTTTAGAATATAAGTCCATATAAATATGTATGCATATGACGTAAATCTTCTCTTTTTCTTAAAAAATATTGGGTGGTATGTATTTACTTATCTACAACATTATATGAAGATTATTCTTCAACAACTCCCAATTGTTTCTTATAATTTTCCGTAGTATTTTCACTACGTATGCATACTCTAACAGGAGAAAGGTAAATGCGGATTAAATGTGTGATAAGATAATTTTATCTATCAATCCTTTGTTTACTACAAAGTTAGTGAATGATTAAGATTGGGATAAATAATTCGCCATTTGGAATTATGTCAATCCTACCTATATTGGTTGGATTAATATTAATGAACGTAACCAAAGGATTAAAATTCCGGGCTTTGGGATATCCTCAAATATTAATCCTTAAAGTAAACACTAAATGCGGATTAATTTTATCTCTAATCAAGACATCTATGCACTGAGTTTGTACAAGTCTACAAGACTAAAGTTCTAGCCTCAAATTTCAAAATTTAGTCAAGTATGCAGATTTAATTATCAGATCGACTGTTTGAAATATGTAAATTGTGATTGAATCAAGATTAACTATATTATGTTGATTTCTCGAGAGTGATACTTCCCTCGTCGCCAAAATTTATTCTTATTTGGTATGTCCTTCAAATTTGTTCTTTTTCTATATATAGACTTTACAAAATACTTTCTACTTATTAACTCAATAATATTCTTTATTTACACTTTTACCACTCATCACTCATTATTATCTCTATTTATTACCTTCAACAACATCATTAATTTATACATTTTACCACCCATGACTCACCATTAATTAATTCAATATAAAAACTCATGTACATCCGACTACACCGTACTAATGGATAAAAATATCATTTGTTATTAAGAAAAGTATCATTTGCTTAAGTATCAAATATTATTTACACTGAAGAAACGTATTAAAATCCGCATATACGGATGGATGTACATGAGACCACCTCTTAATTTAATACTATACTAATATGAAACCCTTATTTCACTCACAAAATACTCAATAACTTTTACAAAACCCACACAAAAAAAATTTAGGACTATATTTTGAGACAGAGATAGTATATAATTGAAATATGAACTTGGGCAGCATAAAATGAAGGGATGTTGAGATGAGATGAGTTGTTAAAGAAGTAAGGTTTGACCAATCAGCGCGTATGGCGCAGGTGGGATGGCTAATAAAAGTCAGAAATCACAAGTAAATGTTTTGTTTGATAGCAGTGCAAGATGACTCCTCAAGCATCATATATTCTAATTTTATTTCTTTCTATTATTTTATTTAAGATTGTGAAAGATTTATATTCCTTGTTTGTTGTATTTTTATAGAATGATGTGACCTTGACCTTAATAAAATATAAACATTTCTAGATGTTGGAGCTGCCTCACATGGGCCAACCTCCTCAAGAAAATAACATTTATCTAATCTTGAAATTGTTGATGTGGTCAAAAGATTGGTAATTATCTTTCGATGGCATACTATTGGTATGCGTAAGGCTATGCAAAATGGGCCCTTTTCATTAAACAAAGTGTTTGGCATCATATTGTGATCGAAAAGTTACTAGTGGAAGACATGAGAGGTTTCGCCAATTACATTAATGAGCAATTAAAATGGAAGAGTCGTGTGTGTTGGGCTAGCCAGTAGAGTGGTTAATCGCCGGGCACTGTGCCGCCCTTGCTCGAGTCCACCGTGACGCAGCCTTTAAAATTTCTGTATTATTGACCAAAAATAAAATGGAAGAGTCTGCGTGTGTTGGCAAGTGATAGAGTGGTTAACGCCGGCGCCAAAGATCCGGCTCGTCATTACATGACACTGATCTTTAAAATTTCTGTATTTAATGACAAAAAAAATAAAATGGAAGATGTAAATATAATTTTCAAATATTTCGACCAAGCAAAATCTCTATAAAATCATATTGGAACTTTCTAATCTCTTACGTGTATATTCACTCGTTTGTTTTAGGTGTTATATTCTTACTTTTTTTTATAAGTATCATATCGTAATTTAAAGTAAAGTTATGACTTTTTTTTATTATTTTATTCTTTTTTAATATTTTTAAAATTTGATAATTAGTTGTGTATGCATTTATTATGATATACTTATAAAAAAATGGAACAAGTATTTATTTATTGTCCCGAATTAGAGTTAACAAGCAGAATCTTGTTTTATAAGATATTAAGATGTTTTAGAATTTCATTTTATATTTGTATAGTTCGTCGACATCATAAACTATTAACAATTATAACTTAGTAAGACCGTTTCACACCACCAATGAAAACAAACTTAGTAAACAAGTATTGTGCTACAATTTTAATTTTGGGGACATGTTTTAATAAAATTAAATATTTCTGTAGAATAATCGACCCTAATAATGATTAACTAAAACACTAAAAATTTGAAGAAGAAACGAAAATCTCAAAAACGGAAAATTACAAAAAGACTAAGAAACTTAAAAATACTGAAAACTTAAGGGATTGGAAGTTAATAAAAATGCTGAAATAAACACACACAACTTAAAAAAGTAAAGGAATAACTGAAATGTTCAAAGAAATGCTAAATGCACCACACCGAAGAATAAATAAATATACTTCGTCCCATACAGAAGTTTACCTAACACTCCTTAAATTTAAATGAGTTTCTCTGTAATTTCGAGATTACGAAATTTTAATTATAGTATTTACTTTTTGAAGGAATATTTCTCTCATAATTTAAAACTAAGTTAATATATATATATATATATATATATATATATATATATATATATATATATATATATATATAGTATTAGGTTCAAATAATAACTATTTTAAAGTGAGAATTAAGAATCATAAAATTTCGTTATATATAAAAATGAATTTGTTACGAAAATTGATGCATCCGCTGGAAAAGTTACTGAATCCAAAATTCGACATTTTTCACCCGGATTCGATTCCCATGAGGGACGAAAATTCTATTTTTTTGGATTCTTTGGATTCAGTAACTTTCTTGACGGATTCATCAATTCTTACATCGAATTCATCATCTTTTGGTTCTCACATTCTCATAATAAAAATGGTTCTAACGTTAACCTCCCTAAATATATACATATAAGGTTGAGTTACAATAAAAACCTATTTTTCATAAAAACATAAAAATCAATGTATTTTATATATAAAATTAATGTACCATTGATCGAGTTCTGGTAAAGACAATACTATTAATCAATATTTTGTAATACAATAACTTTATACATAAAATGCATTGATTTTTAGGCTTTTACGAAAAATAGATTTTTATTTGATATCTTTCCATATATATGCTTTGATAATGAGAGTGGCTAACGGTTATACTACTTCTATAAACGGCTTTTGGTAATACTAAAAAAATATCACATAATATTTGAGTCTCCAGAAAATAAATAGAAACTCTCGTTTGTATATTGATGAAATCATGTCTCAAAAATGTACTTTAGTTCTAATTTTGATAATTTATATTTTCACATAAAATACATATCCGTCACAGTAGACGTAATTGTAGAATGGAGCATCACCCTATACTAAAATATTGTAAAAATTGAAGTCAAATTAGGAGGCTGATGCTCTGCTTTGTGCGTTATTGAGACTTGAGGTTAGTATATGCTTTTTTCATTGCTATAATAAATTCGTTTTTTTATTGTTATAATAAATTCATTGTTCGAAATAAAGTAAAGGACTGCAGGCCACCTTAAAGTCTACGCCAATTATTTTAACACACATGACAAATTTGATCATTTCTTCTGAAATTAAATGGATGCAATTGTTATAATATTACATTTAAAAATTCAAATTACGCGACTCCACATCTGAAGCCTCAACTTTTTATATAATTTATTTCGAATAACCACATGCCGTAAATTATAATACCAACTTGGTATCAAGTTGGCAGCAGCAGCAGTCATATTTTATTATCTCTTCCAATAATTATATTATACTCGTATAAACTTGTATACATAGAAAAATTAAATATGATTTATTATATTTAATTGAATTAGGGATCAAAATCATTTCCAACAATAATTGTTTATGGTCCAAATAAAATGAACATCTTAAAGTTAAAATAGTTAATATCTTATAACTATTGATATTACCTCCAAAAAACTACATAACATATTGATTTAGGTTATCTTTCCGAAATGACATTTCCCTCCTGTTTGTAATAACTTTCTTTTATATTTTGACTCATAAAAGAATAATAGTGAATCACTTTTGAATTCTTACAAAAGTAGGTCATTGCTCATTTAGAGCATCTCCAATGGATGAGGAAGAATTGCGTTGAGCGTCTGTTTGAAGTTGGATTGCTTAATAGTAGGGCTATCAATTTTCGACACGATACGAACATGCACGAAATTAACGGGTTATTGTTTAGCATTATCGTGTTCGTGTCCTATCGTGTCGACACGATAATTTCGTCGTCGTGTTCGTGTCGGATCCGTGTCGTGTTCGTAACCCGATAATTTTCGTGTTGCATCTCGTGTTCGTGTTTGTTCGTGTCGCTTTCAGATAATTCGATAATATTTTATATATTTAATATTAATTTAATTATATTTTTATATTTTTATTTATTTATTTTCTAATTTTGATTTAAATTTGTCGCTTCGTGTTGTGTCGTGTCGTGTCAACACGAAAAAATCGTGTCATATTCGTGTTTGTGTCGTGTCCGTGTCACTACATTTCGTGTCGTGTTCGTGTTCGCTCGCGGATGCATCCTTAACGGTGTTCGTGTTTGGCTTTATCGTGTCATCGTCGTATCGCTATCGACACGATAACGACCCGACACGCATAAATCGACAAATTTACTTAATAGTGTTACAGAATGTATAACGCAACAATGTAGCTGCACTGTTCCTTTTTTTGTTATTATCGTTGTTGTTGATATTTTTTTCCACTAATATATTATTAAGTTTTAATATAATTATATAAGATAATTATATTTTAAAAATTGGTAAGATCGAATAAATAAAGAAGAATATTTTGGAACTTTTTTTCTGCAGTGAAATAAAGTAGATGGTTGAAAATGATATATTATTTATGCTATAAAATAGCGATAAAACTATTTTATTTTTATGCAAACCATTGGACGTGGTCTTAGTATCAATGTATAAGCAGGGCGTAAATACGCTACATGTATGACCTACCTTTTATTTAATATGATATATTTATAAATTGAATATAAATGTAGTTATTCTTAAATGAAAAAGAGTGATATAATAAATAAATATAATATATTGTATTGCACTATTGTTCTTGAATTAAATATATAATATGATATATAAGGCAAATCAAATCTGTAAAAAACACTCTTTTTATATAGATAGATCTAGATAAATAGTCTTTCTTGCGTAACTCAGGGAAAAGAACAGACAAAAAAAGGACGTATTGAGATGATAAAAATACGCCATTTAGAGCAATTTGGTATGTAACTTGTCCATTATGTGACTTATGAGTTATGTCAATCAATTTGTGTACTCTTTATGTATTTTAATTAGGACTTCTAAAACTTATATTTTCATTTCAAGTTTGAAAATCAGAAATTACTATGTACGCGCTATACATATAACCAAATATTATCCCATATTTTTTTTTGATATCACGAACCCGCAACCGCTACCTTAACAAGACGCCTCGCGAATACGCAAACCCACACGCCACAATTAAAACCACACGCAAACCCATAGTGTAAACCACAATTAGAAACCAGCGCGATGCACTCAAACCCATGTAGGCGTTTGGTTGAGTTCAACTCGCGACCTCTCTCACCACGCGAACCCACCTTAACCATCGGACCGTCCCTACAATATTATCCCATATTTATAAGACTTATCAGTGTGAACGGCTAAATTAAACTTTCGATGAATTATATATGTATCTGTGCTTGCAGAAATTATTAACCAAATACTGTCCAAAATTTATAAAGTGTGATGGCTAAATTAAAATGTGCCGACTTACTTATCTGTACGTGCAGATAATAATATACTATATTCCAAAACTCTACTCGTTTTGTCTTCCTCCCGATGACTTTTGTTGTTTTAAAAATCCTTAAAACAAGTAACGAGCTTTAATTTTCCGAATATGATGTTCAATACTTCTAGAAGCCAACAGCCAGTTAATATGACTTTTAAGATAGAATTACATCTAATATTTAAAATTTTCAAAATGTCAAAGGCCAGCTAATATGATTATTTCAACTCTTACTATTTTAAGAGTTCAATTAATCTATGACTTCTGGAATTGCGAAAAGATGAGAGTTTTTGTTAAACTAATCAAATTTTGCTTTTTCCATTGACGGGCTTAAACCGTAAACATCCAATCGCAAAGCAAAAATAAATTATACTTTATCCGTCCATCGGATGTGTGTATTTAATTCCTTTTTTGGTACGTCTACAAAAAACGTGTATTTTTCATTTTTGAAAACAAATCCATAATACTTTCAATCTATCCATTATTTTACATAAAAACCACACATGAATCACATTTTCACTCTCACTACTCAATAATATATTCTTTTATTAATTTACGACTCATCTTTTAATCTCACTACCCATTAATTTATTCAATTATTATCTTTATTCACTTTATATTCTTTTCGATTTATTAAAATTCCTATCACCAAAAATAATACATGCTTTTGGTAGATGAAGGAAGTACTCCCTCTGTCCCATTTAAAATGTCATATTTCCCTTTTTGGGTTGTCCCATTACAAATGTCTCATTCCATTTTAGGAAATAATTAACACTTCAAAAAGTGTGGACCCTACCCACTTTTTAACACTTTAACTACTTTATACCTTTCTCCTAAATAACCGTTCCAAAGAAAAGTTGACGCTTTTAAGAGATAGGAGTAGTATTTTAGTACAAAATCAAATTGCAATTTAAATAATTCATACGATACTAAATTTTTGATTTAGTACTTACCTTTATTTTTTTTGATAATTTAATACATAAATTTTAAAGGTGCATCATCATCAGGACTCAACCCGAGACTCAATTTAATGCAAATTAACCGCCTACCACTTTGGCTCGGCCAACACACACCCACAAGGGGATGCACTTTTAAGTGTCAATGATTGTAAACCGGTGAAATTGTACTTTTTGAATTGAATTGCTGAATTGAATGGTTCCGCATTACATATTTCACATCTTCTTCTTCTTTTTTTTATATCATGAGGAACTCGCAGTCGCTACCTTGGATACGCACCACACATGACATGTAAACCACACTTGGAAAACCAGATGTGACAGACTCAAACTCATAGAGGCGTTTGGTGGGGTTCGAACCTTTGACCTTTCGACCACAGAAACCCACCTTAACCATTGGACTGTCCCTAGGGGACTATTTCACATCTTCTTTTATATATGACTTATGAAGTAAGTGCATTATATTGATTTTCTATTTTACGTGATTTTTTTCATAATTTTCTTTTCTATTTATTTAAATTATTAATTTATTTTAATAATGAATATTTTATTATGTAATTTGGTTTTATCGTAAACTTCAAGTTCGTAGGTTTTGATTTTGACTTTTCTTGAATAGTTTGATATTCCTTTAAATCACTCAAAGAATTATAAACTTAACTTAATCATCTTGGCAAGCTGGCACCTTAATTTAATTCAAAAATGTTAAACCATTTTCGAGAGAAAGAGTAAATTATAAGGACGACACCGCAAAGACAAAAGTATCAATAGAAAAAGAAAATCAGCCAAAAAAAAGTTCTTCATGGTTCTAGGATGCGTTTTGGTAGCTCGATTTAAAGTAAGTAAATTTGAATAAATGACTTCTTAATTATCAGTTTGCATATCGATAACTACTCCAAGCCTCCGATCGAGGGGGAAAGGTGAAATACCCATTAAAACAAAAGGCAATTGGTAAAGACATCACATCACTGAAAATACCCATTAAAACAAAAGGCAATTGGTAAAGACATCACATCACTTCATTGCAAGTCCAATAACCATTTGTAGAATTTTAAGAAGAAAGCACGAAAATATTTTTCCAGTTTTTTCTAAATATCAAATTTTGGGTTAATTTTTTTTGGCAGCGTCTCATTTTTATGAGAGCAAACCCCTTACACACATGTAGAGATGTAAATTGACGAGTTTTACCCGAATCGATTCGAAATCGTTCATAGTATATTAAATTTTAAAATAACGATTTTGATTTCGGTTCTGATTCCAGACCTACTTCAGATTTGGAGCTTTTAGACTCATGATTGAATTGAATGGTCTGGTTTTGATCCGGGTTCCAAAACTGGAATCGATACTTATTTATTGGTTTTGATCAAATAAAACATTTTTATTGACAAGCCTAAGATTAAGAAGACTTGTCAATGAATCGGTTTTACTCATATAAATCCGGATTCGCTCATAGCTCATTAAATTCTAAAGTAACGATTTCGGTTTTGATTACGTTTCTGGTTCTAGACACTCTCAGACTCGGACCACTTCAGATCCATAGTTAATGGTTCAGGTCCAATATCTAATGGGTCAGTCCAAAATCAAAACTAATTCTTATTTATTAGTTTTGGTTCGAGCAAAATCCATCGATTGACATTCCTACTACCAAGGAGCACTAATCAACCATCAATAATTAGCAAAAGAGTCTAGTCAAACATAGTTTAAAAACAATTCAAAAAAACAGTGATATGTCAAATATTGAATAGTTCACCAAGCAAAGAAGGGCCTCCAAGGTCGCGGTCGCCCTCAGACGGTCAATAATAAGTCATTATTCTTAGCAACAGTTATCAGAATACTAATTCAAAAAAAATGATGAACTTAGTGGGAATTGGAAAACGGATTTTGTCCAACAATAATATTCAACAACAACATTTGAATAAACATATATGGCCAAATCATAAGAAATTTTCGAACACTATGTAATCCCTGTTCTATAACGGAATTCCTCTACACTTTGGTCATGTATCCTCCACGTTAGCAATAAAAACATTTAAATAACGGACAAAATTTGTTTCAACATATATTTTTGTTTAAGAAAATCCCACCTTGAATTGAAAGTACAAAGGAAAGTAGCACCTGCAATGTCTATGCTTTAAGCGTATGCCATTTCATGAGCATGAGTTTGGTAAACTATCTTCTTATGCATACGATTGTTGTTAAAATAAAAAGGTCGGATCTATAATTCTACCAAAACCCTATCTACTAATTGAAAATTCAAAATAATTTCTTTTGTTATTACATTTTGGGCCTTCTTCAAATTTGCTACTAGTGGGTAACTAATTACTAGATCCAACAAGGAAAATAAAGAAACTAACTAAAAAAAAACTAAGTCCAATATAAAGAACTTGAGGTGTTAGAGCATTTTCAATTATTCACTCTACAATAGGATAAACTTACATTATTGTAGAGTAAAATATAGAGTAATCATAAATTTATCTCAAATAGTCAATTTTGCATTTAATCCTATAATTAAATATTCTATTTTATACCTCTACTATTGAGAAAAAAATTAGAGGGATGAACAATATCACTTTATATATAAAGTGATATCTCCCCGTCCACCAAAATCATTCCTTAATTTTGGTGGCAGGAGTTTTAATAAATTATAATAAGTATAAAGTCGTTGAGTAAAAATAGTGCCATGAGTTGTTTTTTGTAAATAAATAGATAGGTTGAGAGAAAATATGAAATTGATTTTTTCAAAAAATGAAAGTGAATATTTTTTATAGACGGACCAAAATCAAATTAAATGAACGTCATTGATGGACGGAGGGGAGTACTATTTATTTCTTGCACTCTTTTGTCACTTCAAATCAATGCAAACAGTAAACCTCTCTCTTGTGTGAAAAGTGAGAGAATTCGAATTCAATCTTCACTGCTTTCACCTCCCCAACGCAACGACCAACAAATATGAGAGAAAGAAATAAAGAAAGGAAAAAGTCCAAATGCGCTTCTCATGTGCAGTAGTCCACACCTCTAAAAAACATGTCTTCATTGAATTGGGCTGTATCCCAATCGTTCCAATTGGGTGGCCTAACTTACTTTTCTGATAACATGCAACGAAACAAAAAAGGCCTGAATGATTTTTTTTAAGGTTTTCAAAATACTTAAAATCCTATTATACCTATTTACATTATATATTTTGTAGTATTTATTAATGCATAATTGTTGAAGGGTATATTCTTAACAATAACTAGTATTTATATGTTTTTAAAGAAGTGGATACTATTTATCTTTATCCAAAAAAATGACTATTTTAATTCCGGGGCCCTTTTCATATGTAAAAAACATAACTACTTTAGTTTCTTCTAAGAATTCTTTCTCCGAGTATAACCAGATACTCTGATTGAGAACTAATAAACTTTAATTTGGGATTGATGAATCCTAATTTGGATGGATGCACCGTGCATACAGACGTACATAAGTTTTGCCTATACTATTTGGGTGCAGTGCCATAATGTACCGCTAGATGTATCCACCCCCAAAATACCATGACTCGGGGAGAAAATTGGCCAAGTCGAAGATGTCGATCGGCGTAGGAGACGATGGAGTTGCATGGACCTATTTGCTAGAGACAAAGTAACCATTCCTTTGCTTGAGCAATTACGCATATATTTAGGAGTGGTTGTGGAAAATGAGGAAATGTGTGTTTTTGGGAGTGTGGGGCATATTCTTCGCCAATGCACGGATTAAACATAATCTTGCATACGGTGGTTGGTTTAGAGAAAGTAAGATAGTAGAATTACATCTGGATATGGAAGTAAGCATGAAGCTGATAATAAATCTAATCTTACTTCATCAATCAAGTACTCTAAATAAACAATTAATGAGAGGCTCACCAAGGGGGAAATGATGTGATGTTGGAGCCTCAACCATCTAGACAATATAAACTTATGGGAGATGTCCCAGATCCAGATAAACAGTTGAATTTGAGAGAGAGATCTAGATAAACAGTTTTATCACAAAAAGTTGTTCTTAGATGATTGTGAATACATAAGACCATTTTGGAGGGAAGAAATTAGCATTCCTTCGAGAATTTTAATAAAAAAATTAGAGTTTAGAGATATACAAAATTGAGTTTGTGACTAGAGATAGATCCTTATATCTATTAAAAACACAAAGTATTAAAAAAGAAATTCGTAAACTGATAGGATACGGCCCAACTACTGTGCCCAAGATCGCGCCCAATACAAGAACCCCGACATCAAGCTCGGCCGGACAAGTTCGCCCATAAAGACCCTAAAATCGGGAACGCAGAAAGCTCACCATATCCAAAGAATCCTAATTCAAGAGGATAGGATCTCGAATCCTAGTTAGAGAAGACTTGGATTCAAGATCAGTCAAGATTTTGTGTATAAATAGAGGCTAGAATAGGCGAAATAGATTCATTCACACTCTTTGTAATCGCCTTACACTCTCAATACATACTCTCTCTCTCCCGTGGGCGAGATCTTATTCACGATCGAACCACGTAAATCCTGGTGTTCTTGCGATTTATTCCCTACGAAATTAAGATCGATCATCGGCGCGTCATGGGAAACGAAATTTTGTGTTTCGATCAACCACCGCTTATTGTGGAAATAATCATGACCAGTACACCGTGGCCACGCATCCAGACCGTCGCCGGCAACAACAACGCCGACGGCGAAAGGAACGCCGAGCTCAATGGAAGAGCCCAATCGTAGAAGAAACCCCAAGGACATATCCAAAGTCTCGACGAGCACGGACACCCCACCCTACTGGAGGCAAAGTTACCATAGCGAAGGAAATCGCAGCAATAATCCGGGAACATCCGGCTCATAAGTAAACCTCGACGACGCCGCCGCGGATTTCGAGAAAAATAAGGAGAGCTTTCTCCGGTTACCTCGGTGAAGCATGGGTCGGCCACGCCCCGAAGAACGGAACGCCAAGCCTCATCTAGATACGAGGTATCACAACGGAGGTTTGGGCCCAAACCGACCGCGCAAGGAACGAGCAACGCGGCGGAGGACGCCGTGATCGCCGCCCGGCCTCGATCGCTGAATGAATCCATCCAGTGAACTCCGCCCGATCTCCGTGGGACGAGCAGCGCAGAAAAATATCGTGGCGCCGTGAAGTCGGTCCGAGTGACCTAAACGAGTTCGATCGTCGAACTCCGCCCCAATCTCCGAGGACGGCTTCGATGGATACGGAAAGATAGTCACCCGCTCTCAAATAGGATACTCAACACTTCTCCCGAATAAATACGGGTACCAAGCATCGCCCCTATGACGGGTCGAGGATCCACGTAACTTCCTCTCGCAGCCCAATACAACATGATCAACCAACGCCTCACCGCTCATATGTGTAAACTCTTCCCGAGTTACTCGTCGACAACGCCCGCAGTGGTTCGACGACCACCCACGGAAGCATCGGCCCTATCGCGACTGATGGCGCCTTCCATCGAAGGTTCTTCCAAAAGGCGAGTCAAAACGCCATCGGCACACCTCCTCACCATAAGGCAAAGCCAGAATGAGTCCATCGGTGACTTCATGACAAGGTTTAACAAGGAGTGTTTAAAGGTCAAGACGTGAACGACTGTTAGTCATCTCGGCCTTCCAAAACGGGCATCTTGCCGGGGCCTTATACCGAGATCGCTGGCACGAACCCCGCATCGCAACAGTAGTGTAGGCGATAGCCAACCGGTTCGCCAAAGCGGACGAGGCCGACAAGAGAAAGCGCGAAGCGAGCAAGGCAGGACCTCGGAAAAAGGAAGAAGAGGCGAAGGAAGGAAGATCGAACCAAGGCCGGCAAGCGCCTGAAAGATTACATCGCCTGATAAGGTCCAGCTCGGTCCGCGACACCTCGGAGCGACCTCAATACACCCGCTGACGGCCGAGGGCGTAAATCTACGCACCCATATGAACCTGCTCGAGAAGCCTCGACCGATGACAGGGAGGAAGAGGTGCCGACCCACTGGATAATCTGCTCATTCCATGAGGATTACGGCACGACATCAAGAGTGCAAAGAGCTCATGGGTGAAATAGAAATGCTAGTTCGGGATGGATCCTCAAGAAATATCGAGGACAGAGTCGCCAAGCCGACCGTAGTCAAAAGAAGAAAAAGCAGAGAAGAGGAAATTGCGCCTACAATAAAACGGCGCAACACCGACGAGGAAGGAGACGACGAGTCCCAATATGACGGGTGATCTCCACTATTACGGGGCTCCCGTGGAGTCACGAAGTCCTCCTCAGGCCGATGCCGAAGTCCTAAAACCGCGAACCTACCAATAAGAGGTTCGAAAGGACGAGGCGATCACCTTCTCCGGGGACGACCCGCACCGCGACAAAGACCCCACCGTGATGCGCTGGTGATCCGTAGTAGTCGTAAATAAGTTGATAAACGCGCTTACATTGACAATGGCGCGTCGGTGAGCATCCTTTTCAAGGAATGCTTTGACAAGCTAGGAGTAGAAGAAGCGCTTTCACCGCACGAGCACCGCCGCCACTCGAAGCTTCGTCCGTGAAGAGACGTGCCGGAGGGATAATCGAGCTACCCGTCACGCTGGGAAAGCACCAACGACCTCGACCAAGGTGGTGCGGTTCAGAAGTGAAGGCCCACCGCCGATAACATCATACTAGGCGAGATTGGTCAACATGTAAGGCGGTATGCTCAACGCACCACCGACAATAAAGATACCCACCACGAGGGAACAACCGTGATCCGAGGTGATCGAAAGCAAGCGAAATGTATGCAAGTTACCTTCACGAGGTGCCGGACCTCGGTCCAAAGACCCACGTGCATAGCAATTAAGGAAACCCGAGGAGTTGAGTCGAAGACATCGCCACTCCCGACGACCGTGGAAGAGGTCGATTGTACAAAGACGAGCCATTAAAGGTCGTCTGTGTTGGTTTCACCACGGTGCACAAGTGAAGGATCGATCATCCAACTCCTAAGGGAATTCGGACGGTTTGCTTGGTCTCCTCGACATGACCGGAGTCTCGCCGAGTATCATCACCACCGCTCAACATCGACCGAACATAAAGCCGCCTCGATGAGCAAAGAATTTTCACAAACGAACGGAACCAAGTCATTCATGACGAGGTGAATCACCGTTAAAAGCACGATCTTGCTCGAGGTCAAATATCCGACCGGATAGCCAACCCGGTGAAGGTGAAGAAAGGAGGAGGGATGGCGAATGTGTATGACAACACGACCTCAATAAACATTGCCCAAAGGATTGCTATCCACTCCCAACATCGACAAGAAGGTCGACGCTGCTAGTCGATACGAAGTCTTGATTTCTGGACTTATATAAAGGATATCACCAAGTCCCGATGGACGACGAAGACGCTGCCAAGACAAATTCATTACCGACTTTGAGTCTTCACAGATAAAAGATGCCATTCGCCTTAAAATGCAGGGGCTACCTATCAAAGGATGGTGGACAAAATATTTCACCCTACATAGGTCGAATGTGGAGGTATCGTGAGCGACATCGTCGCCAAGAGCAAGAAGAAGCGCATGTGTTGCCGACCTCCGGATCGTCCCTCGGCCTTCTTCGGAAAATCAACCTAAAGTCAATCCCCGTAAATGCACGTTTGCGATCCGGCCCGAAAGTTCTTAGGTGTTGGGTTTCACAAGAAGGCTAAAAGCAAACCCGCCCAAGATCCAAACCATTTTAGAAATGAAGATGCCAAAGACCATCCATGACGTACACAAGCTAACAGTCGCATAGCCGACCGAGCCGCTTTCAAAAGTCATGGATAAGCAACTACCTTCTTCAAGATACTCAAAAGCCCCAAATTCTCATGGGATGATGTACACAAGTCCGCTTTGAAGATCTCAAGAGCTACCGCCAAACTCCCCACTCTATCCGTCCCGAAAGAGGAGAGGTCCTTTTCTCTACCTCGCCGCCTCGGACGAGTCTATAAGTGCGATCTTGGTACGGAAGAAGGACGCCAACTCCGGTATATTTTATCACCGAGCACTAAAGGCCTTAAACGAGGTATCACCGGAGAAGCTTGCTTTAGCATTGGTAAATGCCGCGAGGAGACTACGTCCATACTTCCATGCACATCGCATAAGTCCTCACCGACACCCACTTTGCAAGTATTGACGAAACCCAAGCCTCGGGAGAATCGCGAAATGGGCAATCGAACTGGGCGAACACAATATATCCTTCGGCCCCCGCCAGGCCATCAAGGGTCAAGCCCTAGCGGATTTCCTTGCCGAGGCAAACTTCGTCGAGAAACCGAAGCCCACTGAGTCCATATCAGACAATGCCGAAGCCGAACCAATGGATGAAACACCAAAGGAGTGCTGGCAACTCTACGCTGACGGGCTTCGGGAAAACGGTAGCGGAGCAGTATCTTACTCCTAGGCCCGACGGCCAAGAGATCACCTACTCACCGGTTCACATTCAAAATACGAACAACGGTGGAGTATGAAGCACCGATCGTAGGACTTCGCCTCGCTCAAAGTCTCGAGATACGAGCCGCTGAAGTTCACAGCGACTCTCAAGTCGTCGTGAGCCAAATGTTGGGAAAATACGAGGCAAAAGTGATGAATGAAGAAGTATCTTGAAAAAGCAAAAAGCCCGCAACGGACTTTCTCACACTTCCGATAGTTCGCATCCCAAGGAGCAAAATAGCCGAGTGACATCTTATAAATTGGCCTCGTCATCAACGAGCCCGCCATGAGGAGGAAGTCCAAGCGGAAGCATAGACGATGCCGATAACGGGCCGAGGTCAACGTAGTCTCGGATGAAGAACCCAATTGGATGACTCCCATTCGAGAGTACCTAGAGAAGTGAGTCGCCCGTGACAAGTCGGAAGCTAGGAGGATCCTGAACAAATCTCTGCGATATACAATCGAAGGTGAGTCCTATACGAAAGTCATATCTTCACCTCTCTTAAGGTGCTTGGGTCCCAACCGAGCTAATTACGTTCTACGAGAAATACACGGGGATCATGCGGAAGCCACATCGGACCCCGAGCCCTGTCCAAAGAAAGTCATGCGATGGGATACTATCACAACAATGTTCCAAGACTCAATGGACCTCGTAAGAAAGTGTCCGTGTCAAATCCATGGGAACGCATAAAGGCTACCACAGACCGATCTCGCCCCATACAGAGCCCTTGGCCGCTTATGCAATGGGGAATCGACATTGTGGGCCCTTTGTAAAGCACCGGGACAGCTCAATTTTAATTGTTGCGATCGACTACTTCACGAAGTGGGTGGAAGTTCGAGCCCTCGGCGAAAATCACAAGCAAGAACGCCTCAACTTCGTCGGAAGAACATAGTGTGTCGCTCGGCATCCCTCATATCCTCCTTTCGGATAACGGAACACAATTCACGGATAAGACATTCAAAGATTGGTGTCAAGAGCTTGGATCCAACAAAGTTCACCTCGGTGGCCCATCCTCAAGCAAATGGTCGGACCGGGTTACCAACAGACCATCGTAGGGTCTAAAACTTCGCCTCGACCGAGCTAAAGGCCTCTGGGTGGAAAATTTACCACGTGTCTTATGGTCGCATCAACAACACCTCGGACCTCGAACGGAGAAACACCCTACGCTTGGTGTATGGAACCGAAGCGATGATCCTCCGCAGATCGAGTACCGAGTCCCCGCACTATCGACTTCTCCGCCGGCAAATGGGGAAAATCTACGAGCCGATCTAGACCTACTCGAAGAAAAGAGACCTCGCCACATCAGGAAGCTCGCATACAAGCAACAAGTAGCTCGGTATTACAACCAGCTGTTAAAACCCGACAATTCCAACCGGGCGACCTCGACCAAATAATGAAGTCGCAAGGCCGCAGCTCGGCAAGCCGGAAGCCACATGGGAAGGACTCACCGGTCGACGAAGTCCTCGGCAAAGGGGCCTATAAGCTCGCTCAATTGTCCGTGAGCAATTACCCAACGATGGCACATCATTCATCCAAGAGATATTATGCATAAGTGTCAAGGGTCGGGTCTTGTTCGGTCGTATCTTTGAAGTCCTGCTTAGAGTCCGAGTCTTATTTGGTGGTCGCGTCATCTTTTATCAATAAATTTTTTTTACTTAGTTCTACTTGTCACTAATGCATAATTAATCTTCACATTATCCTCTACGGAGGACTAATTCCCTCGACAGAGTCGATTACATCTGTTTCATACGAATGTAAATTTAAACGCAGCATGCCTACATACGAGATCGATTACCTTCGCTTATTTCAAGCAGCCTTCTATGTAGATGAAGGGACCACCCTCCCGATAACCTCGTAAAAATCAGAACCATCCTACATACGAGATCGACACCTTCGCTTATTTCAGCGCCTTCTATGTAGACGAAGGGACCACCCTCCCGACGACCTCGGCAAAAAATGGAACCATTCCTACATACGAGATCGATCACCTTCGCTCATTTCGCCGTTCTCTATGTAGATGAAGGACCACCCTCCCGACGACCTCGGCAAAATGAACCCCTACCCCGACGGAACGATTTCTTCGCTTATTTCAAGTGGAATTTCTACGAGGACTAACTACCTTCGCATATTACTCTTGTTCAATACAAAGTCAATAAGAAATCATTCTTATTAAATAAAAGATGACAGTTACATTTTACGAGGACGGAGCGGATCGAAAAGTCGAGCCAATCCCTAGAAAAATCGGGATTCAGCAGCTCATCTATACTAATCCTACCTCTACCTCGCCCCTCGGTCTACATTACGGGCCCGCCAAGCGACCTCGGTCACTTGAAGATGCCGCTCTGCGAACTCGACCTCGGACACCGGGGACGCCTGGTTTCGACCCCTTGAGGATTCACGCCGCTCAAGGGCAATAGCACGCCTCTCTTGCGCGCCACTCCGGATCGTCATAATTCGTTCATTTATTCTGATCGAGAAGCTCCGGCAGGAAGAGGCCTCGCATCCCGTCGAAGCATTTCGCCGAGCTGTGGTTGTCGAGCGACGACGCTTTTGTATATGCTCCCGAGCCTTTTAATTCAGCGCATCGCCCGTGAATTGCCGGAGGTCCACCATATTCGCGCAGACATCGCACAACGGCAGCAATTTCGACAACCTTAGCTTCACCTTCCGGATCGTCATCCCACCATTTTGGTGGATAACCTCTCATACTCGGCATGCTCCTCCTATCACCTGCCTTCTCCTGGCGACCTCGAACGCCTCCTCCACCCAAAAGCGAGCACGAAGCTCGTCGCGCCTCCCGAGCTGCTCTATGTCGACATCGACTCCGCTGACGTGACCAAGCTGCCCTTTATATGGAGGAGTTCGACCTCTTTCAACTCAAGAGCCCGCGACAGTCTTCAATTCGATTCAACCAAGGAGAAGCATCAAGCATTTCAGCGCGACAAATCGAATAAAAGATAAGTGTTTTCACATAAACTTGTGGTTCTATTAATATGCCCTTAGGCGTAAAAGTGTACATTTACATTCAAAAAAAAATAATAATAGGGATCAATCACCCTCCGTAAGCTTCACCATGTCCACTTCACCGCCTCGAGCCGGATAGCCTCGGCCTCCCCCTGCTCTTCGCCTCGCTCGGGTTCACCTCTTGGAACTTCCGAGCCTCGATACCCTTCAAGCCTCACCGCCTTCCCGACCCTTTGCATGATCAGCCATAAAAGCGTCACTGGGATCCCGATCCACGGGATAGGCGCGAAACAGACTCCATGACGTAAGAACCGAGGAAGAGACAAGGCTCGCAACACGGAAGCTCCTTCAGCCGCGGACAAGACATCAAAATAGCCCGCCTAAGGACATCATCCTCGCCTCGCATCCATACTTGGCTTTATCCGAGTTTGGGTAGTCCTCGGCGACCTCTTCAATTGCATCCGAGATGGCGCATTATTAAGGACCTCGCCGTGATACCATCCCGGAAGCTCCCGACATAAATGCCTCTCCGCAGCGCGCGGCGTTTCCTCGCGAAGCTCGCCATGTCCGCCTCGACGGCGAACTTATTCTATCTCAACCTTCATCAAGGCAACCTCGCCTCCGCCGCCCGCCCTTGCCGCCGCCGCCTTGCCGCCTCACGACCGCCTTGCCGCCGCTTCAATGGTCGCCGATCCGCCGCCTTCTCGCTTGACGAGGTCCCTGATCTTAGCCTCGGCCTCGGAAAGTTCTTGAACGAGGAGGATCTTCTCCTCCACCTCCCGAGCATACCGGCCACCCCATCAAACTGCAGAACGGCGCTTTTCAAGTAATCCGATATAAGATCGGATACTTTGGACACCTCACCGCCACGCCCTCGACCCCTATAAAATATATACATCAGTCAAGAACACAATTTTATACTACTACACAAAGTATAAGGACAAGTACAAAACCTCGAAAAAGAGGCACGACTTGGAACCAATGATTCTACTTTTCGACCTCAAAGCGGCAACCGAGACTCGGGGATTACATGCTTCCGCCTCTTGAAGCGCTTGAGTGGCTGCGGTGAAGGGGATCTCGAAGGCTCCACACTCATCTCGGGCATGTCCTCGACATCCTTCAAGGTCAGAGACGGCGTCTCGGCCGCAGAGATCGGCTCGGCCGCAGAGATCGGCTCATTCCTTTTCTTCTTTTCTCTTAGAAGGTTCACTACCAGGAAATACATAGGTCAACATCAACACGTATAATCATGGAATAAAGAGAAAGAGAAAAGGGCCTCACCCTTCACCGACTCCACCCCAGCGGCAGGATCATAAGGCTAAGTCTCGTCGCCGCAAGGTCGGCCTCGAGAAGACCTCGTCAACAAGGCCAATTTTGTCCAACGCCTCCAGTCACCGTAGCCCGTGATCAACGATCACATCGGCGATCTTATCGATCGCCGCATTTAACTCATTGAGCCTCGAACCGGCTGTAAGAAAAACTTCTTCCGCGGCTCGAGATCTTAGATTTTATCTTCACTTTAAAATTTCTACGGTGACGATAATACCACCCAAGTGGCCTTCAATTGCAAAATCGGAGAACCAAATTTCCCAAGGTCAAAGGAAAATTATGCCTATAGCATGACCCTAGTTTTCCGCCAAATGCCGAAATGAATTCGGCGTGAGTTGGGCAAGAGATATGCCAAACATTTCTTGAACTCGACGATATCGTGAGGAAAGGAAAGACGCATCACCTCGAGGCTCGTCTTCATACACGGTGATAAACCCTCCCGAGGGCACAAGCCCTGTCCTCCTGGACGGGGGCAACAAGATCAACATCAGAAGAAATAAAATATTGATGACAAATATTCCTTATATCAGAAATGTTCAAAGTCGAAGAAAAAGAAGACACTTTGCCACAATCCCACATAGGGGGGAATCGTAACGTACATACAGAAGGAGGAACCTTAACGCGGGTGAAAACATGCATATTCACTAACGAATCAGACGGGGGAACAGACACAATTTGACGCTCAGGCGACTCGCTATAAGAAGAAGTAGCCATTACTTACTTTTGCTTATCAATGAAGAAGGCAAGAAGCTTCAGGACGTCAATGGCGAAGAATAACCGTCTTTCGCAGAAAGCAAGGAGTTTTGAATATTGAAATAATGTGGAAGGCAAAGTGATAGGAGATATTGCGTATCAAGGAAGACATTCCCCCAATATGCACTTTATCGGGAATCCAACCGCTGCCACATTTAATGCGCATTAAGTGCGTATCCCGCGTCCAGTACTCAGCAACGACAGAAAATCCCGTCTTCGGCCTCGGCTAAACGCCTCGACAGGTGAAGCCATTCAAAAGACCTCGGCTTAACGCCTCAACAGGTGAAGCCAGTCAGAAGACCTCGACAGGTGAAGCCATTCAAAAGACTTCGGCTTAACGCCGACAAGCGGCGCCAAGACCTCGACAGGTGAAGCCATTCAAAAGACTTCGGCTTAACGCCTCGACAGGTGAAGCCAATCAGAAGACCTCGGCTGAACGCCTCGACAGGCGAAGCCTGTCAGAAGACCTCGGCTTAACGCCTCGTCGGGTGAAGCGAGTCAGGAGACCTCGGCTTAACGCCTCGCCAAGTGAAGTCTGTCAGAAGACTTCGGCTTAACGCCTCGCCAGGTGAAACCAGTTAGAAGACCTCGGCATAACGCCTCGTCGCAAGAAGCCAGGACACCTCGCCAGAGATACAAACAACAAACATGACCTCGACAGACACCTCTGCGAGCACAGCATACGATATACGACGTCAGAATTATTGACACACACAAAGTCAGACAAGGAAAAGAATGTCAAAGATCGTCCAAACCTCGCTTCGTTATAAACAACCCCATTCCAAAGATGACCTCGTTTACGGCTCTTTGGGGGGTTGGATAGGATACGACCCAACTACTGTGCCCAAGCATCGTGCCCAATACAAGTAACCCTCGACATCAAGTCGGCTGGACAAGTTCGCCCATAAAGACCCTAAAATCGGTGGGAGCAGAAAGCTCACCATATCCAAAAGAATCCTAATTCAAGAAGGGATAGGATCTCGAATCCTAGTTAGAGAAGACTTCGGATTCAAGATCTAGGTCAGTACTTTTGTGTATAAATAGAGGCTAGAATAGACGAAATAGATTCATTCACACTCTTTGTAATCGCTTCTTACACTCTCAATACACATACTCTCTCTCTTGCCCCGTGGACGTAGATCTTATTCACAGATCGAACCACGTAAATCCTTGGTGTTCTTGCGCATTTATTCCCCTTACGAAATTAAGATCGATCATAAACCATACTCGCAATCATTGAACTCATAATTGTATTAATCTTCTTCGATCAATTAGGTCAAATGTGATGAACAGTTGAAGCTCTCAACAGAACTTATTCTTTTAATTGCTAGTATTCTTCTCTTTTAAAAGGGTGAGCTAGGGCTGTCAATTTTCGACACGACACGAACACGCACGAAATTAACGGGTTAGTATTCAACCTTATCGTGTTCGTGTCCTTATCATGTCGACACGATAAGGACATGATAATTTCGTGTCGTGTTTGTGTTGGATCCGTGTCGTGTTCGTGTAACCCGATAATTTTCGTGTTACATTTGTGTTCGTGTCGGATCGTGTCGTTTTCGTATAATTCAATAATATTTATATATATTTAATATTAATTTAATTATATTTTTTATATTTTTATTTTTATTATTTATTTATTTTCTAATTTTGATTTAAATTTATTGTTTCGTGTCATGTCGTGTTGTGTCAACACGAAAAAAATCGTGTTATATTCGCGTCAGGTCGTAGTCGGTGTCCGTGTCAGTACATTTCGTGTCGTGTTCGTGTCGGTCAGATTCTTAATGGGTCGCGTTCTTGTTTGGCCTATCGTCGTGTCGTTATCGTGTCGACACGATAACCCAATTCGACACGCACTAATGTCGGACTAAAGCGAGCCACCGACTACAAATCTTAATCGCTTTCACCCATTAAAATAAAAAATAAAAAAGTTAAAGCCCACAACACATTCACCCTCATGTCACTATGTAAGTATATGTACTATTATAGAGTGTACAAACGTTCCAACAAATTAAACGTAGGGACCAAAATCGAACTTGTTTTTTCCTTTTTTAAATATCCTTCACTAATTAATATTGAAATTTTCACATCCATATCAAATAGTAAAAGTTGTATTTGGTCAATTTCTATAATGAAGTGTCTAAAAATATTAATGGAGACAATAAAATATGGGAAATTCATCTAGACATATTTATAAACGTTATTTTGAATAAGTTTGAAAAATAAAATTGGAGTGGACTGAACTCAAACTATCTAAAGCTTTGCTTTGATTGTACCCATCAAAATTCAAATACATGTTAAAAAAATATCGATCAAATCCAAATTTCTAGTAGGTAGTATTCCCTACGTCCACAAAAAGCTTGTACTTAATTCTTTTTAGGCCCGTTCACCAAAAGCTTGCATTTTTCATTTTTGAAAACATCAACTTCATAATTTTATCCCCAATCTATCTACTTATTTATAAAAATCATACATGACCCATTTTTTTACTCCCAATATCCTTTAATATATTTATTTATTATTTCCATGGCCCATCTTTTAATCACATTATCTATTAATCTATTAATTTATCATCTCTACTCAATTTACATTCCTTACAATTTATTAAAGTTTGTGCTAATCCTTGTTACCAAAAGCAATCCAAGTTTTTGGTTAATGGATGGAGTAGTATATATGCTATTGCATTTCATTAATACTTGACACACACATACACACACACACTTATATAAATATGTATACATTATGCATATAAATATATTATATATGAGCAAAATCATGTAAGAATACAAATATGGTACGAAAGATGTGAAAGTTGCATTGGATGTATAGTTGTTGCATGACACTAAATCTATAGAATTATTGTACTGAACGTCAAATTGTTTGTATTGAATCTAATACAACAAATTTATAAGTATAATATAATTTTTTTACTTTCGCACCATAAATGTATTTTATATCTGTACTATACAAATATGAGGGAACTAATTATGAAAGTTCCCAACCAAGCCACTTCTAGCCACCTAAGAAACAGGGCATACCTAATGCATTGCACATTCCGAAGCTTCACACTCCTTTAAAAGTCTTAAAATGCTTTCTTTCTTTTCTACCTTTCATCTTCACTCATTCTAAACTTTTTGAAAACCACAATACCGATGAAAATGAGAGTAAATAGTTTCATCATCACCCTACAAACTCTCATCTTCATCACCACCATCCACCATCATCACGTTCTAGCGCAAAGCCGAAAAAAACTCCCAATCACCTCCGCTGCTGGCGGTGCTGCAGACGTGGTGGTGCCGCAAATACCCCTTCTTCAGGATTTATTATCATTCGCCGATCAAAGGCTTGCCATAGTGTATCCAGTGATCCAAAGATTCAAGACAACCATCACCTCCGATCCCTTCAACGTGACCGCCACGTGGAGCGGCGGCAACATCTGCCGATACAAAGGCTTCTTCTGCGAGAGCCCGCCCGACAACCGCTCCGCCACCGCCGTCGCCTCCATCGACTTCAACGGCTTCCACCTCTCCTCCCCGACCCTCGACGGCTTCCTCGACCAGCTTCCCGACCTCGCCCTCTTCCACGCCAACTCCAACTACTTCTCCGGCCCCATCCTTCCCGCCATCGCCGCACTCCCTTACTTATACGAGCTCGACCTCAGCAACAACCGATTCTCCGGTCCCTTCCCCGCCGCCATCCTCGCCATGGACGGCCTCTCCTTCCTTGACATCCGGTTTAACTCCTTCTCCGGCGCTGTCCCGCCGGAGCTCTTCGCCAAGGACCTCGACCTCCTCTTCCTCAACAACAACGACTTCATGACGCGCCTCCCCGACAACGTCGACGCCGCCCACGTCGCCTATCTAAATTTAGCAAACAACAAATTCTTCGGTCCCATCCCCCGCGGTATTGCTAAATCATTAGCCGGCTTGTCGGAAATCCTGTTACTGAACAACCTACTAAGCGGCTGCCTGCCGTACGAGCTAGGGCTGCTGAAGGACGCGGTGGTTTTCGACGCCGGTAACAACAACCTGACCGGCCCACTGCCCTTCTCTTTAGGGTGTTTGAACAAGCTGGAAGTGCTGAATTTGGCGGGGAACCTTCTGTACGGACAAGTGCCGGAGCCGCTGTGTTTAGTGGGGAGTTTGAGGAATCTGTCGTTGTCGGATAATTACTTCACTTGGGCGGGGCCCACGTGCATGAGGTTGATCGAGAGTGGGGTGGTTGATGTGAGGAAGAACTGCATTCCCGGGCAGCCGCTGCAGAGGCCGATGGCGGAGTGCACCGCCTTCATGGCGCAGCCGAGGTACTGTCCGTATTCGGATACGTATTCCAAGATTCCGTGCTGGATTCCTCAGTACGGTTCTTCTGATCTAGCTCCTTCTCCAAATTCTTGATGTTGTTCTATTCTACCAAAGATTAAATTACGTCAGTTTTTTTTAGTTAATAAAAATATGGTTAATTACTGAAACATTCAAGAACATTAATTCGATTTTAGTTTTCTATATGTTTTAAATAGCATTTTTCAATTTGTAGTAAAATGCACACGCTCAATACATTTTGATGACAATGTTTCTATCTCAACATCCACATACAACATTGTTCCATGAGTAATATGTGACGAGTCGCATCACATGATTTTCCAGATCTTCATAAAAATTGGGACTTGTCTTTCGCTATAAATTAAAACAGATGTTAATTACAAAATACGTCGAAAATAAAATTTATTGTTAAAATTCGTGATTTTTTAGGAATTAACACTAGAAAATATATCAAAGGAGAGATGAGTTATTGGCTGCGATGAGGTTCTTGTTTCATCATGTTTCCGACATGACTAGTTGAGGATTGGGTGCGGAGTAAGCAGTGATTTGAGTGTGTTGAAATGGGCCCTTTTGGGAATAATTGTGATTAGTTTTTCTTTTGTTAGTGGTTGACTCCTAGTCCTAGTGCCCATTTGGGAATGATTGTGATTAGTGTTGCTTTTGTTAGTGGTTGACGCCTAGTGCCATTCAGATTAATTGGATCGAATTAAAATGGTTGCCAGCACCAATATATGTGGTGGCTGGGACTGCGGCTAAATGGGAAATTCTAGGTTTGGGCTTTGCCTACTTTAGAAGAAAGATAGGCGACAAAGTTATTACATTAATATGTCATGCCGGTAATTAACAGGTGATCACATTGCATGTATTCCAAATTTATATAGATTTTCGGGTTAAACTCGGAGAAAGAGTTCCAAGAAGAAACTAACATAGTTTATGTTTGTGACATTATGAACATAAGATATATTTCACGCTGAGAGGACACATGTAATTCTTATTTGTCTTCTTTGCCTGTATGTTAGCTACTTAGCTTGAGGCCAAATAAAGCAACACGACTTTAATTCTTGGGCAAATCTCTTATAGTATGCTCCTAAAACTCGTGTTGTTCCTTTTGTGGGGCAAGTAAGAGTGAAGTTTCATCAACCAATTGCTGCAGGATCGTAGCAAAGAGTAGTGTGAGGTAGGGATGTCAATTGGTGAGTTTTACTCGGACCGATCCGAAACCGCTCAAAACCCATTAAATTTTAATGCAGCGGTTCTGGTTCTGGTTTCGATTCCAGACCCCCTTTAGACCCAAACTGTTTAGATCCATAGTAGGTCCGGTCCGGTTCGGATCTGGTTCTGGTTTCAGAACCAGAACCAATACTTATTTATTGGTTCTGGTCCGAGTAAAACCCGTCTATTGACAAACATAAGTTTAAATAGGCTTGTCAATGAGCTAGTTTTATCTATATCGATTCAAAATCATTCATAATACATTAAATTATAAAGCAACGGTTTCGGTTCTCGTTCTGGTTCTAGTTCGGACACCGCTCGGATCCGGACCGCTTAAGACCCATAGTTGATGGTCCGGTCCGTCCGGATCCGATGTCTAATGGTGGGTTCGGAACCGTAACCATTACTTATTTATTGGTTCTGGTCCGGGTAAAACCCACTTATTGACATTCCTAGTGTAAGGAGCCGTTAGAGATAGCAGTGTTGCCATTTCAAGATTTGCCGTTGAAATATATTTATGCTCTTAGGGTGAAGGCTTTTTGTGTAAAATGGTATAGCTCTATATATCTTGAAAAAGATGAAAGATCGATGAATCCGGGTTGGAGGAAACAAGCTTGATTAAGAATAACTTTCTCTTAGCAATCAATCTCATTCTCTACAACAATTCAATTAGGTAGATAATTTTTCATATATATTGTTTAAGTACATAGTTAAAAACGTTTAATTTTAATCTTAAGATTATCACATGTCATTCATTTATAAATGCAACAAAGGATGAAACACGAATAGATAATAGATTGATAGACAATATATCTCAACTTCTTTTTGTGTATTGTTCGATTTTTTGAGTTTTATTAAAATTGACACTTTAGTTTGTGTTCTTTTTGCATATTTTGGATGGGCCGATATCTGTAGCTTTTTCTTAGTCCTGTTTCCTCATTTCCCCTTCGTTTTCTTATTGAGAATTTTCAAAATACACTAGTGTCTGTGTTGCATATTATGGTTGCATTTGGGCTGATTTTCAAATTTGAATTGGGTTCAAAAGTCATGTCATAAAATATATTTAACCCCTTTTTAAAAATACACGATATAGAAGTTTTAATAAAATTCAATATCGTTTTCACAAAAAAAGAAGAAGAAAAGAAACTCCGATATACTATGTTAAATATTCTTTTAGTTATAAAACATACATTAGTAATTTTACAATGAGAAATAAGTATAATTAAAACTCCCACGTATTTGCAACAACTGTTTTGCAATTAATCTCAAAAAAATGATTTTACTGTATAACATGGTATTATACATCGAGCAAGACATTTCTAAATTTGGATTATGAAGTCTTCATATATATATATATATATATATATATATATATATATATATACGCGCATATAATTAATAAAATTTCCTGTTCATTAATGAGTTATAACGAATAATAAGATAAAAGATAATAATTTAACAAAAGAGAATTTAAACAAATTATAATTTCTTAAAGCATATTTACGATCCCAATTAGAATAGTTTCGAGCTCTATGTATTTTGCATAAGTACTGGAAAATTATAATTCATACGTAATAGTAGATGACATTCCAAGAATCAAGTTATCAACAAATCTCTTAGGTATAACTTTATTTACGTACATGAAATGGTGTTATCAATCTATATAAATATATTTTTCGGATTTTGATGTGCAGATCTTCACATAAATGTTGCCTACCATTCATACTAAATTGCTCTACTACTTTTATGATGTAATATAATGCTCAATTATTGATCTGTGACACGATGATTCTGGCTCCATTTGTCTTTATGATGAATCTAATGTGAATGTGCGAGATTTATATAAAGCGATAAAGAACACCTGCGCTTTTACGTGGTTCGATCGTTAATGAGATCTCGTCCACGGAGGAATGATTCCTCAATACTTTTACTAGAGCTTTTCGCATGCAGAGTATTGATTCTGGCCTTTGTATTCATGAAATTGCTAACCCTTCTAACATCGGTTTCCTTCTATTTATACACCGACTTTGCCCCTGAAGCGCGCCTCGACCTCTCCATTGGTCGTGGTGTGACTCTTATCCGCATGCTCTCCATTGGCGGGCCCGGACCGTTAGTCTTCGTGCGCCACGTGGAGGTGGCGCGACGACCTTGGCGGGGCGTCCTCCATTGGCGGGGCGGTTGGCTCTGGAGGCTGGGGCTTGAGGCAATGATTAGGGCTCGACTTGGGCTCGACCGCGTGGGCTGCTTATCAATGTTAGGCCCGGCTCGCTTGGGCTGTTAGTGGGCCCATTCGGTTGGGCTATGTCCCATCATAGCCCCCAGAATAGCCGAGAGACAGCGAGCCGAGGTGGAGTGAAGGCAGTAGCCGCCGAAAGTGAGGTGTGGCTTGGTGAAGTTGTTTCTTGGATGTGAGGGTCTTACGGTGCCGATCGGAGTTGGGTTGTTTATTGTCCGTCGCTTGGAGAAGATGTGGCACGAAGGAAGTCAAGTCAGACACGGATACTTGCGCCTGCGTTGGTTATGCCGAGTGCGGTCTGAATTGGTATTACTCGTGGTGGTGCGGTGTTCGACTGGCGACCGCCCTTTCGGGATGCCGTGGTGTGTCTCGGGCGCGCGAGACTCTGCTGACGGGTTAGCCGAGGTCCGATCTGGTTGTAGGCTTTCCGTAAGGCTGAAGTCGGTGACAGTGGCGCCGAGGTCGATGTGGATTCCTTGACATTTGTGGGAAGGACGGGGTGCGACTCAGGCGCCGCCATCTGGAGGGCAGGGGTCCGTATGATGATTGTTAGGTCGATGGCGGCCGTCCTATCTGGCGTCGTCGACGTGCCGTGCGTGTTGGGCACTCGAACGGCGTGCGTGCGTATGCGCACGTCCAATCACGTGGTAGCGTGTTGAATTTGAACGGCATTTCTGAGCGCCTAGTCTTATAAATAGGCGCAAAGAGGCAATCGCTCACTTTTTCTTCTTCGACACTTAAAAATTACGAGAGAATTTCGAGATTTTCTCGAGCCCGATTTTTAAGTAGTCGTATACTACTTTGAAAAGTAAGTATGTTTTCTTCTTCTTCTCGCCCGAAAGTTCTCTTTCGCGTCGGTTCTCGGGCGTGAGTTGCGGTGTAAGAGACTATATGTGCTACAACGGTTTGGGTAGGTCCAGTAGGGTTTGAGTCCTAGTATTCGCCGGTATCCTCTGTATGGGATGGCCCGAAGGTGGGCGCGGTCGGTTGGCGTTGGAGGAGCTTTTGAGGTTGTGAGTCTGGGATTAGGGGGCGTGGTGGTGTCTGCCGCATCCGGACGATAGGCGATGGCCTCTCCGAGGGTTTATTCTTGCTCTATGTAGACGGTTTGAGGCGGTCTTAGGTACCCTCATCCCCATTTATCTTAGCCTTCAAGAGTATTTCGGATCCCCATTTGTCGATTGACCCCGAATCTGTTAGGTCGTTGGTGGGTGGGGCTCTCTTGTTATGGCATTCTTGAAAGCTGTCCTTCGAGGTATTGATGCTGTTTTAGCGTGAAGACCATAGGAGGGTGTACTATCATCACCCCGCTGAAATTTAAGGTAACCGTCCCTCCAGGTGTCCCATCGGCGAATAGGTATTTCTTCTCATGGGGTGAGGGCAACGAGGTATGAGTGGGGTATCGGCGCGCTAGTGGACCCAAAATCAAGCCTCGGGCCGTATGGAGGAGTTGTTGAGCAGCCTTGGTGAGATCTCATCCATAAATTACAGGAGGACGATCGAAGAAGCCGGCCGAGTGTTTTGGTCGGAAGCGTCGGGACCGGGTCCGGACGGGTGAGGCATCCCCTTTTCTTAGTCCTTATCCGTCTTATTTCTTTCGTGCTAATGTATCTTTCTCTTTTGTGATGAAGTTGAGGGATGAGTGGGCTCGCCATCGCCGCAAGCGGGGCCGTGAAGAAAGCAGACGGGCCGACCTAGTAGGGGCCGAAGAGGTGGACAAACATGGGCGGTGATGAGTGGGCTGAGCCGGGTCGGCCCGGCCTCGAATCGCGACCTCGTGGGCGCCTTGAGTCTGGGTACCGCCTCAAGCTTAGTCACATCCTCCCCGGTAGTCGTGGGCTCGCTTCGTTTTAGATTTGTTTGCTTCGCATCGGTGGTGACTTGTGCATCTCCTTTTTCGGGTGGGAGCTCGATGATGGGGGCCTGCTGCCGGGCTGGGGAGGCTGGTGTCGCCGGCTTGCAGGAGAGCTCGGCCCGGCAGAGGCAGGGAGCTTGAGCTGCACATGCTGTGGCTGAAGCCTGCCGTCAGCTGCGGCGGTGAGGCCGAGGCCGCCAGAGCCACGGGGCGGGAGGGCTGCTGAAGCCGCCTGAAGAAGAGCCTTTGGCAATCGGAGGCCGTCCGGGAGGTCGAGGAGGCGAAGGAGGAGCTGGCCGGGCGAAGGAACTCGCCGACGAGAGGTCTGGTGGCCGACCGACTGGGGACCGTTGTTGAGGGCCCTTGCCGGCCGGCTCATCGAGTCGGAGAGCTTCTCGGCCTTCATTGCCAATCTCGCCGCCGTCTTTGGCCGAAGGTGGTGTCGGATCACACAGGGGCTGGCGGCCGCCATGCCCGATTTTGATAAGGTCGGCATGGGTGGACCGAGGTGGACCAAGAGAGTTGGACAAAGCTTACGCCCGGTGATCTACTGGTGACTCGCTCCCAATCTTGGAGGCTCGGCATCCAGCTCTACCCTCTCGCTGAGGTCGTCGCCCGGTGTAAGGAGGGCGAGGATCATGAGCCAGGAGCTCGCTGCTGAGGTCCCGGCCGAAGGCTGGCGAGGAGGAGGAGGCGGGCGGAGGAGGCGGGGTCGGAGCTCCGGCCGGAGGTGGCAGCCGCAGGAGCATCGAGGTCGTCGAGACCGCCATAGGCTGAGGTCGATGGACCTGATGTAATAGCGTGAACCGCCGGGTCGATAGGACCACGAGTCTTTGTAATAATTTTCCTTTGTTGAGTAATAAACGCAGATTTTTGAAGATTTGTGTTGTCTTGTTTATTTTCGATGTTCCGCTTTGAATGGATCGGACTTGACCATGAATTGTTGACAAAGTTAAAAGAGGTCCGAGGTGCCTTGGTGAGAAGGACGAAGAGGTACTTTCCGGAGGAGCCGGTGTCTTAGCCGACCCAAGTTTAGCCACTATGGAAGTCGGCGGCGTCTGTCGATCCGGAAGAAGAAGTTGGACGAGGCCGATCGGAAGTGGCACCTTTCGGCCGAGAACGAGGCGCCGAGGTTAAAGGTCGCGCAGGAGAGAGTCGAGGCGGACATATCTCGCCGACGCTATCGAGGGCGTTTGATGCGGTCGAGGAACAACTTGAATTGATCCGCGGAGGCTCGCTCGGTTGTCGGAGGAGCATGCAGTAGTCGAGAGGCGCCCGCCGGTGGTGGGACTACCATATCCGGCCGACGACCGAGTCCAGAGCTTGCTTGGCGGAGGGCATGGTGCTGAGGGATGAGGAGGGGCCCAGCAAAGAAGAAGTTGGCTGCGTCGACTCAGTGGTGAAGTTTATGGAGATGTATGATATCGTCCGCCAGCGTCGCATGCCGGTGCGAGGCTGCCTGCCGGGCTCACGACCCGATCATAGAAGAACCCAAGCGGGCGGCTACTCCGATCATGCCGGTCTTTGAGGTTGATGGGTCCGGCAGGCGGATCATCCTGTGGATCCTCGGGAGGCGGACGGCGACCGGGACCTCGTGTCGGCGAGAGCTTGGTGGGGCGAGGTCGCACACACGACCCGTGTCCGGTGAGGGGTCGGGGTGTGACCTCGGGTGCCCCGCCCGGATGCCCGTCTGCGCCGCCACTTGGAGTGTCCTGGAGCGGGTGAAGATGACTCTGGGTGGCCGCTCGCTCGGCTGCCTCAGAGCCCGCGCCGAGTGCTTCGGGAGGCGGTGGTGATTCGGCCTTATCGACCGGGTCGAAGGCACCGAGTTCGTTCGAGCATACATCGTCGTCCCGAGATTTTGTAGAGAATTGGTGCAGACCAGTGAGGGCTGGCGGGCCGGAAGCCCGAATGAGGCTATGTATAGTATAGGACCTGTATGTAGATATAAATGTGTTTAGACTCGTTTGAAGTGTATATTTTCCCTCGAGAGGTACAGACATAACTTAGGACTTCGTTTTGGTCGTAAATATATTTATCTTGTATACATAGGTGTGTATTTTCCCAAATAAAGGGTATAAACGAGCTCTGAAGCCGGTTGTCTTGTATATGGCTTGGTACTTTGTTTGTAGTCGTTAATGCATTTAGACTTTGTACCGAGTGTGCATATCTTCCCAAATAAAGGGGTATGAGATGGCGAGATCGGTGCGGATGTCGCTTGCATGTAGACGCGATCAACTTAATGGGTGTCTGTATGCTTTCGCGTGTAGGCGTCCCAACTTAATGGGTAATCATGCGCTTTGCGTGTAGGCGTCAACTTAATGGGTAACTGCACGCGCTTACCCTACTTGGTGGGATTTTCATCTTCGTAAGGGCGTCCCCTTGTGAAGGTTTAGATGTGGTATATCCGAATGGATGTTCACATAGATGTAAGACGTAACGAAGTGAAATACTCATTAGAAAAACAAACGTTTTATTAAACAAGTAAACAGCATCGCACATCAGTCAAAACAATAGGAGGGCTAACATGTCGCCGATCTAAAATCAAAGCTATGTAAAATACCTCCTTAGATGAGTTATGTGCCAGGTTCGGGGAACAAGTGCCCCGGACAGGTGGGCGAGCTTATAGGCCCCTTTGCCGAGGTCCTCGTGAACGCGGTAGGGTCCTTCCCATGTCGGATCAAGCTTGTTAAGACGCTCGGCTCGGCTTGCTTCATTATTCCGTAGGACGAGGTCGCCTACTCGGAGTGTGGAGGCCTTTACTCTCTTGTTGTAGTAGCGTGCGACCTGGCTCTTGTACTTGGCTTCGTTTATGAAGGCGAGCTCTCGCTTCTCCTCGAGGGCGTCAAGGTTGGCCCGCAGGTCTTCCTCGCTCCCTACCGGGTCGAAGTGGAGAGCGAGGGGCTTGGCGCGATCTCAACCGGTATGACGGCCTCGGCATCAGACCCGGGCTAAAGGGTTTCCGTCGTCCGAGGTGTGGTCCTGTAGGACCAGAGGACTTGAGGGAGATTTTCAGCCCAGTCGCCTTTAGCTCGATCCAGCCTCTTCTTCAATCCTTGTATGATCGTGCGGTTCGTCACCTCGGTCTGACCATTTGCTTGCGGGTGTGCGACCGAGGTGAAGCGTTGATCGATCTGAAGCTCTTCGCACCACTCCTTGAAGTTTTTGTCGACGAATTGGGTGCCGTTGTCCGAGACCAGGATGTGCGGTATGCCGAAGCGGCAGACTATATTTTTCCACACAAAGGTTTGAATCCTTCTGCTCGTGAGGCTCGAAAGTGGCTCGGCTCGACCCATTTTGTGAAGTAGTCTATGGCTACGACTAAATATCGGCGACACGGTGCTCGGTCGAATGGGCCAACGATGTCGATCCCCACCGCATGAAGGCCACGGACTCGCAGCGGCCGCTCGGATCGATCGGCGACTTTTGACCGTGGGTGGATCCGCACTGGGCACTTCTTGACGAGCTCGGCGAATCTTGCGGGGTGGGCGGTGAGTATCCCGACCTCGCGTCTTCTTTGAAAGTGCTCGCGACCCGATGTGGCTTCCACAAGACCGGTGGATTTCGTTGAGCACATAGTCGGCTTCTTCCGGCCCGGGCATCTCGGAGGGTTGAAGGTAAGACTTAGATATAGGCGCCTCATGCATGAGATACTCGATTTTGCCATCATCTTTTGGCTTCGAGCCGATCCAAGGTAGTCGCCATGTTCCGTGTAGCCTCGGAGACATCCAATTCGCTCTATCTCGGTGATGATGCCGACGGGACTCCGCTATGCTTCTGGAACGGATCTCCTCCACTGGTGGACTTGTTGACGACGCAGCTAGCTTGCTGAGGACGTCAGCCCGGCTGTTTTCCCCTCGGGGGATTCGGTGGATGCTGAAGTACCTGAACGAGGTCAACATCTCCTTTGCCTTCTCGGTATTGTTTCATTCGGTCCTCCTTGGCCTCGTATTTGCCTAACACCTGGTTCACGACGACCTGGGAATCGCCGAAGATTTGGATCTCATCCACCCTTAGCTCCTTAGCGATGCGGAGTCCGGAGATTAGGGCCTCATACTCCACCTCGTTGTTGGTGGTCGGGAAGGTAAACCGAGTGCGTGGGTGACTTCCCTCGCTATCTCGGGCCGAGGAGAAGAATGCCCGCTCACGCCTGCGTTTGCACGAGGCTCGCCCACGCACATCCGCCAAGAACCATCGGTGGGTGAGGTCCTTCCTCCGTGCGGTGGGGCCGATGACCGAGGGGAGGCGTTGGAGGAGCTAATCTTAGCGGTCGACCGAGCTCGAGAAACTTGGCTTCTACCAGAAATCGGCGGGCTTGCCGCTTTTATGGCGATGCAGGAGTGCGAGATATCGTGCTCGCCAAGCTCGTGGCCCACTGCTATTCGTCCGGATGACTCGGTTTTGACAAGACTTGCCTCGGGGTAGGTCGGTCGGTGCACAGGATGGAGTGAGCACGAAAGTAGGGTCGGAGCCGCTTAGCATTCACGATGCGATGCACATTTTCAAGGCGCCGTACCTTGTCTCGGTCCTTTGAGTGCTCGGTGATGAAGTAGATAGGAGGCGCCGTCCGACCTCGTCCCCGCGAAGATCAGACCGATTGCCTCGTCCGAGGCTGCCAAGCACAAGGAGAGGAGTTCGCCTCTTTTGGGGCGGTCGAGGTGGGCGGTCGAGGTACTCCTTCACCGTGTGAGGCGAGTGGTGCTCTTCCGCCACGCCAAGTCCGGGGCCCTCCTCAAGATTTTAAAGAAGGGGAGCTGCTTCTCGGCAGCCCGGGAGAGGAACCTACTGAGGGCGGCCAGGCACCCGGTAAGTTTGTGGACCTCGCGAATGGTTTTTGGCACTTGCATGTCGAGCACCGTCTTTACCTTGGTGGGGTTCGCCTTGAGCCTTCTTGAAACCCAACACCCCAAGAATTTCCCGTTTTACCATGAAAGTGCATTTTTGGGGGTTAAGTTTGAGGTTGGCCGACCTGAGGAGTTGGAGGATGGTGCCGAGGTCGTCGGCGCAGCTCTCCGTTTTCTGACTTTGACTACTATGTCGTCGACGTAGACCTCGACGATCTCCCCGATGTGGTCTTTGAATGTTGCATCCACCATCCTCTGGTAAGTAGCCCCGGCGTTCTTGAGGCCGAAGGGCATCTTTCGGTACGCAAAGACGCCGAAGTCGGTGATGAATGCAGTCTTTGGTGCATCCTCCGGGCTCATCAGGATTTGGTGGTACCCTCAGATGATCCGTGTTGAACATCTCGTGGCCCACCAATGCCTCCACCTTCTTGTCAATATCAGGGAGGGGGTAGCAATCTTTTGGGCAGTGCTTGTTGAGGTCGGTATAATCGACGCACATGCGCCACCCTCCGCCGGGCTTTCGGACCACGACTGGATTAGCCATCCAGGTCGGGTATTTGACCTCGAACAAGATCTTGGCCTTCAGAAGTTGAGTCACCTCGTCCCTAATGACCTGGCTGCGCTCCGCCGCGAATATCCTTTTCTTCTGCCGGACTGGCTTGGTGGCCGGGTCGATGTTGAGGCGGTGAGTTATGAGCTCGGGTGACACCCCGGTCATATCGAGCGGGGACCAAGCAAACACGTCCCTATATTCTTTCAGAAGTCGTATGACGTGCCGCCGGACGTCCGCCGGGCCCTGGGTGCCGACCTGGATGACCCTCGAGGGATCGTCGTCGTATAGTTGGAGGTCCTCGGTCAGGTCATCCCGGGGTGTCGGCCTCCGGGGGCTCGGTAATTGCTATGCCTGGGGCGAGGCCGCATCTTGAGTTGAGAGCCGTAGGCATTCTTTTGCTGCCGTTTGGTCCCCTTGGATGCTGAGCACTCCCACCGGGGTGGGAATCTTGACGGTGAGGTGGTAGACCGAACAGACGGCCTTGGTGGCGTCTGACCAATCTCTCCCGAGGATAATGTTGTGCGGAGAGGGCCGGACCGGGAAGAATCGGATGGCCACGGTGACCGACACAGGAGCCCGCCTCACGGTGACCGGAAGGTAATGACCCTCGGTGGGACTGCTGTGAGTGAAGCTCCGTGGGCGGGAGGCGCGGAAGCACTGAATGCCTCCGACCTCAAGCTTATCCGGCATACCGGAAGATGATCTTGACGGAGGCTCCAATGTCGATATAGACCCGGTGGGCGTTTTGTTGCCCACCGCACTGTATGGTGATGGCGTCCCAGTGCGGCATGATCTTGGGCACGGGTCCTCGCTCGAGAACGTTATGTTCTCACCATCCCGAGTCGCTTGTTCTTGACTCTTGGGCCGGCCTCGGGCATCGTTCTTCGAGGGCGACCTCGTCGTCGGTGGGCAGTCCGGTGACAACATAGACTGCTCCATAGCGTTGGGACCTTCGTCCTCGTCGTCTTGGGGTTGGGTCGCCCGGGGTCGGCCCCAGCTATTCCGCCCATTCCTTCGTTTCTGTTCTTTGGACCACTCGTCCGAGGTATTTTTGAGGCCCCACCTTTAACGAGCTCGTCGATCTGTGAGCCTGTGTTTACTGCGGTCCTCGGTATCATGACCATACCCTTGGTGATAGTCGCAATACTGCGCTCGTGGACTCTTCTTGGATCCCCTTTCATGTGGCGGGGCTTGGAAGAGCTCGGTGTGAGCTCGAATATTTCCGCCCTTGATTTGGCGGGGAGGCGCTGCGGCGAGGGTTGGGCCGAGGTCCCAGCTGAGACTCAGTGACCCTCTCTTGATTCGGTCGAGCGCCTCCTGCGATCTGCGCCTCGAGATCGGTCGTCCGCTTTTTTCTCGGACTTACCGTCGTCCCAGTTTCCGCTTCTTCCGATCCGACTCGTCTCCTTGATAAAGTTGTCCACCAGTTCCAAAGCTTACTCGCCGTCTTTGGTTTCTCCTCGGTGATTTCTTTGTTCAGCATGGGGTCGGATCCCATTTTTGAGCGTTGATGATGTAGAGATCGTTCTTGTCGTCGATTTTGAGCGACTCTTTGATGAACCTCGAGGCAAGTTTGACATCGTCTCGTCCGCCTCGCGGATCGTGAGTAGGTCGGAGGAAGGCTGCTGGGCGGCATCTTCCGATAAGCGCCACTGAACGATCCATGAGGTCCCGGAAGCAAGGTATGTTGTTACGGCGGGCGGGTGAACCAACGCCGCGTTGGAGATCGAGACCTCGGGAAGATTTTGCACATGTGAAAATCTTCCATTCCTTGATCGCCATGTTGGTGGTGTGGCGAAAATGAAGTCGGAGGGTCTCCGAGGCCATCGAGGTCGCTATATTGGGTGCCCGTATCACGCAGAGGGGCGTGTCTAGAATCTCCCTGGAGAAAGGGGAGATGATTCTCCCGTACCGGTCGAACCCCGGGAGATCGTTGCCGTCTCTTTCTGGAGGGGTGGGGGATCGATAGCGACGCCTATCGTCCCTCCGAGGGGGAGTTCGACTCCGCCTTTCTTCCCTTCTGTTTCGCTCGACTCTCTGGTCGGCATGACGAGGTGGAGAGCGGCTGCGCGAATGGCGAGGGGGCGACTGTTGGTGGCGGCTCGCCCGCGGTGAGCGGCTCCGCGAATGAGGTCGGCACTCGCCGCGGTGGCCTTCCGCTGTCGGCGCGATGCGCTGTTCTCGGCTATCACGCCGAGGGTGGCGCCGATTTCGGATGGGGAAAGCGGCCTGGGAGGTCGTGGTGTTGATCCGGGGCCCTAGAGGACCCGCCTTTGGTCCTCTGGTTGAGGAAGCTTTGGAATCGCCGAGATTGGCGTGGAGGAACTCGCTCACAGCTCGGCCGAGGACCTCGTGGGACGAATGAGCTGCTTGCTCGTCCTCGTTGAGGTCGACATCTTCCCTACGTTGGGGAGGCGGTCCCGAGGTGTATGGAAACATTTTCCATGTTGCCCTCGGGAGTGTGGCGCCGTGGCGTCCGCGATCTCCTTTCCGCGACGCTGTGACCACCCGTCGTCCTCGGCCGGTTGTTGCCGGCGTGGCGGCGGTTGTGCGTGTTCTTGCCATTTAGTTGTAGAGGAACGAAGCTTTCTTGTTCGGCGTTCCACGACGGCGCCAATGATGAATCTAGCTATGTGAATGTGCGAGATTTATATAAAGCAATAAAGAACACCTGTGCTTTTACGTGGTTCGATCGTTAATGAGATCTACGTCCACGGAGGAATGATTCCTCAATACTTTTACTAGAGCTTTTAAATGCAGAGTATTGGTTCTGAGCCTTTGTATTCAAGAAATTGCTAACCCTTCTAACATCGCTTTCCTTCTATTTATACGACTTGACTTTGCCCACGAAGCGCGCCCGACCTCTCATTGGTCGTGGTGTGACTCTTCCTCCGCATGCTCTCCATTGGCGGAGCCGGCGGGACCGTTAGTCTTCGTGCGCCACGTGGAGGTGGCGCTGACCTCTCCATTGGCCGAGGCGGGTTTCTGAGGCTGGGGCTTGAGCAATGATTAGGCTCGACTTGGGCTCGATCGCGTGGGCTGCTATCAATGTTAGGCCCAGCTCGCTTGGGCCTGTTAGTGGGCCCATTCGGTTGGGCTATATCCCATCACTTTACAAATTTTAGCAAAATCCGCCTCTACTTAGTCACACACAAAAAAAAAAAGAGAAAAAAAGAAGAAGAAGACATAAATAAAAGGATATAAAATGATAAGAATATGACATGATATTGTTTTGGGCAAATTCACTCTGTAGCATCCAACTTGAAATAAATAGATCCGAGTTACAAAAGGATGGAGCAATACTCCTTTTATAATTATTGATGTCAAAATACATGAATTTTGGGTCAACTTTTTTTTTTTTTTTTTTATGAACTTAATAATTTATTAATAAATATAAGAATTTAATATTATAGTATTTTTTCACAAATTGAACGACCGTCAAAATTGAAGTTGACATAACAGTCGACGTGATACAACTTCATCATAACGACGTTATTTTACTTACATAATATATATCAGTGGCACCTCCTAATACATGAACTTTGAGTCTATTTTGATTTTTTCATTAACTTTAAAAATTATCAATCAACATACGAACTTAATACTATTGTAATTTTTTTCACAAATTAAATGACAGTCAAAATTAAAATTGACATGACAATCGAAATGACACCACTTCATTAAAATAACATTATTTTACAATATATATTAAAAAATCTTAAATTTATTTCATACCCTTTCTTCTCTCTCTTCAAGCCAAACATCATTGTAAGTTGGGGTGAGAGAAGAGAGATAGGGTGGGGCAGTGTGAAGTTAGGGTTGAAGAGTAGGGTGAGCAAAATACCCGGTCCGAATCAAACCGAAATTTAAAATTCGGTTCGATTTTTCGGATTTTAGTTCGGATCGGATTGATATTTTCAAAATTTGATTTTCGGATCGGATCGGATTGGATTTTTAATCAAAAAATCCGAAAATCCGAATTATATATAATAATAATAATAATATTTTATTTAAATATTTTTAAATCTAATATAAATATATATAAGAATTAACAAAAATTGGTTTGATTTTGAATTTTTCATAATTTGTTTTTCGTTCGGTTCGAATATTTTTATAAAATTTTTGGATTTTCGGTTTGGATTTTCGGATATTCGGTTCGATCGATTGTTTTTCTCTCAAAATTCAAATTTTCGGATCGGTTCGGATTATGCAAAAATCCAAACCGAAATCCGAATGCTCACCCTTATTGAAGAGAGAAGAGAGAGGGGGGTGTGAGATGTATTTAAGATTTTTTTAATATATATTGTAAAAATAAAATGATGTCTTTCTAATGAAATGACATCATGTCCATTGTAATATCAATTTTAATGTTGATCGTCATTTAATTTGTGAAAAAATTATAATAATTTTAAGTTCGTGCATATATTGATTTTTTAAAGTTGGTGGAAAAATCAAAATTGGCTCAAAGTTTATGTATTTAAGTAACAATTAATATATATTGTATAAGTAAAACAACGTCGTTTTGATGAAGTAGCTTTACATCGAATGTCATGTAAGCTTTAATTTTGACTGTCATTCAATTTGTAGGAATCTATAAAAATATTTAATTTATATTTACTAATAGTAATTTTAAAATTTAAAAAAATCCAAAATTTATGGATTTAATCCCAATAACCCTACTTTAAGTCTTATTCGACCTAATATTGTGATCGGTGTAAATCATTTGTCAACCTTTTTGTCATGCATACTCGCGCAAATCCACAAACACTGTGTTGCAAAACTGGTGATGAGATAGAGAGAGAATTATTCAAAATTCCCCACCTCTCTTCTGGCTTCCTCTTTCTTCACGTGATTCCTGACTCTGTTCCCGCAGTTCCATTCCGACAACTGCCTTTTTCTCATACCTTACATGCTTTTTTCACCGTCTCCTTTTCTGGCTTTAATTTTCGCTGCCTATTTAAGTATATAAACTCAATCTACCATTCCCAATCATATAACACAAATTTATCCTTCATCATAACACAAATTTAAGTATATAAAAAAGGTTTATTTCATACTAAATCCCAACTTAGAATAAAAAAGAAATAGCAAGCGCACGTGACGAGACTCATATTTACATGATCCACAGCAGTACGGCTTGGAAATGTAGAGTGTGACCTGTCAACATAAATCTGTACAACGCCAAAAAAAAGATTATACAAATCTATGCTACTACTTGAAACACAACCATTAAAGCTTGCTCCATATTTTTGACTACATTTGGGTTGTGTTGAACAAGAACAAGACGATGAAGCCGCAGCCGCTTCTTCTCATCTTACTACTCCACCATTTCCTCATCCTCGCGTTCTCCTCTTCTCCCCACACAAATGTTCTGCTTCCCGCGGATGCATCTGCAATACTCCATTTCAAGTCCAAAGCCGATTTGCGGAATAAATTGGATTTTTCTCCCAAAACCGGCTTCGCATTCTGCAAATGGGGAGGAGTTGAGTGTTCCACTTCCAGAGCGATTCGACTCATCGTCGAGAACGCCAATCTCGGCGGCATTTTCGCTCCGAACTCGCTGAGTCGGCTCGCCGAGCTCCGAGTCCTCAGCCTGCAGAACAACTCGCTCACCGGTCCAATACCTGATCTCTCCGGTCTGGTCAATCTCAAGGCGCTTTTTCTCTCCCACAACTACTTTTCCGGCGGTGTGCCTCCCTCCATTTCCACCCTCCACCGCCTCAAAACCGTCGATCTCTCCTACAACATGCTGACCGGCTCGATACCCCTCTCTCTCAACGGTCTGGACCGGCTGTACTACCTCCGCCTCGACTTCAACCGGTTCAACGGCTCGGTCCCGCCGCTGAACCTGTCGTCGCTCCAAATCTTCAACGTCTCCCACAACGACCTCAGCGGCGCGATCCCGGTCACGCCGGCTCTCTCCCGCTTCAACACGTCGTCGTTTTCGCTGAACTCCGGTCTCTGCGGCGAGATCATCCACGAGAAATGTCGCTCCGACCGGCCGTTCTTTGGCCAGCCGGCGACCACCGCGGCAGCGCCGCCGCGCGCCCACGTTGCGGCGCTCGGTCAGACCGCGCGGTTGGACGGTGGCGGCGCGATAAGGAGGCAAAAGAGGGCGGCATTGGTGGTCGGATTCTCGCTGGGGGCAGCGTGCATTTTTGTGATTTTGTTAATTTGCGTCGGCCTCGCCGCGTGGAGGTGGAGGAGATCTCCGGAGAAGGTGGATACCACGAAAATGGGGCTGGAGCCGAGCGTGACGGGGAACGCCGAAGCGGTGATGAGGATCGAGGAGGAGAACTACGAGCTGGCGGAGAAGGTGAAGAGAGTGCAGGAGGTGAAGCAGCAGCAGCAGCTGATGGTGGGGAAGAGCGGCAGCTTGGTGTTCTGCGCGGGAGAGGCGGCGGTGTACACGCTGGACCAGTTGATGCGGGCGTCGGCGGAGCTGCTGGGGAGGGGGACGATGGGGACCACCTACAAGGCGGTCCTCGACAGCCGTCTCATCGTCACCGTGAAGAGACTGGAGGCCGCGAGGTTCGCCGCCGCGAAGCAGGAGGTGTTCGAGGGGCAGATGGGATCTGCCGGCAGCCTCCGCCACCCCAATCTGGTGGCGCTCAGAGCTTATTTCCAGGCTAAGGAGGAACGCCTCTTGATCTATGACTATTACCCTAATGGCAGTCTATTTTCTCTAATTCACGGTTAGTACTTCTCTAATTTTTCTTTAATGATCGAGTTGATAATTAATATGGATTAGGGGATGATTAGTTAGCGTTGATTAGTCCAATTGTTGCTATTTTTTTGGATATGGGCAGCCATGAATTATTGAAGCTAATTTCAAATTGGAGGGGACAGTAGTAAAGTGGCGTAACGTACGACAACTGTAATAATAAAATTGAAGAGCATTTAATTATTGGGGTAAGGATGCTGTATGCGAACTGTAGCCCAGTATATGCCAAGCGTACAATTCGTGCTAAGTTTTGTACGACGACAATAGATTATGGTATGGAATAAGACATAATTATGTGTAAATCGAGGTTGCAAGAGTATCTCTCTGGCTTAATCACCACGCTAGGGAATCTAGCTTACGAATCTAGGGAACTGATCTTTATTAATTTATTGATTTGGAGCTTTGTTCTAGGTATGACGTTTTTTTTTCAGATTCTATACCTCGATGGAATATACCAATTTATTACCTCGATGGAATATACCAATAATTTTACACTAAAAAGATCTCGAATTTCGTGTCACCTACTTTTATTATTATTATTCGGAGGAGTCTCCATGTTCTTACAAGTCCTAATAGATATTTTCTGTGTCAAAACTGTATTTTCCGTTTTCTTTTCAATTCATGTTAAATAGAAATCCAGTACTAAGATTCATTTCATTATCTACCTGGTAAAACCCAATATCTGTGCAATTTTCTTTCATATTGCAAGCCAGATCCTTTATTGCATGCATCATTACGCAACGTTCCTTTTTAACTAACGAATTTTTAAATTTCCTAAATGTGGTAATCATGCAAGAGGTTCCGACTTAGTGTGCGTAGCAAGAAGTTCTCATTCTCATTCTCATCTTCACTCTTATGGTTGTATTGTCTTTATGAAATGATTTAATTAACTAATGATGTTTACGAACATTGTACAGGATCAAAGTCAACAAAGGCCAAACCACTTCACTGGACATCATGCTTGAAGATAGCAGAGGATGCAGCACAAGGCCTCTGCTACATCCACCAAGCGTGGAGGCTCGTCCACGGAAACCTCAAGTCGTCCAACGTGCTCCTCGGCTCCGACTTTGAGGCCTGCCTGACGGACTACTGCCTCATGGCCGTGGCCACCCCGGCCCCAGACGAGGACTCTAACTCCCTGGCCTATAGGCCCCCGGAGACCCTCAGGTCACACCACGGAGAGGCCACGTCCAAGTCGGATGTGTACTCATTCGGGGTTCTCCTGTTGGAGCTTCTTTCGGGGAAGCACCCGTCGCAGCATCCGAATCTGGCGCCGGATGAGATGATGAGGTGGCTATTGTCCGTGAGGGGCGAGGAGGGCGGGATGAACCGGCTCGAGATGCTGCTGGAGGTGGCGCTGGCGTGCAGCGTCGCGTCTCCTGAGCAGAGGCCGACGATGTGGCAAGTGCTCAAGATGATACAAGAGATTAAAGAGGTGATCTTGATGGAAGATAGTGAGTTCAACCCTAAACCTAATGTGTAAATTTCTGCCAGTTTTATGACATAAATGTGAGCATGCAGTAAAAATAGGCCAACAACAGCTTATTGGTGTGGTTTTGCAACTTTGTGAGTGGTGTAATTGAGTTAGGGGTGGTAGGTGTTTGCCTATTCATGACCCAGACTTTATGCCACCTACAATATATAAATGAAGTTTAGCTGCAAAAATGCACTTTTTGTAAGTTGTCACTCATAGCGGTAGTAGGTGGTCATTAGATGTCTCAAATTAACTCTAAGAAAGACAACACTCTTTATCCTTCACCATTTTATGGCGACCAAATATTCAAAACTCCATCACAATTTTGAAATTGTTAGCTTCTGATAGATCTTATGTTACAAGACCTTGTTCTTAAGAATATATTGCCTTCCATTGTGTTCGTTACTTGTGGGCTACAGACTCAATTATATGATAAAACTATCATTATTTTTTAATTTTATTTGGAATGACCGACTTCTATTAATCAATATCCAAATTACAGAATGATGTGGAACTATATCCCTAGATTAATTTTCAATATTTGAAAAGTTGACTGGGATCATTGAGAAGTTGGTGTGGTTTGACATAAAAACAAATGAGCGAATATGACTTTTTTTTTAATGCTCAAAATAATGTCGTTTTGAGGTTGTAAATGTGAAAAATTCTGCTTGCGTAGTCCTAAAAAGATCAATTTTGTACATGTATTTCCATTAAAAAAATATTACAACGAACCTACTAGACTTAAATAACTAAAAATTATTCCAAAATAGATTTGCACAGTTTTTTCAATACTTTGGTATCTCTTGGTCAAAATTAGTAATCAATAATAGAAATTGAAAACGGGTGATAGGTTGGGATGTTTAAATATTTGGAAACAAAATTTTAGTTTAGTAAATTGATTTGTGGCAATTTTATCTTAATAAATTAATAATACCTTAATCAAGTCTAATGAATTGATTTTATGATATTTTAGTTTGTAAGTGATTTTTCGATATCGAAAAACAAAATTTGCATTGGAAATAATATGTGGCCATTAAGTCATTTCCAACGACGTTTCTAATTTATGTTTTCTATATGTCATTTCTCGGTGTTAAGGTGCTTTTTGGTTTTAAAAATCACTTATGGAATAAAATTTTCACAAAATTAATTCATTATGCTTGATTAAGGTATTATTAATTTATTAAGCTAAAATTGTCACAAATTTAATTTATTACATTCAAAGAGCACATCCCTAATACTATTTAAGAAGCGAACGCTGATTTGTTGAAGATGCCCAATTTGAGATACAAACAGAGTTTCTTCCTTTAAAACTGTGGCTAATACACAAGGAAAATAGTAGAAATCAATAAAAGATAATCCTCGTGAGCGTTGAACTAGACTTCCTTAACAAATAAATAAAATATCCACAAAACTAGGGATGTCCTAACGGTTTTCGATTCTTGGTTAGAACCGGAATCGAAACCAATCTATTTCGGTTAACTGAAAATCGACAATTCGGTTTCGGTTCCAGAATTAAAAAAATTTCGGTTATTTGGTTAACCGATAATTGTACGGTTCGAACCGAAAAACGTTTTTATTTTAATTATTATTTCAATTATTAATTAATTGATTACAAATTCTAAAATCACTTTTTATTTATTACTTTTTTAATTATTTTAATTATTTGTAAAATATTTTATTTATTTTTAATAAGTCTTAATTTTTAATTATTATTTTATTTATTTTAATTACTAATTAATTTTAGTATGATTTTTCAGTTAATCGAAAACCGAACCGTCGGAACCGATCGGTTTTCGATTAACCGAAAATTTAAAATAGTTCGGTTTCGGATCTATTTTTAGAAAAATATGGTTAGATTAACCTAAAAATTCGATTCGATTAACCGAAACTGAATCGTTTAACACCCTTACAGAAAGCCCTAGGGGGGGGGAAGAACACTAAAACTATATACAAGAATGGGGATCTGACACGCTAGTATGCTACCATCACATCTCCTGTATCAGATATGTAACCCTTCAAGTTAAAGAGAATGATGAAGATGAGATGTATTCAACAATGGCATCACCTCATAGGAGTAACTGTACCTGCATATTTTCCGTGGAGAAAGAGGTTGAACAAATAGGGAAGACAAAGTTGAAGAAAAAGACAAGGAATGAAGTTTTACCTCTACTTATTCCAACTCCTTTCTCTTTAATAGAATAAAAACGAAAGCCCCAGTTGGTGTTAAATGAATGGTGGAGATCTAATTGAAAATGTGTGAGAAAACATTTTTTATTATTTCCTCTAATTTATGGGCTTTTTTCATCACTTGTCTCCCAAATCTTCCACTTGAGATTCTCTATCCCAATTTGGTGCCCACTGATACTATCAATTCTTTTAAGTATTTTTTTTATGTTATTTCTTCATTTTCAGTATGCTGTAATTTAGTTTAATTTTACATATTCGTCAGGTTATATATTTATTTTTAATATTTAATTATTATTGTTTTAGTTAGAAAATGACTATTTGGATTCAATATTCCACAAGTAGGATTTTTTTAATTTCTTTTTTGTAATAAATATTATTAGATGTATTATATAATAACAACAATAATTTTTATTTTATTAAAAAAATATTAAGAAATAAATGATGGAACATATAGTTGGAACAAATGATCTATACGTAAATCTTTTCACTCAACCCCGATTTTCAGCGACAATCCCTCCCATTTATATCGAACCTTCCAAAATCAAAACCTCCAAAAATTATTACAAATTCACAAAAGCTGTTGAGTGATAATACAGAACCTCTCTGATGTTTCATGAAAAAAAAAGAGCAATTAGTTTCTGTAAACTATTGATAATATGCAGAAATATACATAAATCTATCTAGCAACAATTTCAAAGAGATCAGCTTCAGACATCTGATCATATTCCCCATCCCCAGTAACATTCTCACTGCTTCTTGTCCAATGCTTCCATTTCCCGTCTATTCTTCCCATGGAAAACAGCTCCTTGCTATCTAGTTCATAGAATGGCGCCGGCGCAGTATTACGATTTGCGTTTTTGCTAATGAAGCATGGATTCTGAGTTCTCTGCGAGTTCGCGGCCTGAAACTTGAAAGGGCTTTGTCCAAGATTTACTACGACTGTAACTTCGCTGTTTGCAGCGAGCGTCGGATACAGCGGGTGCCCGAATTCCTCCGTTTTGCAGCGGATCTCGTTTACTAGCTGCGAGTTTACAGTGAAGAAAACCTTTTTCTGGGCTGGATTATACCCACAACCAAACACGTTTCCTGCTCTTCCCCATTCTTCCTTTTCGGATTCCCCAACGAGCTTCCTTCCTTAATTAGGAAATATAGCGAGAATCAGTTTTGAGGCACATCCCCGGCCGGTGCATTAGTAACTAAATTTTAATTGATGATTAATAAACCTTAATTAGTATTTAATAATATTAATGGGAGATTTTTTAAATAAACACTAATGGGATTTAATTAAGATGGAGACACATTACATCCGAGTGTATGTACATAAGTTTTTGCCATCTATTTTTCTGCTTGATTAAGCAGATTGATCGCAATGATTAATTGACTGAGATTTCGCATGCTACAGAATACGTTTTTTCGAACAACTTATTTAAGCATTTATGATATTTATAGATTACAAATACTACATTTATTAAATTTGTCATGATGATTTGTGGAATAAACACATAATAGGCCATTGGAGAAATAAATTGCTATGTTTTATAATTTTTCAATTTGTGATTTATTCAAAAAATTAAGCTAATAAGTTTCGCCAAGTTCTGTATTAATTGGTGGCAGATGATGAAAGATGATGGATTTTCAAATGCAGAAGAGTCCAATAAACTAAATGCATATTTCTAGCTAAATCAGGCTCTATGATATTCATTAAATCCTCGTTTAAAGCAGATAAACCAGAGAAAGAAAGCAAAGAAAAATCAAGAGAATGCAGGAAAAAATAAAATTAATTACATAAAGAAGTATAGCAAGAGACAAGAGAGATAAGTTTAATTACCATCAAGATAGACAGAACCACTGGAATTAAAGCCAACAGATCCAAGAAAGCTGCCTGGAATCTTTAACGGAAGATGGATTCCTCCTGTCAAACCTATAGCCACCAAAATCATCTCATCTTCAACCTCTTCTTTTCCTCCCAATTTCACTTGCTCAATCTTGTTTCTCTTACTATCAATATTTGTCCCTTGATTCAAACACTCCAAATTGGTTTTCGCATTAAAATCATTCTCAATTTCTTGATGATTAGGCAAAATTCTTATCTCAAAATATGCTTCACATGGGAAACAAGTATGTGCAAATTGTGGCCCTGGCAAAGGCAAAGCTGCTCGAATCACACATAACGACGTCGTTGATTCTCTTAGCTCTGAATTCAGCCTGATTTTCTGCATATAATCTACGGATTCATCAAAAACTTCCCAACTCATCTCCAAACTGGTTTCATTTCCATGATCACTATCAATAGACGCGAAAGCGAATCTTGGCCATCCATTTTCGACGGCTTGGGCTGCGAGAGAAGGATGATCGGACCAACTGAAAAATGGTTTCCTTTGTCGGAAAACATGGTGATCACTCGTTTTATTCGAGCCTTGTGGGTCAAGATTTTGATGATGGGGGCTGTCTTGATGGAAACTAGCCTCTCTATTTTGTATGTGGCTGCTTTCTGCATCTGTGATGGCGATATGTATTGGCGTTGTAGGCTGTGAGCATTTCTTGCGAATTAGAATCAAAATGAGCACCATGATCACTACTGTAAAAACAGTCAGCAGGGTGATGTGTACCCAAGTTATCATCTCTCTGAATTCTTCACAGAAAAAAAAGAAGAAGAAGAAAATGTTTGTGTTTATGAAACAAGTCCAATAATTTGTATGGTCTGAGACTGCTGGAGAAAGAGGGGATTTCATGAGACATAAAATATACATATACCTTTATGTGTAAATATTATAGGATGGTCAGTGATAATTAAGGAATATTACAAATGCGGAAATCGGCATACTAAATTTTATCAATTAACTAGATTATAAAAATTGGCAAATATCTTGGTTGACCTGCCATCCCTTTTTATAAGCTTCCCATTTCATTTAGATTCATGCAATATTTGAAAATAAAGTTTCTTCTTATTCATTTTCGCAACAGACAGATAACTTTGAGAGAAGGCGAGAGATGAACTGAGAGATAATAAACAGTGGTACATAAAAACATTGATAAATTTCAAATATGATTAATCTATATTGCCTAGTAGATATTTAGCTAGTCAGAGTTTGAGAAACCAAAAAGAGTCGGGAAATGTGACTTGGGGACTGAGTTATTGGATCCTCGTATGAGAAACCAAAAAGAGTCGTAGATATTATGTCTTGTTTGGTAGATTAGATAAGGCCTAAATAGCTAATTTAACTAGGCTTATTCAACTGTTTGGTAGCCTATATTAATAATTTATCCGGCCCGGGTTGAAGGTCGAGCCCGTTTTAAAACTACTGTTCCTCTTTAGCTTATGAAACATGTCAACCCCTTTGGATACATATCAGCTTCTCAATAGTGTTCAAGATTAATTTTCGAGATGACAAAAATACCCCAACTCCTATTTGAGATGTATTTGTAATTTTTAATTTGTCAAAAGGTTAAAATTGTAATTTGCTACTTAATCTAGATTTTAAATTAATGTATCAAACAAGTAATTTATGCTATCTACGTTTTATATCTTGTTTACCAAACAACAAGATAGATACTAATCTCACATAATCTGCGAAACATATCTTATTTCTTATATATCTTGACATATCTTAACATGTCTATCAAACATGCTTATGTATCCGGATAATCTGCCCATATTTTATATAGATTTACTTTTGAGAATTTTTTGAAAAAGGTATTTATTCAATCTGCCCATCTTTTATATAGATCTACTTTAAGGTTTTGTAAAGGAAATTTATTCCATTTGCTTATCCCTTATAATAGAATTTAGATTTCATGTTGAAAGTTGGCTACAACTAGATGCTGGCTAAATCTTGACTAATAAATTCAGTGAATCAACCGAACACCTGATGCTCATATAAATATATAAAGATTAAAAATAAAATAAAAGTTCGAGTAGTGAAACTACTTCATCTTTTAAAACCAAACCAAGATAAAGCATTAAAACAACCAAAACATGAAATTGGCTTATTGTGAATTAGTAGCCAGAGTAAACATAGAAATAGTGGTGAAGAATGAAGATCCTTCTTGTTAAGGAGCCCAAAATAGCAGGCTTTTTCGGCCCCATAAGTATATTTGACAATTTCATCTAGAATATGTATGGAATAGGTCCAATAAGCCCAATTATATTTAACAGGCAACACGAATCTATAGACACTAAGATCACTCAAATTAGAGTTCGTATTTTACGATTTTGAAAACAAAATTAGCAACGTTTTTCAGCTTGTAAGTTAAAACAAATGTGAAGAGTCTTTCTTCTTCTTTTCTCCTCCTCTCTACATTCTTTGTATTTTGTATACTTAATCAAGTGCAACAAAGAGTCTATTTTGTTTGTGGATTGGTCTTGGGCTTCAAATTCTTGGCGAAAGGAATCAAATTTTCGACCACCCTTCTTAGGGAAAGAAGCATAACTCCTTGGGTTGAAACCTGTAACACTTGTTGGGCCACTTAAATAAAACCTTAACTTCAGTTCGATTTTCACACACCATTCGTTGATTCCACTCCGTAACAGTATATTTCTCTTTTTTTAGTTGGGGAAGGGCGGTGGAGTTTGAAATAAACCTCGCTCTTAATACAAAATATCTTTATCGCTTAAATGTCTCCAAAAGGGACAATAATAATAATAATAATAATAATAATAATAATAATAATAATAATAATAATAATAATAATAATAATAATAACATTTTTAAAAATTTTATTTTTAAAAAAAGGTTACCTTGCTATAGCTACCCCTATAAATTGATTTTTGAGAACGAGAATAAATTAGAGACAGTGAATCAATTAAGTAAATTGAGTTGACATTTAATACATACACACCACTTGAAGCCAAATGCAATAAAGGATGCCAAGGAATTTAATATGTGTTGGTCGACAATTAATCCAATTGACTCAAAATCAGTTTGAAACGTTTGGCATGGTCCTCAAATAAATAAAACAGACAACCTAAGATGTAATTCGTTGTTGTTGTTGTTATTTTTATTTTATTTTATTTTAAAGAAGGGTTAATTATAGTTTATGGTTTCAACTTTAAACACTTTTTAGTTTATGGTCTCAACTTTAAAGTTTTTCTTAAATGTCTTGAACTTTGAGAAATATACCAATTTATGACCTTAATCTTTTTTCCGGTATCGGAATTCTGAGTAGGACGGTGTCTTATTTGCGGTGGATTTTTTTCCTCATCCACCTTTGAAACGGTGTCGTTTTCTCACATTATTAAAACAAGATAAAAAAGTTGTTTGTCTTTCTTCTTCTTCTTCTTCTTCTTCCATCCACTGCATTTCTTCATTCTCTTCTCTACCTCACACAAACAATCCCCATCAACAACAACGCCATCTCCTTGTTTCGAGCAACACCATCATCTCCTTATTGGAAGTGATTTTTGAATTTGGCCGCTATGGTCGAGGAGGTCTTGAATCTCCTCCATCTCTCTCAGCTCACCCTCCCAATCGTCGCCGCACATCGCTGCTCGAGCTCAGCCTGCAACTCGTCCATGGCAGCTTGTGCTCACCAGAACTCGTGCAGCAGCACCCTAGCCCGGCCATGATCTGGTCGATCTACGCCCTACCTGATGCTGCAGCTGCACTGTCGAGATCATGAACGTCGACCCGAAACAGAAGCAGCCATCACCATTTCAAAATCTGTTGAATTCATTCAACTTCGATTTGACCGACTGAGGGCTAGGGCTGAGAACATTGTGGGGGTAGCTTGATGGTTTCTTTGATGAGGTGTTGAAGGGAGGAATAAGCTTTTTTGTTTTTGCAGTCATTGATAGATTTTTTTATTTTATTTTTTTCAAAAGAAATTCAAGAAACATGCAAAAAACGATGTCGTTTCTTCTTAGGTTATAAAAAAATCCACATCAAATAAGAGGTCATCATACTCAGTATTCCGGTATCGGAAAAAGATTAGGGCCATAAGTTGATATATTTTTCATAGTTCAAGACATTTAAAAAAAACTTTAAAAAGTTGAGATCATAAACTAAAAAATGCTCAGAATTAAGACCATAAATTACAATGTGTTAATATATGTAAGTAGCCAAAAAAAATAGGAATAAGAGTTTTATAGCCTAGTTCATAAAAACATGAGTTTTATAGCCATTTTGGCTTAAAAAGACCAAAATATCCCTGGAAAATTTTAAAAAAAACGGTATCTCTCTCTCTCTCTCTCGCACTCACTGCACTCACTCTCTCTCTCACGACTCACTCACTGTAACACTCACTCACTCACTCTCTCACGACTCACTCTCTCTCTCTCAATACTCACCGACTCACTCACTCTCTCACCAGTAAAAACGAAACCCACAACCCACGGAAAACCCACGACTCACTCCCTGAAAACCCACGACCCACGACTCACACACTCTCACGACTCACGCAAAACAACAACATGAGTGATACGGATACGGATACAGATCCACGGTATTCTCGGATGCGCCGAGCAAGCGGCGGCCGAAGGAGAGAGCTCCTCCACGGCGGAAGAAGCTTCTACGCCGGAGCCGTCGCCGCCGCGCACGCAAGCACGCCGTCGACCTTCTGCTTCGGGTCGACGAACTTCCGGCACCGATTTAGGAGCACCACAGCCTCCGGTGAGTAATCGTGCATTTAAAATTGGTTTTTACTATGTACACGATAGTTTTCATGTTTGACACGATAATTTTCATGTATGACACGATAGTGATGAAATTTCGATAGTTTGTGTGTTTAGAAACTTATAAATTAAAATCAGATTGCTATGTTGTTGAAATTCTGTTAAAATTAGATTGGTTCGTAAAGACACGGTTCTCATGTGTCAAGATCAGACACGGTAGCACCGTGTCCTGACCAACCGTGCACGGTTGTTCTGTACACGGCGCTAACCGTATCTGATCTTCAAGATACAGTTAGCACCGTCTTCAAGAACAATGCACGGTTGGTCAACACGGTGCTAACTGCAGCACGGTTCTTCAAGACACGGGTGCTAACTGTATCGATTCAAGACACCTGCTAGCACCGCATATCGAAGAACCGTGCCTGTTAGCACCGTACACGATTTGAATCGTGTATTACCGTTAGAACTTCGTTTAGTGTATACCGATTAATCTTGTGCATTTACTGACCTCGTTATAGGTGGTTACGACCACATATGCAAGGCTACGCCGGACGATCAACCAATACATCCGAATTGATGTATTAGCCGAGGTGAGGACATGTCTCAGCGGTAGCGGATGTATCGACGTATTTAGACAGAGTCGCTTTGGGCATCTTCTTCATCTCGAGAGAGGAAAGCGCTAATAATGCGCCGCACAACTGATGGCCCGGCAGATTGTGGATCCTAGTTTTATGGAGTTCGAGATTTGGTTTCACGATGTGGAACCGATATACGATTTGGGATGATTGAGTTTGCCTCGTCTCCTGATTGCGCTTTGGGCCGCCTTCCTTTGATCCGAACTTGAGGCACGAGATTCCCCGACCAAAGATGTTCCATAGGTTGTTTCGGGTCGGAGGACTACTATTTCGAGCTCCGCACCGATTCATCAAACAACGGTGGGTGATGATGCCGCACTACTTGAAGGCGGCTTTCATATTAGTAGCTTACCTCATCGCCCTTTGCGCGATAGGGAAGCCATCGAGCCATGGGTTTGGGCGTTGGTGAGGATTTTGATATGTGGCGAGTTTTCCTTGGGGCTCCTATTCATTCCGTGTCCTCACACGGGATTGATGTGTTTGAGGCACCCGAGCGAGGTGGCAGCTTCGAGGAAGACGTACCATTTCTATGGTCCCTGTTTGGGCCTTACAGATTTGGTCGTATGAGGCCATCCCGACTTAGACGCATGTGTGGATGCCGAGACAAGAGATACGGATTCGAGATGCTTGATGTGGACTACATGGAAGTCCCCACCCAAGATAATCGGATTTTTGACGACGGTAATTTTAATGTCATGTTTAGTATTTGTCAGATATTTATTAAATACATTATAATCAATAATGTGTATGTGTTTTTGTAGCGTTTATGTCATCGTGTGCTGGAGCCGCTCGAGACCGAGTTGTCAGAGGCATACTACTTGAGCCTATACGAGGGCGATCCGATGGCTATTCGGTTTGTGCCTGCGGGGCGGCATGCCAGAGGCGCACATGACGAGCCTGCACAGCCACAGCAGGTGCCTGTGCGTGAGAGAGTGCCCCGCAGGGTGGCAGCAGAGCATGTCCCGATCATGCAGCGAGTGGCGAAGGCGGCTGGGAAGATGAAGTGCGGAGATACATCTCGGGTTTTTGAGCCGAGTCGACCTGGCGCATCTCGATCGCAGTCGAAGCGTCGTAGACATGAGGAGGCGCCAGAGCCAGACCACGTGTGCTGCGAACACGCCAGGAGTGTTCGACTAGACGAGGCCTCCATTTCTCGCCGTGGCGATCGACCGTCCGTCGTGCTATTGTGGACGACGATTCGGAGAGGGCCTCGAGCTCGAGTGGCTCGACGTGTGTTCGAGCAATGACGGAGTTCTTCTAGCAGATCTTGAGACGAGATCTCGCACTCTATATCTGCACATGGGAGCTACGCCGCTATTGAGCATATCGGTCGAGGCGCCGCCTCCCAAAGATGAGGAGGGGCCCGCACTAGCCACCGACGATCTGCTACACGGCAGGTCGATCCAGAGGAGGTGCCCCACATTAGCCACCGACGATCTGCTTCACGGCAGGTCGATCCAGAGGAGGTGCCTCACATTAGCCACCGACGATCTGCTTCACGGCAGGTCGATCCAGAGGAGGTGCCTCACATTAGCCACCGACGATCTGCTTCACGGCAGGTCGATCCAGAGGAGGGGCCCAGCACTAGCCACCGACGATCGGGTCGTCGAGAGTCTAGTCACGCCACCGGCGGAGATCGGCACTCGAGCCGCCGTGCTCGAGGTGATGGATCGTCTGATGGTGGGGATGCTGCATCGGAGACCCCACATGCAGCTCCCGTAGAGTATGGTACCCCTGAGGCGCGACCAAGGGCCTTCGAGGTCTTTAGGCAGGCGGGCCCAGATGTTTTTGTCGTGGCTAATTTGAATCAGCATGTCATGACTCAAAAACTGTTTGATCATATCACCGACCCAGATTCTGAGTTCACGGGCGAGGTACTTTATTACAACATTTATTCAAATTTTGTTTATATATTTATAATTCAATTAATGGTGTTCTTTTTTTATGTGTGTTAGATTATGGAGTTGTACACTTTGTATATACATTGGAAAATAATCAACCCACATCATCCTGGCAATGTATTATTGCCCTCGATCAATGAAGCTCGATGCGTTGTAGCACCGATTGGATTTTATGTAAGTTTGAATCTGGATGATCCCGACTAAATGTCCTTATGGAGTTTGAAATGTCCTTAAATTATTCCCGACTAAATTTATTCATTTATGCGAAAGCTTTTGCGTGAGTTCACCCGCTTCATCCGGATGATCCTATGGGCTTTGGGTGGTATCAAACACCACATATCCACGATGGCAAGCACCGACGACTTGTTAGCGATGGTACGAGGGAGCGATGCGAGCATAGCGCATCGTGGTTGTCTTGATACGGTAAATTTATTACCTCATTTCTATTTTTTTCTATCCAATTGAATGTAAACTTTAAAATTATCAATGTTGCGTATACTAGCCATCCAGTAACGTCGGGCAATCACCGGGTCACAGTCGCATATCTCGTTGAGTGGACTCTTGAGGTGTACGACTCACCGTCGCACAACCCCGACTCTCGAGCGTTGAGACGTTACCGATGTTGCCCATTATTCGGCTTTTCCCTCGATCGATGAGGTAGCGGATTTTGGAACAACAATCCATTGAGGACGCCACACAATCAAAGATCCGACATTGGCGGAGGTGCCCCATGATCGCAGCTCAGCAGTAAAGACTCGGTGAGTTGCGGTGTCTTTGCATGCGTCTATATGTATCGCCTCATCACGGTATACCTCGGAGGTTACATCATAGTCGGCGTTACATACGATTCAACAGACAAACGATAGCTCGTAGGATATGGACATTGTCTCGCTTTTGATTAGTTTCTTGACTTTTTGTATTTATAACGGATATTGTAGAATTTTATCCGTGTTAGTGATATTTTGTTTGTATTAGAGGTGTGACCTCTATGTATATGTTGTGGAGGCCGACCTCTTTGTATAGATATTGCTTGTTGTTGGCTATTGCTTGTTGTTGGCTATTTGTCGAGCGCAGTTGGCTTATCCATATTTTAGAGGTTATGTCGCCGCTTTTTACATGTATATTAACCGAATGTTGTATATTACATGTATAGTTTGTAAGTTTAATAGTTTTGTCGAATTTGCAATTAACCGAATAGGGATTGAATTGGATTCAATTAACCAATTTACAATTAACCAATTTGTTGGATTAGGGGATTGCAGACGGGCGTACGATCGTGCACGCACACGATCGCGCGGTACACGGCGTGTATGTTTAACGATTCACTTAACACCGAATTTGCAATTAACCGAATTTGCAATTAACCGATTTGCTTGTTGTTGGATTAGGGGATTACACGGGCGCAGTATGCGGCGTGCACGCCGTGCACGACCGCATCGCGCACGATCGCACGGCGGCACATGATCGCAGCACAAGACACGGTGCAGCACGACGTGCACGATCGTGCACGACGTGCACGATCGCACGGGCAGTACCTCGCAGCACGGCACACGATCGCACACGGTCGCACGATGTGCACGATCGCACGGGCTTGTACCCCTCGCGTGCACGGGGTACACGGCCGTGTACCGTACGATCGCACGCCCGCGTACCCCGTGCACCGCCTGTACCCCGTGCACGCCTGTACCCTCGTAATCCAACAAAACCAACATAATCCAACATAATCCAACAAAACCAACAATATTCAACAAAACCAACAACAATCCAACATAATCCAACAAAACCAACATAATCCAATAAAACCAACAAAACCAACATAATCCAACAAAACCAACATAATCCAACAAAACCAACAATATTCAACAAAATCCAACAAAATCCAACATAATCCAACAAAACCAACAATATTCAACAAAACCAACAACAATCCAACATAATCCAACATAATCCAACAAAACCAACAATATTCAACAAAACCAACAACAATCCAACATAATCCAATAAAACCAACAAAACCAACATAATCCAACAAAACCAACAATATTCAACAAAATCCAACATAATCCAACATAATCCAACAATATTCAACCAAATCCAACATAATTCAACAAAATCCAAAACAACGAATATCATCGATATAACAAATATCCTTACTCACGAGGCCGTTGAGGACACAAATTCCTCAGATGCTCTTCACTTCGACAAATACTACATTTTTCCTACGCCGTGTCCTTTCCACACATGTTTCATCACTAATGGCAATAAATGCATGTATGAGCGTTTGTTGTGGCCTCGACCTGCAACGTGTGCATATTTGACGACGCGATCTTGACGAACCCTCAACAACCGATTGCATCCTACTCAATCTAGACGCCCACCGACGTGTGATGATTGGAGGTCGAATAATGTAAGTCGACACAGTCCGTACAATCCATGCACCGGGATGTGATACAGATGCAATTCGATAAGAATAAGTCGCCGCAAAAACAGACTGTCGATAATACTGAGCCACAAAGTCAGTGACTTGTAAACCAGCACGCCTAAAAAAAGAAATTAATCACAAAATAAATTAACCACAACATATGAGTTGGACTTGACGTTTAGATAAATACTGCATCTAATAGCAAAGACAAGCGTGACAACAAGGGATCTCGTCCAAATCGAACTCACGACATTCACATGTCCCATTCTGCAAATCAACCACGTATGATGTGTTTTCCTCTTCGACTTTAAACATGTGTGTCGTCGTTGAACGAACAACCAAGCGACGCCCCTTTTCGACAGAGGCATGTAGCTTCGACGCGGCTACTTCAGTCAACTCATCGGACCTTGCTGCTGCACTAGCTCGTCGTACGTCAAACCATTTCTCCGTAATAGATCGAAAAGTCTCAAGCAACGAGCAAACAGGTAGACGTCGAGCCCACAACAACCGACTATTGAAACTCTCACGCGATTCAAGTCATGAAACTATATCGTCAGACAGACACTTCAACCTAGACCACCTATGCTCGCCAATGGAAAGTAGATGATGGTGGGTGTCGGTTTTAGAACATCCACAAAGCAGAAAAAATCTCTCAAATCCTCCGATCGATAGCATATGCAACGACTTGATAATCAGACAAACATGCGATCCAAATCGCGCCATATTCTTCTCGCAAATGGTAAAAGCACAACACATGTGCGACGCTCGGATACACGGACTCCACGCCTTTTTCGATGCCCTTATGTTGATCGACACAACTAAGAGATCATCAGACGACCAATGCACTAACGCAGCCGAGATAAAAACCAAGTCCATGACTCTTCATCCTCAATCGGACCTAACCCAATAGCAATCGGAAGATTCCTTCATTTCCATCCTTCGTAATAATGACAAAACAAATTCCTTTGTTCTTTCCCTTAAGACGAGTCCCGCCTACAACGACGACCGGCCGTAGGTAATGCTTGAAAGCATACAAACACCGCCCAAGAGCAAGAAACAAATATCGAAATTCGCCATCATGAGCCGCCTCAATATCATATAGTGTCCCGGTTCGATTCTCTCAACATATGCAAATATGATGGAAGCAATTGATAGGACCGCTCGAAATCGCCATATGTCATCTCTATAGCGACGCTTCTTGCTCGGAGAGCAAAGTCAGTAATCCATCTCAATGCCAAATTGTCGATGCATCTCTCCAATCATCTCTTTCGCTTCAGCACCACACCTTCATCGACCAATTTCCGCAAAATACTTGCCAACAATCTTAGCGAGCACCGTCGTGGAGCAAGGCGATTCAAATCCAAGTGACAAGTATGATTGTTGTTCAACTTAATTACTCTCCATATCGCTGCCCTCCGGACGGCTCGTAGCTTAAAAGGACAACCGCTGCCATGCTTGCAAACATACCCCAAACGTGTTTTACTTGACCGATCGACCACGACTCTACATGATTCTCCAAGTGGTATAATCCCACGGCTATCGCCAAGTCATCTTTCGCCTTAAATATCGAATCAACGATAATTGGTCGGTATGGGGTCCACAAGGTTCAACCCAATCTAATGGCAATGCATCGTCACAATCAAGCACGGAATAACCCAGCTGCGTAACTCATGCGCTATATCATCATCTCTCGGTTCGTGAAGTTGTAGCATGAGCCTCACCATCATGTCATTGCTCGGAAGTGAAGTCATACCGTCCGATAACCTTATCAAGATGTCCCGGTTGTCGAATCCAAGCACCAAATTCAAGAGCCAATGAATCAAATATATCTCACGCCGGTTCGTGTCTTCCTCTTCATCTCGAATACACCAGCTCGCCTTCCTCCTCATTCAAGACAACGGCTCATCTTCGTATAGTGAACCAAGACATCTTGCATTAGACTCGGCAAGATCAGATCGCTGTGAACCATATAATACCGGTGTCTCTGTGTGTACCGTGGTTGCATCGCTTGCCCTTTTCAATCACATACACAATCGATCATCCTTTGTTCCACAATCAATCGGAACAAATCGGTGTCGGCCAACGATACTTTTATTCTTCTTCCATCACTAGCGCCGTCAGATAGAAAAGCATATAATCCGATCCACCATTGTTGCCTACTTGCTCATGAATCTCTTAGCAAATTAGCACGTGAAATCTGTTCTACTGACCATGTATACGAGAACCTCGTCGCCGCTATATACTCGCTCCGTCCCAACTACCACCATGACGTATAATAAGACGCTGCAAGACATCTGCTGCAAAATAAGACATAAAAGATAACACCATATACATAGGATGCACGAGATACATAGGATGCACGGATGCACGGCCATGCACGGTCGCAGCATCGCCATGCACCGCGGCACGGTCGCACCGCACGGCCGCACCGCACGCACGCGCGCACGGCATTGCATGCAGCACGGTGCGCAGCACCTGCAGACACCGATCGCGCACGGCATGCGCATCGCAGCACGATGCACGCACCGCGCACTATGCACGATCGCGTGCACCACCGCGCACGGTTTATGCGCTCATAAGTACACGGTATAGACGCAATCGTATACCTGCCTCGGCGGTGTTAGCATCTCATATTTTTAAATTTAACTTGTTAAATGATCCTAAATATTAAATTAATCAATTTATTAACATAAAATCAACACAAATAACATATGTCACGCATAATGATTCTACCTGTACAACCGTACTCAAGAACACATTTTTTTTTCTTCAAAACATGAAATTTATCATTCCAAGAATATAAAAAGTACTAAAAACATATTTAGGTGTAAATCATCAACTGTGTACAACCGTGTACTCAAGAACACGTAAAAATTCTATACTGGATTTAATTTACCTTAATCCAATTAGCAATGCTCGATTTCCACCGCTTGATTGAAAAAACGCAGTAACAACTTCTATTAATTATTTTCGCCTCCCTTCCTCTCTTTGAAATTGTAATGTTGCAAATGAATTGTTTGTGATTTGAATTCAATATCTACCGATTTTTCAAATTAATGTTTACCAACCTTTTTACAATTAATGTTTACCAACTTTAATTTAATTCCATTCAATTTTGGCGAGAGAATAACATTCAATTTTGCATTCCTTTTATTCTTTTTTTCTAGAGAGAGAGAGAGAGAGAGGACGCCTATTAATTTAGCACAGAGAGAGAGTCGAGAGAGAGAGGAGAGAGAGAGAGAGAGAGAGAGAGAGAGAGATATATTATTTTAAATGATGTACCAGTGACAATTTTGTCTTTTAAGCCCAAATGGTATAAACCTATGTTTTATGAGTGTGGATATAAAACTTCTCCCACTATTTCTTTTGCCATTTATAAACTTCTCCCAATTACAATTAACCCTTCTAAAAATTAAATTAAATGAAAAGAAAAGAAAGAAGTTGTACCTCGTTTTTATGTTTGAAACTTTGAAATGTCAGAAGCCACAACCATCACTTTTCCCACTTTTGTATTTTTCTTTATATTCTCCACCTTTGTTTTTATTATTCTTGATCTTCAATATTCTTTGTCCGATTTTGCCGGTTTAGAATTTTCCTTTCTACAAAATACTACTTTACTTCATATTTTATTACACTCATAACATTATTATTTTATACAACATTTATAAAATGTAACAAGAAGTGTAATACCTAGCTAGATAACACCACGTATTTGCTTAAATATAATTAGTAGCTATTATAAGATGCAAGTTGTCAAAAATGAACGTTTTTTATGTGACCATCGTTTTATCCAACTGTACGTTTCTCCACCTCAGAACTGCCAACTTGAGTCGCCTTTATCATATGAAGGAATTGAGTTAAAAATAAGCAGCAAATTGGCAACTCTATTGGCTTATTTTTAATTATTTGGTAGGCTACGTGCCTACCTTTGCGGCTATCTTAATTCTTAAATTTGTTGTTTCCTAACTTATTATTAATCTACGAAAAAGGTTCGGTCACTTTCATGATTTCATCCCTAGCTCAGTATGTATCCGGTTCATATTTGTTGGTTCCAATATTACAATTATAACCGAAAATTCAACAAATTGTTGTTCGATGATCGTTTCATTGTGATAAGAATATAATTGGAAACCGTTTGTACAACTTTCACTTATACAGTTATACTTTGTATTTTCTTTGAATGTTTGATTCTCGTACAAAATAGAAACTAATGAATTCATTGTATAACATGATGAATTCACTTTGAAAATTGATGAATTCAAATAAAAAGAAATTTTGTTCTTCATGGGATTCGAGCGAGCCTCGATCAGACTATAAATTTATTCAACAAATAACGAATCCATCGTAAATTTTCACGATATAAGAATTGAAAATAATTTTTATTTATATTTTAAAATTAATTTTTATTTAGTCTAATCATAAAAACATCATTGCTACTATGTACATTAGAGTCTATATTTTAATTAAATATTGTTCAACGTCATACTCTCGTATCCTTTCATACACACACTCAAGGCAATACAAATATGTTTAGTTGCCATGTAACGGTAAAATTAGTGTGTGTATAGGGAATAATCAAACAAAAACTTTTCAATTAACAGATATTAGAAAGCAATTTGAATAGTTGATTTTTATAGTAATATATAATTATTATGAAATGTTGTAGTATTATAAAGATGCATTATTGTAATATATAAAATGTATTAGCATAAAGGTGTGTAATATATATATATAAATTTTAATCCTAAAAACTAGGAACCAAATGAATTTTCTATAAAAATTGATGAATCCGTTGAGAAAGTTACTGAATTCAAAAATTTGAAAATTTTCACCCGTGTTCGAATACCATGAGGGGCAAAAATTTTATTTTTTTGGATTCAATAAATTTTCCAACGAATTCATCAACTTTCACAATAAATTCATCATTTTTTGATTCTAACTTTCACACGATAAAAATGGTTCTCACGTTAACCTTCATATATATATATACAGGGAACTACCTTTGAGATAAGAACTACGAACTAATAATCACCGTTAGATTGAATAAGATCAGATGATTTATAATTATTTAATGATAAAAATAATCAAATCCCTAAATTTTGTTATTTGGATCTTTCACATTCTATTATTCATTATTTGTATAATCATATTGTTGTTCATGTAATCGTAGTTTTGTGCATGCTATTACATTCCAATTAATTATTATGTTCATTTAATTTATGTTGTTGTGCATGTAACTCTTGCGACTTGTGCATTTGAAAACAATTACCACAAATGAATATATAAAATCTCTTAATTATATGGTTAAATGATTACTATTAAAATTTAAGAATAATAAACGATTTATAATTAATTAATCTTGTCCGTTAGATTATAAAAAATGAATGAACCACATTAGTTCTTAGTTCTCAGAAAAATTAAAGTTCTCATTTGATCCACTCACTAAGTATATATTTATCATAAAAATTAATATTTGTCATCTATTTATTCTAAATTTATGTACAAGATTAATTCTTAATTGCTAAACTATGAACAACTACTACCATATGTCGTCCCTATTGAATAAGAGAGAGGTTTTCGTTATTTTACGTACGAGTAGGGATGTCAATAGGTGGATTTTATCCGGATCAATTCGAAATCGCTCAAAACTCATTAAATATTAAGACAACGGTTCTGGTTCCGGTTCCAGACCGCTTTAGACCCGGATCGTTTAGATCCATTGTTTGATGGTCCGGTCCGATCCGGATCTGGTTCTGGTTCCAGAACCAGAACTAATACTTATTTATTGGTTCTGGTCCGAGTAAAACTCGTCTATTGACAAACCTAAGTTTAAATAGACTTGTCAATGATCTAGTTTTATCCATATCGATTCGAAATAACTCATAACACATTAAATTATAAAACAACGATTTCGGTTTCAATTCTAATTCTTGTCTGGTTCTTATCCGGTTTTGGTCCGATTCTGGTTTCAGGCCTGTTCAGATCCGGACCGCTTAAGATCCATAGTTGATGGTCCGAGCCCGATCCGAATCTAGTATCTAATGGGTCGATTCCAAAATCAGAACTATTACTTATTTATTGATTCTGATCCGAATAAAATCCACTCATGGAGATCCTTAATCCTAAGTATACATCTATGTGAGTACCTATAATTACAAAGACAACACGAGGTTCATCACTTTAAGATTTTAACAGTAGCAATCATGTCTATTCCACGTGGATTAAGTAAATGATCATGCTTCGTTTTCTAAAGAGATGATGGACCCAATTTTAATAATACTCAAATAGATACTAGTATAAGATGTATATAATATTAATATTTCATCCGACCTAAAAAATTGTTCATCGATTTCTTTTTTTTTGTACCTCCTCTAAATTTATTATTTTTATAAAAAATATCTCACAAAATAGTCATCACTTACTATCCTTAACAACACTTTATATTTACACGTTACCTCTCATGGTCCACCACTACCACTACTTATTATCTCAACAACACCACTCAAATGAGATGTTTCATTAATCTATCTACCTTATCCCGGTTGATGTTTGAACTGCGAAAGTGAATATTAGTTCATATTCGCTCTTCTAGCTTTTTTAATTAGTTTCGGAAAAATATTAATGTTTTTAATTAGCGAAAGTGAAATATACGACTCTAGGTTTTTCGATTTCAAGTAGCATTACGACTTGGGAAACAGACAAAAGTGACAAGTTAGGATTTGTAACTGAAGCAGACAGAGAGGATCGTTTGGTCGCCACTACTTCGATTGGTTCTTGCGTGGACGGAACATCTTTTTTATTCCTCTAACCTCATCAATATAATACCGACTTGCCTTTAACAAAAAAAAAAAAACAGATCTAAATATTTTCTAAATTAATTTTTTATATTTTTAAAAATGGAGATGAGTATGCATATAAATGTATAATAATAGTAAAACAAATATGAAAAAGTCCGATCATTTGAGTTGACATGATTAGATTTGTTTGCAGTTTGTTTCAAATGATGTTTCTGATTTACCTACCTTTAAACATAGTCGAAACAATATTTTTTGAAATACCTGCGGGGTTAAGCTAAAAAGAAAAGCAATACTTATTTCATTCCAAGTAAATGGAATAATGTAATAAGATTAATTAATTAATTCTCGAGTTCAAAAGAAAAGATATATTTGCATCAAGTTATATTAAAGTGTGTATGAAAGTTCCCCAATCGAATTCCAAACTGAGTCCGGCAATGATGTCCACAATGCGGAAATAGTTGGAAAGCTCTTGTACTGGGCTACCCTCAATTCATTAATTGAGTGTTTTTTGAATAATGTAGATAAATAAATAATGTTTTGTATAATTTAAAATCATATAAAAATATGAAGAAAGATATAACTGCAATTTTCAATCGGTGTGTGTCATATTAAATCATATCATATTCTTACAAACACTAGGACAACCACAACAACAAAGAATAATGAAAGCAATAAGTGATATATATATATATATATAGAGAGAGATCAAATAGATCTTGAATTCGAGATAGTAGATGTAGATTCAATCTCATCCACTCATCTCATAGATCCTATGGTTCAGATTTTTTCGGACTTTTTAAGTTTAATTTCGTTGATTTTCGCTACAGTAAGGGTATATTAGTAATTTGATATGTTATGTGATTGCGAAAAATAAATTATGCATTTAGTTGAACTGAATAATGCATTCAAATGAACAAAAAATGCATGCAATTGAACACAATAATGCATGCGGTTGGAAGCACGTGCTCAAACAAGACGGGCAAGCTAAGCGTGCGCCGTGCTCAAGACGTCGCTCCTGCTGCCGCGCTAGCTTAGATTTTTACGTTTTGTTAAATGCATGAAAATGTTTTGTTAAATGCATGGACACGTTTTGATCAAAGCATGAATGTGCTTTGTTAAATGCATGTTTGTATTTCTGTGACAACATACAGTTTCATGTTTTGTTCATTGCAGTTTATAGTTTTCAACAGCAAATTTCTCATCCATCATTCTCTGTCAATTCTGTTGTCTCTTTTCCTGATTACCGGTGAATTCGCCGTGAACCACCGCCATAACCACCATCTTTCTCGATTCTTCAATCATCTATCAAATTCATCTTCTATTTTTCTCAAAATTCATCAAGTTTGTGCTCAAAAAAATTTCTTCTTTTTCTTTCTTTCAAAATCTGTTGTTTTTAGTTGTTTGTGTATCTTGCTGCTGCTGTTCACCAGTGTTGCCACCGGGGCCGTCCGTCTCCGGCGTCGTCAGCTGCCGCCAAGGAGGAGAAGAAGAAGGCTGATTTGTTTTTCCCATTTTGCCCCTTACAAAAATTAAAAAAAGAAAAAGAAAAAAAGAAAAGGAGCTGTCACGTGTCAGCTTGTAGTGTGACTACGTGTTCAAAATGTGTGGTCTAGATTGAGTACTACATACTATCTGGGGATCGGGTACTACGGGAACCCAACCCTATATATATATAGAATGATTGATAACCTAGTTTGATAATAAACAACTTACCATACGAAGGGTCTTGCCCAATCTGAGCAACAATTTATTGTTCCATCTAAAAGTTTATTTGGGATGCTTACATGCAGGCACAATATTTATATAATAATTTATGCACAAAAGATAAAATTTTTGCAAGCTTAATTTCGTAATTAACGAAAGGCTTCAAATAGTGTTAAATACTACCACTACCACAATCGATCTTTAGTATATCAATTATGAATGTTGCATGTTAAAATAATATGCTCTCCTTGTTGTGTAGATTTATTTTAGAAGTTAATCTTCAATGCAATTGACAAAGGAGTCTGCGGCATGTCTTTCCATCTTGGATTGAATTCGGAAGATGGTGGAACATCAACTGGCTCCACACCAATTTTCAGGTCGAAATTACATGTTCGATTTGGCGATTAACATTTCAGGTACCGAAAATTGAACTTTGGAACAAAATTGTTAGAATTTTTGAAGATTAAGAGGGTGTTTGGAAGCTTATTTTAAAGAGCTTATAAGATGTTTCAAGAACCTATAAGACATAATATCTCAAGATCTTATAAGTTGTCAAGGTGTTTGGATAATTGACCTTATAATTAAGCTAGAGAAAGAATCGTTAGTTAGAGAGAGAAAATCATAGTTAGAGAGAGAAATTTGACGAGAGGTGAAGTCGATAGTGTACATGTAAAAAATAACGAACCATTGTAAGATTATTTTGGTAAATTCATTGTTACTTATAAGCTTATGAAAAAATAAGTTGGAGTTGAGCTACTTATTTTTAGAAGAGCTTATAAGCTTTTTGAACTTATTTTCACAGCTTATAAGTTGTTTAAGAGCTTATTTTATCAAACACTTTGCATGAACTTATAATCTCCTAAACAGCTTATAAGTTGTTTTGAAGAGCTTATAAGCTTAGCCAAACGTCCTCTAATATCACATTGTAGATAGCTGAATGTCACGACATTTTCGTTACAAATTGCAAAGGTTGGATATCAAATAGTACCTTACCAATCCGAGTATTATATATAGTTCAATGATATTCATCTTCTTTAAAAAGATGATTGTCTGGGATACCAATCTCAATCACTCATCCCAACTCAAAAGAATCTTTTACGTTTCCAGTGTAATCTAATGCTAAAAATGAAAATGACTTTACTTCATAATGGTCTAAGGTTTCTCCTCGAAGCTCAAGAATTTACGACACAATTGTCAACAAGTTGTGAATATTAAACCCTGCATTAATCAGACCGATTAATTAACATACAAGTGACCTTAAATTCAATGATGTGATAGTAATCAATAAGTTAGGCCTATTAACATGACGCGTGTCTGAAGTATGCATCAATCATAATCTAGTGTTTTAATATATGTATTATTATAATTGGTAAAATAAAGCTTTATTGGTTCATTGATGCACTATTTCAGATGACAACAAAATTTAGTCTAATCAACTTTCGATTATTATTCTGTATAATGCAGTTACGAAGTGATTAGGATGTTAATTACATTTTGATTAATACTTATATTGGTACATGTATTGCAAAACAGATCTTTGATACGTCTTGTATATTTATATTTGATTTTGTTGGGTCCTTATTTAATGGATCTCGTAAGTCCGTTAACTTTTCCGTTATCTATATATAATACTTAAGGAAGTCGTCAAAACACAGACGAACGACCCTTGAATCATGACAAATCTGTTCGACGTTCGTCGAATACACTTACAAGTTCCCTCCGATACTGACAGTGCAAGGCAACGAAAAGGTCGATCTGCTCTCTCCCTAATAACCTGGACTTAGAGCTTTAATTATCAAATTAAGTATCAGCATCAATAAACCCATCCAGCACCTTTCAGAGCTCCAGAAATTAATGAATAAAAGGGATGGGATGGGATGGGATGGGATGGAAGTGGCACATACTCTAGCTTTCTTGGAAGCATAAAGGAGAAAGACAAATATGTATAGTAGGTGATGGAGATGAGAAGCATAGTATTTGTCTTGGAGCAACACATAATACATCCACGCACTGCAACAAAATGTTCTAATAGTGACATGATTTTTGAAGAATTGTGACACCTATGGATGTCACTAAATAAATTTGTGACATCTTGTGAATGTGTAACTATAAGCATGTCACAAAAAAAGTATGTCACAAAATTTATTGAAATTTATAAGTGTAGCTATTTTTGTTACATATGAACGTGTAATTATTTTTTGTGACATGTGAAAGTGTATCTATTTTTTTTAGTTCCTAGTTTCTCATATTTGAACTTTTTTTTTCTCTTTTTTCTTTATCTTTCAACATTTTTTTTTTGGCCTTGATGTCTGTTATATTTAACAAATTAATTGTCTATTATATTAGAATAAATTATCTCTGTTATTTTAGAAATGTTAAGTCTAAAAAAAGGTCCCAATTTGGAACACTAAAATCAGACAACTAATTGAATATATATATTAAAATTTGAAACTCTTGAGTTATACTAAAATTTAGTTATATTCCTATATGTAACAAAAAAATTATTGACATGTTTAAATGTAATAAGGTTTAATTACATGGATAGATGTGACAATTTTTACTACATTTTCAAGTGTAACAAAATTTACATACATTTTTATGTGTAACAAAAATATATTGATTCATGTATTGATGTAATTTAATTTTGTCATATCTAAAGATGTCATAAATTTTGTAACACTTCTCTTGGTGTCACTAAAAATATGTAACTACTAGACATTTTTTTGTAGTGACATGTAACGGAAAAGTTAACAAATTTATTAGATCCGTTAAATAAAGACCCAACAAAATTAAAAATAAAAGGTATAAGGATCTATTAAAACGAAAAAACTTTACAATGTTCCAATGAAACAAAAATAAAAATATAGGGACCTCTAGATGCTTTTTGTCTAATTTAAACCAAAAATAGAAGTTGCCTCATAAATCTTAAAAAGAAGATGGCCGAAATATACTTATTATTAACTTGAAATAAACCTATACAATGTAATGTACTGAACATATTTGGATGGATTTCCCTTGATTATCCGTTCAGATAGTGCACATTATCAATCAATACGATGCATGTATATACGTACTAACTATACACAAAAACACACTGTGATCAATCAACTCCCGTGAAAAATAAAATTACACATGTAGCCCTTCGAGAATGGCTTAGTGTTTTTGAAATCAAATATCTCAAGTTCGAATCCTATCAATATTATTAAATTAAATCTTTCACATCTGACTTGTTAAGTGTAGTAGATACGGAATGGCTTAGTGTTTTTGAAATCAAATGTCTCAAGTTCGAATCCTATCAATATTATTAAATTAAATATGTTACATCTGACTTGTTAAGTGTAGTAGGTACGGATTATCTTCGTCATACAAAAAACATATTTGGATCCCGACAAATTTTCTTTTTCGTCTTCTTTGAATTGCGTCACAGTTTTATCAATAGAATGAGTCGTGTAATTAATGTTTTAAATTGTTAAAATATCGTATTTTTAAAATGACTGTTAAGATCCTTTTAAAAAATATCCCAACGTTTATTAAATAACAATTTTAGTAGTTGACTTGTTTGACGAATTACAAATCTAACATCGGAAAAATTTCAGTACCTAAAATATAACATCGGATAAAATTCCCTGGTCTGCATAATGTGGTAGATTATTTGAATATCCTTTTGCACATCTCTCGCATTGTATATATATTAATTCGGCACTCAGTATAATTTCTTAGAGATTAAGAGTTTAATCCAATGTTAGACTTGTAATAAGTCAACATGTCATCTAAGGTATATTGCTTTTTTACACTTAATTAATTAAATTTGGTTATTGAGTAAGTATTTATTGAAATTATATTCATCACTATCTTATGAATCAAATTTTGACGCAATTAAAAGTTCAGCAATTTAATGTCTACGAGGGCAAATGCAAGATAATCAAAACTTTTAAAAAGAAAATGGAATTGACAAAAGGAAAGTGAAATGACCAGGTTTTAAGGTGAATGGAAGTGGAAAAAAAGAACCTAAATTAAAAAATTATAGTGCAAGTCCTAACTGGGAAAGAGGAAAAGTGAAATTACAAGGACCCAACTATGTATTTTTCCTTTCTTCAGTCGGAGTTCAATTCTATCTTGAAATTGAGATAATTAATAACAATATCTCTTATCTGGACATCTGATTTTTCGTATTTGGTTTATTGACGTTGTATTAATATTAATGTATGCTTAATGCCCGGCGCCAGTGCCTTGCCTCGAATAGCGACACTGCATCTTTAAATTTCTATATTAAATGACCAAAAAAAAAAGGAGAAAGAAAAGAAAAATAAAATTGTATTTATTTATTGAGATGACAGTGGTCCAAATCGGGATAAATCTAAAACCGATCAAGCAATGGAGGGCACTACTCGAAACGATTAAAGCGAATTTTCTAAGGGTCCGCTGTAATTTTAAATTGGACCTACCTAATATATTTAATAGTATTCATTTCATGATATCAATACACTAATCAGCTACGCACTCATTCTATAATATTTCAAAAAAGAATATACCGTGAGAAAACTTTAATTGACCACAATCAATATGAGATAAACAGAGAGGAAGAAACTTACCTCTATAAGTTTAGCTCAATTGGTTAAGATTTAACAGATTTATAATAAATTGAAAGTCTCTTTTATAATAAGAAGTATAGCATATTATAAGTTTCACCTTATTAGAGCAGGCCGTGAGGATACCAAAACGAAAATTTAATTTGGTGTTTTTATCGATGAGTACAAGAGGAATATTTGTGTGTGTTGATTTAGTGATAGAGTGGTTAATGTATGAGGTCAAATATTTCAGGTTCAAGTTTATTATCTTAAAATTTTCTTTATTAATTGACAAAAAGAAGAAGAGAACTCTATTTTAGAACGGGTCTCATCCCTTCCCTACTTTCAATAATTTCATTTTGCAGTTAATTTGAAAAGTTATCATTAAATGCACTCGTGTATGTGGGGTTACTACTTACTACTACACAATTAGTGTTTTATATTCTAAACAATAAATAAAAATCAAAAGTATTGGTAATACTAAATCCAAACTAATGATTCAAAATAGAAGTAGCTAGATGAATATTCTTGAAATCAAAGACTGCATGTTCGAAATTTAGTAAGGTTTTTTATAAATTTAAATTATTTATAGTTATATTAAAATTTTCAAATACAATTTTTTATTTTTCTGTAATTTGTAATCTATTATAGAAAAGCAATAATTTATCTAGCTTTATTAGGGTGTCGGCTGAAGTTGTAGTTATCTAATATCTAATACACGTGTCTGCCGTGCCCAGACGACACAATAGCAGCCAAGATACAAATGCCCCTCATCCAGCACAGCTTATCACCAATGGCCGTTCCCTCATCAGTCATTTTCCACACAATATTTCTTTTATAAAATCACATCAGCCCTTTATACCTATGACCAATATACAAATGTTTTTTTGTCCAAAAATATAAGCAATTGGTAACGCCTCAGTGCTGCTGCTATATGTTGGTTAAACACAAAATTTATGAATATCTATCTGCATGGTGTAGATAGAAATATTATTTATTTTTAAATTTTTTTATTTAAATAGGTAAAAAGTAGTGTCATTTAATTTTTTACTCTATAATTAGAAAATATCATTTGTATTTATAAAGTATCATTTATACTAATGAAAGGTACACTGAAAAAAGTATTAATATATGCATATGTTAAAAGATCACCTCATTGGTAAACTCGAAAATAAAATAATCTTTACATTAAACAGACGTTTTATATATATACATATACAGGGGATGAATCACGTAATAATGTAAATATTGATGAAAAATAAGAATACAATATTGAACATATAAAGTTATTATATTAAATATATAATATTTGTTGTATTAAATTCAATATATAAAATGTAGCACTGAATATAAAATTATTGCATCGAATTTGGTGCAATAAATTTGTATATTTAATACCACAACTTTATATATTTAATATTGTATTCTTATTTTCATCAATATATATATATAGGGAGGTTAACGTGGAACCATTTTTATCGTGAGTAACGTGAAAACTAAAATGATGATTCGTAGTGAAAGTTGATGAATCCACGGGAAAGTTATCGAATCCAAAAAATAGAATTTTCGCGCCTCATGGGATTCGAACCCGGTGAAAATTCAAATTTTGAATTCATTAACTTTCTCAACAGATTCATCAACTTTCATAATGAATTCATTTGGTTCTTAATTTTTGGATAAAATAATTTCATTTAAACTAAACTATATATATATATATATATATATATATATATATATATATATATATATATATATATAGTATATTGGACTATAGAATTGAAGAGGAAGTCGCGTATAGTAAACGACTAAGATTCTTTTGGGTACAAAATAAGGAAAAAATTTAGTGACATCAGCGTATCTTGTTATACGTTCTTCTTCTTCTTCTTCTGTTTTTTTTTCTTGTGAAAACTTAGCAATAGATGGAATTTTGAATTATTATTATTAGCCTCATTTCCTTTAGAGTTACAACACACATCCACACTCATCCTCACCTACACTGCTACACATATATTAGGTGACTCAAACTTCAATCAGTAACTACTGATTGAAAGGAAAATATCTTATTGAATTGTCCTTTAACATCGCTATTATTAGCTTCTTTAGGGATTATTAAATCAATTTCGACTCAAATAAAGCAAGATTAATTAATATAAGGAAAGTTCTTAAACTTTTTAGATTCTGATTACTTGTTTGTCTCAATAGTCTTATAATTTACAACTAGTTACGTATTAATTAGCTTTAAATAATGACTGTAATAAAATGAGATGTTTAATTTATTAAAGTTTCGAAATTTTATATTTTTGCAATTTTGACACCATTTTTCAAGTTAGGTGATCCAAAATATTTTTTTATAGCTCAAACCCAGAATTGGAATATTTAAAAATCGTCTAACCGTACATAATTTATAATTATACTGCTTTATTTGTTATATTCTCATGGCATCGATATTTTTCCTATATATTCTCTTAAGAACGGTTAGATTTAACTATTATTAATCTACAAAAACTACATTAATACAATTGAAATATGATAAATAAATATATATTTCTTTGTTGTCATCTAAATATATTGGATAACTCCCCATGATGATGATGATAATAAATAAATAATTATAACCAATATTTGGATTACGAGTTATCAACTGTTTAAACTTTTTGTGTATTTGTAATATTTTTTAATTAAATGTCAACAATTTAACCAATAATTTTATTTTTAATTTATATATATATATATATTAGTCATTCTGAATTGGATTTATAGATTCATAAGACATAATGTTGGGAGTAAGAAAATCATAAAATATATTATATGCCCTATAATGATAGCTTAATTGTTTTATATACTGTTAAATTAATTCAAAGAAGACATTGAAATACGAATAGTTGCAGTTTTTTCATATTAAGCAAACATAAAAACAACACATACATTGTCACATTTGTAGTTGAATATTGGTTACAATATCGTGCAAAATTACAATGAAATGATTAAAAATAACTATTACAAATGAGATGTCGAAGAAAACAAGAACTTATCAATAAGTCGCCCGAAGTTGAACTTCTGCCCGCAAGACGAGAGACGCCTCGGTAGTGCTCACGATTGGCGGCTCGTCCCCAAAGGTAACGACTTTCGCCTCGACCGTAGTAGCACCACAAACAAGTCGAGCCCCGTGAACCGGACGGAAACGAGAACCGAACTCAAGACTAAGAACTATGAGCTAAGAATGCAAGTAGAATGCTTTGCTTTTGCTAGAGAATAGAATGTTTTTTGCTTGTGCTTCTAACTCTAGAATGATGCACTATATATAGCACTCCAAGAGGGATGTTCTAAGGTCACAATTGATGACAAACATCAATATTCCATTAACTATTTGGTAATGAAAGGCCAAAGGCCATGAACCTCATTACTAGAATTCCCACTCACAACCCATTAACTTCCAACAATCCCCACATGAGTGGAAATGCCATATAAATGCAAACGCAGTTCACCTCAAGAGACGATATTGCATTTGGAAAGGTAGCTTGTGGCCTCGAACCTTCCATAGTCGAAATTATCGAGCATACCGGCATAGTGGTTATTTCACCTGAACTAGTCCTCCATGGTGTATATCGAGACAATAATATTGACACAATATCATCTCAATTTCCATCCGTTTTACGTTTGTGTCCATTATGGCCTCGAACACCTTTGGATTCACAAGTGTACCACTTGAAGCGGCCCCACTTCACACTTGCATAGGTGACTATTACAACCAAGTATTCTCGCTATACTGACCTCCTCGAGGTATCCAAGAGTCATTAAAAGTTAAAAACTTAACCTCACCACTTGCAGACTTACAAACACTCACTGTTCTCAGAGAATAGGCATGTTTGAGTGTTTATCACACGGATTTTTATAACTTCGTTGTCCCTTTTGAACCATGTTCTCGGACAATCCAATCATCATGGTTGGGTTTCCGCTATAATCATCCTTAAGATGTGGATTTAACACCCATTCCCTCTAACAGTTTAAACATTTGATCTCGATTAATGCTTTTTGTCAGCGGATCCGCTAGATTATCTATTGATTTTACATAATCAATAGTGATAACCCCACTCGTGATCAAATGTCTCACGGTATTGTGTCGCCGATTTAATATGTCGAGACTTACCGTTGTAATATATATTTTGTGCCCTTCCTATTGCGCATTGACTATCACAGTGAATCAACACAGAAGGCACGGGACTCGGCCAGCATGGAATATCCTCGAGGAAATTTCTAAGCCATTCGGCTTCTTCACCAGCCTTATCTAAAGCTATGAATTCAGATTCCATAGTAGACCTTGCTATACAAGACTGTTTCTTGGACTTCCAAGATACAGCTCCACCTCCAATAGTGAACACGTATCCACTTGTGGAAAACGAGTCAGTTGAGGCAGATATCCAATTAGCATCACTATACCCTTCAAGTACAGCGGGCTCACTAGAATAATGAATCGCATAATTCTGGGTAAACTTTAAGTAACCCAATACGCGTTCAAGTGCTTTCCAATGTTCTCTACTTGGATTAGCTGTGAAACTACTCAATTTGTTCACAGAGCAAGCTAAATCAGGTCGGGTACAGTTTGTGAGATACATCAAACTCCCAATAATCTTAGCATATTCATCTTGACTTATAGGTTCACCCCTATTTGGAGTCAAATGAACACTCGAGTCCCAAGGAGTCTTGGAAATAGGCTTATCCATTGCATTGAATTTCTTCAACACTTTCTCAAAGATAGTGGGATTGTGTCAAAGCAATTCCATTTGGCGTTCTAAGAATTTTAATTCCAAGAATTACATCCGCCAAACCCATATCTTTCATGCTGAAGTTCTTACTTAGCATTCTTTTTGTTTCTCCAATCACACGAGAGTTACTTCCCATTATCAACATGTCATCTACATAAAGACAAACAATAACAAAATCGTTATTCAATTCTTTACATAGACACACTTGTCACTCGTTGATTTTGAAACCATTTGACAACATAACTTTGTCAAATTTCATATGCCATTGCAGTTGGCGCTTGCTTAAGTCCATACAAAGACTTTTGAAGTTTGCATACCTTGTGCTCTCGCCTGTGTACTACAAAACCTTCCTACTGTTTCATATAGATCTCATCTTCTAACTCTCCATACGTAAACTGCTTTTACATCCATTTGATGAATCTCGAGATTTTGCAAAGCAAAGAATAGCGAGCGGCGTTCTAATAGAAGTATGTTTAGTCACGGCGAGTAGGTATCAAGAAGTCATACCCACCTTTTGTCTAAACCCTCAACTACAAGTCCGCCTTATATTTATCAATAGTGCCATCGACTTGATTTCTTCTTTAGGATCCACTTGCATCCTAAAGCTTTACAACCAGGTGGAAGATCTACTAACACCCAAGTATGATTCAACATAATAGACTCTATCTCAATGTCTATTGCTTCTCTCCACAGATCTGCATCTGGGCCTGATAAAGCTTCTTTTACGGTAACCGGTTCATCATTTAACAATAAAACGACATAATCCGGTCCATAAATTTTAGATTTTCTTACACGATTACCACGCCTAGGTTGCACATCTTCGTGTGGACCTAAGTCGCTTTCTATTAGCAGGGCCATAAAAAACTTGCTTAGAACTTGAGGGTTCACCTTCTTCAACAGTATGAGAATTGATAGAATCTTCCTCAATTCTTTTACTCAATCGAACTATTCTTATCCTTATTAGGATAGATATTCTCAAAGAATATAGCGCCTCGATTCAATTGTTGTTCCACATGAACATCAGTATATCGATTTGTGCACAACAAATCTATAAGCACTACTATTAAGTGCATAACCAATAAAGATACAATCTACCGCTTTAGGTCCAATCAGAACTTGTTTTGGCAACGGTATTTCAACCTTAGCTAAACACCCCACACTTTGAAGTATTTATATGAAGGTTTCCTTCCTTTCCAAAGTTCATAAGGAGTTACATCCTTCCTTTGATAGAATCTTGTTCAAGATATAGTTGGTCAGTAGAACGCCTTCCCACATATTCGGGTAATCCAGAACTTATTAATAACGCATTCATCATCTCCTTAAGAGTTCGATTTTATGCTCACCACACCATTTGATTGAGGCGAATATGAGCGATGCTTGATGGATTATACCACTTTCGTTGATAATTCAAAGAAACGAGCAACATATTCTCCACCTCGATCACTTCTTACAACCTTAATTTTGCAATTAAGTTGATTTTCACTTCATTCTTGAAGTTTCGAAATGCATCAATTGCTTCATCTTTACTTTAATAAATAAAGATAACAATATCTTGTGCAATCGTCAATAAAAGTAATAAAATACTTTTACCACCTCTAGTTTGTACAAACTTTAAATCACAAACATCGGTGTGAATTAATTCTAGAGGTTTTGAGCTTCTTTCAACGGATTTGAAAGGCAACTTGGTCATTTTTGCTTCAACACGATTTCACATTTATCTTGTGTTTTAGATACTTCTATTTTAACAAGTTCATGTTAGCGAGTTTCTTTATAGCATTAACATTAACATGACCAAGTCTACAATGCCATAAATCGTAACACTCAAGCAAGTAAGCGTAAGTAGAAGCATTCTCATTAATTTTTGCAATCGCCTTTAGAAGGCTTACAAGTTTAACATCGAGTTTGAAAAGATCTTCTGAGACATAACCCTGCCGAGAGTCTTTCCAAACTTTCTAACTATTACATATTCTCCACGAAAATCTATATCAAATTTGGCTCTAGTCAACTCGACGCCAGATGAGATTCTTGCGGATCGAAGGAGCATGCAAGACATCCTTCGAGTTATTTCCACACCGAGGTAAGTTGAAGTACAACGGTACCAACTCCAAGCACCTTGAAGTATGATCACTGCCTCGGTCACACCTGCCTTCAACCTCTTTGTAGGTGTAGAACAAGTCTCGATGGACACAAATGTGAACAGAGCACCGTGTCAAGAAACCAAGTAGGGTAGGATTTGTGACTTGGTTTACCTCGCTTATCATGGCAACAAAGTCATCTTTGTCCCAAGTGTCAAGTCCTTCTCAACATTGTCGACGCGGCCTTTGCCTTTGTCTTTCTCTTAGGCTTTCGGCAATCTTTAGCCATGTGCCCAAGCTTATCACAGCTTGTAGCACGCTCCGAAAACTGGGTTTCAGCTACTTCTTTGCCTTTGTTCATCTGGACGAGGGCGCTTCCTGAAGGTCCTCCTCACCGATTTTGCCTTAGCCTCCATCGGACTTTTAGCCTTCAACTCGCCTCCTTAACTCGAGCTTCAACTGAGTCGAGCAACCATGCTTTCATGGTCATCTCCTTCGCTTGTGCTTAAGGTAAGATCCGAACCCTTTCCATCCTTCCGCAATTTGTCAATTAAAATTGCAATGGAATATTGTTCAGCAGAGGCATACCTTCGGGCGTGAACATCGTGCAACAGAGCTTCAAACTCGTGTACTGAGGCATGATCGGTTTGAATCCACAATCTTGAACTCGTGAGCTCGGTAACCACGAACTTCTTCGTATAGCCTCCTCAACCGATACTTTTGGTTAAGTGCTCCCATAACTCTTTCGGCGGATCCTCGATCGCAAATACATTAAATAGGCTATTATCAAGCCCATTTAACACCATATTCGGCCACGTATAGTCGGAATGATACCAAGTGTCGATTTCATACGCACTTCTACGTCCGCTTCTTCCTCGGAAGGAATAGGCGGCCCGCCTTCACGCAGAAGCTAGCAAGCCCCATTGTGGTGATGTAAAACATCATCTTATGCGCCAAATTTCAAGTCGACGCCGTGAAAATTGGCGGTTGTTGAGCCACGGAATGCGGGGTTCAAAGACCGGAGCCATGGTGGAACTACTATCGCTCCAACGGATTGAGTGGTGGCGAGCGCCATCGATTGGTCGACATCTTCAATTTGCACGATCGTAACTCAACAGAGAGTTGGGCGACGCCTCGCTCTTGCGATTGTAGTTGAATATCGTTACAATATCGCAAAATTACAATGAAATGATTAAAAATAACTATTACAAATGAGATGTCAAGAAAACAAGAACTTATCAATAAGTCGCCCAAGTCAACTTCGCGCCTCAAGACGAGAGACGCCCGGTGGTGCTCACGATTGGGCTCGTCCCAAAGGTAACGACTTCGCCTCGACCGTAGTAGCACCACAAACAAGTCGAGCCCCTGAACCGGACGGAAACGAGAACCGAACTCAAGACTAAGAACTATGAGCTAAGAATGCAAGTAGAATGCTTTGCTTTTGCTAGAGAGAATAGAATGTTTTTTTTTGCTCGCGCTTCTAACTCTGAACGACGCACTATATATAAGACTCCAAGAGGATGTTTAAGGTCACAATTGATGACAAACATCAATATTCCATTAACTATTTGGTAATGAAAGGCCAGCCACGAACCTCATTACTAGAATTCCCACTCACAACCCATTAACTTCCAACAACATTGATATTAATTTTTCTCAAAATAGCATCCATGATAATTATATTTTAAAATAACTTTATATTTTCTACCGACGGCAAGAAATATCTAAAATCGCCATTTACCATAAAAGTAGAAAAACCGTAGTGACTGTAAACTATGAAAATTACTTCTAGTTAACTATTTGTAGATAATAATTAATAAGCATCCCTTAAATAATTACAAAGCCGAATCCCATCCCTCCGCCCACTCCACCTCCATATAAATTGAGGCGCATCGCATCAAACTAAGTGTTCTTTTTCTAGCATGAATTCATCTTCAGATTCTTTCCTCTCCCTCTCTGTCGCCCCACGCAAATAATAATATCTAACATTAAAACATAAACTCTCTCCAAAAAGATCCAATCCAAAAAATACCAAAGCGACAACCAGAAAGTTAAACCATTTTTTTCTCATCGATTGATTATTTTCCCGTTCTCGATTCGAATTAATGCAAGGAGCGTGCTGCACAACTTCGTCCACGTCGTCGTCGGAGATTTCGAAGCGGAAGCACCGGCAGCAAGAAAAACCCTACCGAGGCATACGGATGCGTAAGTGGGGGAAGTGGGTGGCGGAGATACGAGAGCCGAACAAGCGCTCCAGAATCTGGCTAGGCTCCTACTCGTCGCCGGTTGCGGCGGCGCGTGCCTACGACACGGCCCTCTTCTACCTCCGCGGCCCCTCCGCCCGCCTCAACTTCCCCGAGTACATCGTCAAGGATGTCGTCGATGAGCCGCGTGATTTGTCCGCCGCCGCCATCAGGAAGAAGGCCACCGAGGTCGGCGCAAGGGTCGACGCGCTGCAGAGCGCCGGAGGTCATGCATGCACCGCCTCAACCGGCTCCGGCCGGGCCTCCGAGAAGCCCGATTTGAATGAGTACCCCAGCCCGGAGAGTTCGGAGGACAATTGAACTAGTCTGATATGCTTTGTGGTATGAGAAGGTTTTTTCTTCTTTTTGGTAAATTTTTTATTTTGTTTTGGTTTTAGAAGTTCTACTGTGATTTTCGCCGGAATGATTAGGGTTGTAGCTTTGGTTTTGGGGTTCATAGAGATTAATATGATCTTCTATGTGTGTTTTGAGAAATATGAATTATATGATATAAAGTGGCTAATTCTGTATTTACAATCTTTCAGTTTCTTGAAAAAGTTAATTATGGAACTCTTGATAATAAAGTAATGAAGAAATTTCATATATATAGTTAATTAAATAACCATTATCGGCTCATCTCACAAAACTAATTATTGAGGAGTCGAAACTAATGAAGGTATGATCAATAATTCGGGGTTATTTTATAACGAAAAGATTGGAATATATTTTATGTGTGCGAGTTCTCTGTTCCATTGAGTGCGTGGAACGAGATTGATCTAAGAGACAGGTGTATGGCCTACTTTTGTGGGTTAGAGAGAGATTGCAACTTGATGAGAGGATAAGCTAGAGTCGGCGCACACTGTCAAAATAGACGGTTCGATCCTCCCTCTCAATATTGTCGCGTCGTTAACTTTATTTTTTTTAATAATATTATACTATAAAAATAAAAATTAATTATATAAAATTGAAGCTTAATTTTTTGTATACCATTAGTCAATCTTAATTATTAATTGTTAAAATTAAAAATGTAAGTTATATGTGTAAGACTCAAAGTCAATTATATATTAGATCTAATTAACAATTATAAAGTTAAACTAAAACCAGTGCAAAATTAAGGAAATGAGTTGAAAAATAAAAAGAATATTTAATATTTTTGGTATGACGCGTGTGTGGACACCGATGACCTGAAAATTGAAGAAAAGAAAAAGAGAGAAGCCAAATTCAAACATGGTAAAGAAAGAGCTAAATTAGTGGACCAGAGTCGGAATGAATGTCTTTCACTAGTGGGCAGTGACAAATTTTCTTTCGTCAGATCCGCATCTGCTTTATAGAATACATTCGAACAAATTAACTTTTTTGTGTAATAATATCGAGTTTTATTTTATTTAGACAATAATCTTATTATGAGTAAGAACATATGGTAGATAAAGGAGATAGCCAACATTAGTGGGGTGGTCATTCCAAACATGTAAAATACTAATAAAATACGTAACTAGTTTTGCTACTACATTGGCATCACAATAAACATGTTTGAAGGTATTTACTTAATTTAATAAATCTTAACAACTATTATTTAAATTTAAATAAAAAACACATATTATTTATTTATTAACTAGATGCTGGTGAGATTCATTTGACGTTAGCCCAAAAGTTCATATGTCGTCTGTTTTAATATTTTTCAACTATTGGCAATTGACTTGTATTAATTAGTTCAAAGCTTGATTGAGTTATTATTTAGTCAAAGCTCAAATTTAATTATTAAGTATGTTGGAGGCTCACCAGCTTAATTGAAAATGATGAATGGAGTATTTTCATAGATGTGTTTGAAGTTTGCCTATATTAACGAGTTTCATTTGAATTATTGAGTCAAGATCTGAGTAGCTCGACTTATTTATAGTTCTAGTTCCTTTTTCTCGCATTTGAATTGTTGAGTGAAGATAAGAGTAACTTGACTTATTTATATACAATTTCAGTTTTTTTTTCTTTTATGTCGTGATCACCTTCAAATAGTTTTCTTTCAGATGATAAAAATATATTTAACACCTTTCGTTCTTATCATTTTTTCAACGAACCAAATTATACGTTTAGAATTAATTATAGAAGACTTAAATACTTGAATTCAGGGATTATAACAGGGTCGCCTAAGATATTCGATCTGGGTTTGGACAGTGATAAAACCTACTTTAAAATAAAATTTAGTTTCGGACATAAGATATTTTTCGTAGAATCTTGGAACACAATAGGACAAGATATCAGTTTGAATGGTCGAATTTTGCATTAATGCTCACGCAAATATGAACATACAAAAATATATTATCTAGTTGTAGCAACAGTACGCATCCTCGTGAAGATGCAAAAATGAATAATAATTAAATTTCACATCTTATATATATTATTCATTCAACATGATCTTGTCTATATTAGAACAGTTAGAAAGCCATTATTTACCAAATTAATTAAAAAAATTAGAAACAATAAATTAAGGAAGATAAAAGAAGTAATTTACATATTGTATTAGTCGGAGTTTATTAATGTAGAATACTACAATTGTTATGTGCGCCCAGTGAGGGACCAACAATTATTCAGTTATAGTCACGGCAAATTCTTTATATTTGATTTTTGGACTATTTCTCTTAATTAAGCTTTCTTTAATGACTCAAAATAAAATATATGCGGCTGCCTAACTGTAGCCCATCCACTCCAGAGTTATTTCACATTGTTTATTAAAGTTCAACTTTCCTGGCATGATATCTATAATATATTACAATAATGTTATGCGATTAAAACTTTTATATATATACAAACACATGATTTGCGTGAGAGGCTGAGAACTCATCAATCCCGTCTCCCAATAAATATTACTAGATTATTTTCCTGAGGACCTATACATAGGTCAAATAGAAAATTATTAAAGGTCATTTCGGGCTCCTATATAGATAATTTTGAAAATAAATAAAGACTAGTTAGTTGTTAATGTACAAAAATATTCACGAATGCATATTACGTTTATTCACAATTATATTATTGCTATCAAAATTATTTTCCTCATCAACAACAGGGATCCGCACTCTCGTATTGTGTGGTCGCCGCCGACTCGCAACGGGACTATGCTTTGGCGCTGTACGGGAGTTGTTCTTCGGGAATAAAACGACTTTCCCCAACAATTAATTAAAACATATTATTCTATGTTTGAAAAAAAAATGTAAATAAAATAAAACCATTACCTCCCTTTCGAACAGGAGTTGTAGCTATACGTTTTGACGACTTTATGAAATTCCACTTCATGCATCTAGTATAGTATCTCCCAGATATATTTCGTAACCGCCATATCCAAATTCGGAATGATCTCTAGTGATCAAATATATAGCGTTCACGACAGTCCGCAGAAATGGTATTTCACCTTAGTAGCTATATGTTTGATTATTCCCTATACACACATGTTGTTCTATATGACCATAATTTACACATCTATATATATATAAAATACATTTTAGGATAAAAATTGGCAAATGCTTCCAAATCTTTAACTAAGGCTCAAACCCATGGCTCCACAGGTTGTGGCAAGCGGATTCAAAATTCGAATGCATGGAGAACTAAAATTCAGTATTCACTAAAACCAGAACGATTAATTTAACATTCTTTATTAGGCAATTAAATATAGAAATTTAAAGGTAAGTCATTGTGTGAATTCGAACCGAGACCTTTGACATCGGACAATAATCACTCTAACACTAGGCCAACACAGACACACGATTAATTTAACATTCACCAAATCATATACTAATTCAAAAAATCATGCTCAAATTCAACAAATCCCACAAATCATGCACTAATTCTCCATCAATTTATTCATAAGATTGTCACAATAATTATCAATCACATAGTTATATGGGACACTAATTATATATTAAATTATGCTCGCGTTTACTCCAATAGTCAATAGACAATAATAAGATAGAAAAGAAGGTAAACAAAGCAAATAAAGGAACAATTACGGGAGATTTACGTGGTCAGGCAATGTGCCTATGTCCACGGAAGAGAGAAATATTATTGATGAAATATAGTGTGTGAGAGTGCGGGTGTGTATGATGATCGTATATGGTGATATGATGAGCGATTTATAATGAGGTGGTGAGAGCTATTTATAGAGATTATAATACATAGCATACTCTAGATCTCTTATGGATATATTCTTATATTTACGGATTTGGATGTATTATTGAATATACATTCTGAGTCTTTATCGGGTTGGGAGTCTATTTTCATGTAGTAGAAAGAGTCTTGCTGGCATTAACTTCTTTGTCAAATGCTTAGGTCATATTTGTCAACTCCGTCATATCTCATTGAATCTGAGTTTAGCTCCAGACTCCGACTCTGGCTCCAAGCTAGACTCTAGCTCTGAGTTTGGCTTTGGTTCCTAGCTCTGACTTTGACTCCTTACGTTGACTATGGCTCCTGACTGTGACTATGGCTCTTGGTTTGACTCTTATTCTCAAGTCTGACTCTAGCTCCGAGTTTGACTCTCACTCCGAGTCTGACTATGGTTTTGACTTTGACTATGGCTCCTGACTCTAACTATTGCTCCGGACTCTAACTATGGTTCCTCACTTTGACTTTCAAATATGGTATGATCTCCAAGTATAACCTTATCTCCCAATATGGCCTTATCTCTAGGTATGATTTTTAAATTGGATGGATCTTTGGTCTTTTGGGCTTTGTTAGGGATCTTTGTTAAATCTGCAATAATAATAGAGGTTTAGTAAAATAAGGAGATAAATAGATTTTTGGTCTTTATCGATTTCTCTGCCCTTAATTGGTCTGAAGAGCCTAATAAAGCACATAAATTGACCCTCATCACCTATGAACCTGTGAAGAAAAGAAGTCATAGCTACCGCCGTGAAAATTAAATTAGGCACTGATGGGATATGGCCCAACCGCTCAGGCCCACTGACAGGCCCAAACGAGCTGGGCCTGACATTAGTAGTGGCCCATGCGGTTAAGTCCAAGGCCCAGCCTTCAAACCCTAATCGACGCCACCTCCACGTGGTGTGGTCCCCGCCGCCAATGGAGGACGCCCCGTAACCAAAGTCGCGCCACCTCGCCAATGGAGGACACGCCCGGAACCAAAGTCGCGCCACCTCGGCCAATGGAGGACACGCCCATAACCAAAGTCAGCGCCACCCTCCACGTGGCGCACATAAGACGAAGCGTCCCTGCTCCGGCCAATGGAGAGCACGCCAGAGGAAGAGTCACGACCAATGGAGAGGTTGAGCACGCCTTCATTGCAGTGCTCGGGGTTGTATAAATAGAAGGAAAGTTGACAATAGAAGGGTTGACAACTTATCGAATACTAAGAGCTCAGAACTACACTCACGGCATTATAGTGAAAGTATTGAGGAAACACTCCTCCGTGGACGAGATCTCATTAACGATCGAACCACGTAAAGCCTCGTGTTCTTTATCGCTTTACATAAATCTCGCACACTCACTTTAACTAGATTTATCATTGGCGCCGTCTGTGGAAACTCGAACAAAAAGCTTCGCTTTTTCTACATTTTAATGGCAAGAACACGTGCAACGTTATCACCGCCACGATGCCGGCAATAACCGCTGAAGACGACCAAGTGGTCACACACGCCATGGGAAGGAGATCGCCGACGCTACTAGCGGCCATACACCGAGGGCTACATGGAAAACGCCTCCATACACCCTCAGGATCGCCGCCCCACCGAAGAAGAAGATGCCGACCTCGCCGATGACGAACAGACAGCTGCTCATCTCACGGGGCCTTTGCCGAGCCGCGACCAATTCCTCAACGCCAACCGTGGCCAATTTCAAAGCTTCCTCGACTGTAGGACAAAGGAGCGGGCCCTCGAGAGTCCCTCGAACTAGCTACCTCGGGCACCCGAGGTCGACCCCCCCTCCGAGACAACCAGCGTTCATCTCGGCGCGATGGCCGAGAACGCGCACGTCATCCCGATGTCCGAAGCCGATCGCTGCGGACAAACTACCGCGATCACTCGCCCCCACACCATCCGCGGAGCCGTTCTCCACCTCGGCATAATTCCCATGCGATCGAGCGGGAAAGAAGAGAAAGGCGGTCGAACTCCCCTCGAGGACGACGACGCCGCTATCGGTCTCCCACTCCTCCGGAGAGAGACGGTAACGAGCTCCTCGGGTTCGACCGGCACGGCCGGATTATCTCTTATTTCTCGGAAACTCGGATACACCTTTGCCACAACCAGACGGGCACCCAACATCGCCGCTTACGATGGCCTCGGAGATCCCTCCGACTTCCTTTTTGCCTATACCACTAGCATGGCAAATCAAGGAATGGAGGACTTCCATATGTGCAAGGTTCCATTCTTCCATATGTGCAAGGTCTTCCCTGAGGTGCTGATCTCCAACGCCCGACGTTGGTTCACCTCGCTCCGCCAAAACAACATCCACTGCTTCAAGGACCTCATGGATCAATTCAAATGGCGCTTCAACCAGAAGATGCCACCCCGGCAACCTTCGTCCGACCTGCTCACCATCCGCCAAGGACGAGACGAGACGATGTCAAGTTTCGTCTCACGGTTCGTCAAGGAATCTCTCAAAATTGATGAGAGTAACGACCTCTTCATCATCAATGCGTTCAAGAACGGATCCGACCCGACGACCAATAAAGAGATCACCCGTGAACAGTCAAGACGGCTAGTCGCCTCGGACCACGGTCGACAACTTCGCAAAGGAGACGAGTCGATCGGAAGAAGAGAGAAACTGGATGAGCGTAAGGCGAAAGAAGGAAGCCGATAATCGAGTCGAGGTGCCGAACGCGGGTGCATTCAAAAGGATCAAGAAGGGCCGGCCGAGTCCAGTGCTCGGACTTGGCAAAACTCTCGCGGCAACAAGACCTCATCCGCTCAAATCGAGGACGAAATATTTGAGCTCCACGCTGAGCTCTTCCCGAGGCCGCCCCCCATGAAGGGAGGATCCAAGAAGAGGTCGACAGACGAATATTGTGACTACCACCAGGGGTATGGTCACGATACCGACGATCAGAGGAATTTGAGCTCGGAGATAGACGAGCTCGTTAAAGAAGGGCAACTCAAGTACCTCGGCCGACCGAGCCGGGGAACAAGAAACGCAGAAGAAAGAACGGAGGTGGCAACAACAATTGCGGGCCGACCTCGACGACGACGTGCTCCGACGATGAAGAAGACGACGCTCCCAACACAATGGAGCAAATCTACGCCATCACCGGACCGCCTTCAGTACGATGAGAGGTGAAAGCCTCCACACTCCCGACCTCGCCATTTGGAACGACGGCCGGTGAAGCCGAGCGCCAATAAACTGGACCCGACATGGGAAAGCCCATACCACGCCCACGAGGACCTCGGCAAAGGGTCTATGAGCTTGCTCACCCGCCCGGTGCACTTATACCCCGAGCCTAGCGTCCCACCCACCGAGGAGGTATTTTACATTGCCGTGATTTCAGATCGGCATCATGTTAACCTCCTTTATTTTTTCCGGCACGATGTCATTTACTTTATCAATAAAGCATTTGTTTTACTAACAAGTACATCACTGCCTCATATCTATGTGAACATCCATTCGGATATACCACATCTAAACCTTCACAAGGGACGCCTTACGAAGATGAAAATCCCACTAAGTAGGGTACGATACGATTACCCATTAAGTTGGACGCCTACATGCAAAGCATACAGACACCCATTAAGTTGACGCCTACATGCAAAGCATACAGATTACCCATCAAGTTGGACGCCTACATGCAAAGCATACAGACACCCATTAAGTTGATCGCCTACATGCACGCGACATCCGCACCGATCTCGCCAACTTATACCCCTTTATTTGGGAAGATATGCACTCCGGTACACAGTCTAAATGCATTAACGACTACAAACCGAGTTCCAAGCCATATACAAGTCAACCGGGCTTCCGAGCTCGTTCATACCCCTTTATTTGGGAAGATATACACTTCTGTATACAGTCTAAATACATTTACGACCAAAACGAAGTCCTAAGCTATGTTTGTACCTCTCAAGGGGGAAAACATACACTTCGGAACGAGTCTAAATACATTTACGACTACATACAAAGTCCTAAGCTATATACAAACTTATTCTGGCTTCCGAGCTCCACTCCGCCACGACTCGCTGAAGCTACACCAACTCTGCACAAAATCTCCAGGTCGGCGCCAAATACCTGGAACGAACTCGGCACCTTCGACCCATCTACGAGGTCGGCGTTGCCACGACCTATTCCAGGGCTCCTTCAAGCAGTGCAGGATGCTCCGACCGAGGGCACTCCTCGGCCGAGGTCGAACCCCGCCTGGGTTCGCTGCTCGTCCGCCCCGCCACCTCCGCCGAGCCGGTTCCCTTCCTCGACGATCCGCACTCCTGGGCGAGGCCGAACTCCCGCCGAGATTTGGCCGGCCTGCTAGAGCCGCGACTCACCCCGAGCTTGAAAGCGCTCGGTTCGGACCTCGTGTCCTCAACCGATCCTCGATAGCCAACAGACCGTCATCGGCCTCCTGCACTGCCCTCGATCTCCTCGCGCCACCTCACCGCCTTAGCCAACAGCCCGCCTTGGTCTCTCAGGCACCGCCGCCTCCGCCAACCCCGCCTCTACCCTCCGCACACACGATCCTGCTCGGCCTCGACGAGCCACCGCATCAAGATATCCGCCTCGATTCGAATGTGGAAATACCCACCCGCCCGAGCAATATCCCACCCCTAGATCCCGCCAGGTACGACCGACCCGACCTCGCCATCCTCCTCGTGATCGCCACCCCACTTCGGTCGGTTACACACCTCGGCGCGGGCCCAAGTCAAACCGGATTTCGACGAGTCACGCAAGTCAACGCACCTCGCATCCCGCCGACTGACATCACCATCCTCTCAAGGACCTCGTCCAAAGACAAAGCGACCACTGTCCCGACTCGATTCGACCCATATCGCCGATAAACCCTCACGCCACTAAGATAACACCTTCAACAAGAACCTCACCGAGCAACATTCTACCTCGGCAAAGCGCTTTCTTCTCCACCTCGACACGGCTGTTACTCGACTATTCTGGGGCTATGATGGATATGGCCCAACCGCCAGCCCACCGACAGCCCAAACGAGCCGGGCTCGACATTAGTAGTGGCCCATGCGGTTAAGCCCAAGCCCCACCTTCAAACCCTAATCACCCCCAAACCCTAATCGACGCCACCTCCACGTGGTAAGGGTCCCCGCCGCCAATGGAGACGCCTGTAACCAAAGTCGCGCCACCTCGGCCAATGGAGGACACGCCCAAAACCAAAGTCGCGCCACCCTCGGCAATGGAGGACACGCCTGTAACCAAAGTCAGCGCCACCTCGGCCAATGGAGACACGCCCAAAACCAAAGTCGCGCCACCTCCACGTGGCGCATGTAAGCGAAGCGTCCGCCCCGGCCAATGGAGGGCATGCGGAGGAAGAGTCACGACCAATGGAGAGGTTGAGCACGCCTTCGCCAGCGTGCTCGTGGTTGTATAAATAGAAGGAAAGTTGACAATAGAAGGGTTGACAACTTATCGAATACTAAGAGCTTGTAACTACACTCACGGCATTATAGTGAAAGTATTGAGGAAACACTCCTCCGTGGACGTAGATCTCATTAACGATCGAACCACGTAAAAGCCTTGGTGTTCTTTATTGCTTTACATAAATCTCGCACACTCACTTTAACTAGATTTATCAGGCACCGTTGTTGGTCGCCGCCTCAACTAGCCGTTGCTGCTAGCCGCTGTCTCCGTCGTAAACTCAGCCACATATCTCGTTGCCTTGTGTGGCCCTTGGAGGTAGCCGCCGTTCAATAAGAGACAGAGATGGGTAATCGCTGTTGATAAGAGAGAGAGAGGGGACGTAGCCATCGTTGATAACAAATATGGAGGGATAGCTGGCGTTCAAATAAGAGCCTTTGCAAGAGAGTGTGTGTGAGATGTAGTAGCCGATTCTAGTGGTTTTATTAACCAAAATATTTCAAAAGTTGGTAAAAAAGTGGAAGAAGACTGCTTGTTTTCACGTGAAACTCTGAAAACTGGAAAAACATGTAATAGTATTGTAAGAACTTGTATCAAAATACAAGATTGATTAAGACACTAGAGTTAATTTAGTATATATGAAGTATATATGAGTAAAAGAGTAGGAGATTTAATATTGTTGGTAGATTAAATATTTGGTAAAAAAGTAGACAATTTATGATAGAGGTATTTTAAGTTTTCTCCCACTAGTAAATCTGCATTTATATTTTTTCTACATTCTTAATTCGCTATTACTAATACGGTAATACGTATTTTGAGGGAGTTTTGAAGGCTACTTCGATTGGGTATATCTTATTCTATTCAAGATTTATTAAATTATAATTATAATTTGTTATCAAAATTATAATTTAAATAAATTAGATGTATTGTAATGTCCTTCATTTAAACAACCATTTCTTCTTCTCCTTCACATCGTCGGGAGTGTATGTGTAGGTTAGGTGTGCATAACCGAACAGAACCAAAATCGAAAAATCGAATCGAACCAATGGGTTTCGGCAGGTTTAGGATGTGATTCAGTTATAAAATCAAGAACCAAAACCTATTTCAGTCGGTCGGTAGTTTGGTCAAAGTGCGATTTAGTTCGGTTCGGTTAAAACCGATCGGAATAAGTACTTGATTAATATTATATATATTTCGATAGATCGGCAGTTTGGACTACTTGCATTTCGGTCGGTTTTGGTTCGATTGAAGGCACGAGATCGGTTCGATTTAGTCAAAAATTTCAATACAATTTGGTTGTCGATACAATCGGTTCAATTCGATTTTTAATCGAAACCGACCATTGCATAGCCCTAGTGTTGGTCGAACCCTGTATTTATCATAGCGAAAGACTAGTTGTAAAGGCTTGCATATTTGCGGCCTACCAAAATCATATTTTAAGAATGTTTTGTTGGATAATAATGGGCAATATATATAATAAATATTATTATATATTGATACTTTTAATATGTATATACTAAAACTTATATTTATAATTTGATGAGAGGCCAAATTATCAATATCATAATAACTGATTCAATTCAGTTATTAAATGATTTTGGTCCCTAGAAAACGGTATAATTCTCAATTTTTCTTTTCCCCATTAAAGAATAACACTACAAAGAGATCCCGTATTCTTGGATGACAGAATCACTACTGCCAATCTTAATTTATGGCTTCAAGTTACTGCTTCCACTTTATTTGTTTCTTGGATCATCATCGTAGAGTTGTGTTTAGGGTATGGATTTTGGTTTATCATATACTCTGTTTATGTGATTTATTTTCTATCATGTTTCTCTTGTCCAACAGCACAACTATTTTCGATTTGTTCACACATTTTTTTTTTCTTATAGGCGTGACTCTACTTACAGTAACGAACGCGAACATAGTCATAGAAGAATTTAATCTGTAATGTTCTGGAACTATTAGTCAAACATATTGCAAATGGAGAGGTTCGAATTGAGAGATTTATGAAAAGACATTATTATTAAATGATGGAAAGAAGCAAAACCAAATGTCTAAATTCTCTCAATCAAATGACACGGTGACACCACATTTTGATCAACACACCGCACCTTTCAACTATCATATAAACACCCTGCAATTGCATTTTATGTCATCACTAGAATTTGAATCCATGGACTCCGACAAACAAACATGACGTAGCACTTACATATCCTTTGGAATTTTCAAAGAAAGAAATTTTAAAAATTCCAACGTGCTTCAATATCTGTTATTTTTAGAAAATAAATTTCATCCCAACAGGCTTTTCAGTTTTTTTATTTTATTTATTCTTTTATGTGGATATGAGAAACTTATTCTTACATTTTGTTGCACAACATGCCTAGTTTTTTAGCAACAAATGACTGTCGAAATTAGTCCGGGAGACTTCTATTGAACTAGGTACATTCCAGTGGCCCGAACCCGGATGGGCCTTATCTGTTGCAGGCCCATTGGAACAAACAATCACTTTTTGGGTCCATTTCTTATTTCATGCATCAATTCTTATTTCATGTTAGAATTAGTCATAATTTTTTTTTGATTGATTAATATAGAAATTTAAAGCACCGTGATCACATGAAACCGAACCTAAGACATTTGACCTTATGCATTAATCACTCTACCATCATACTAACACACAAACACAGCTTCTAGATAGAACTTGCAGTTGCGGCTGGTTAATAATTTGGATGACAACAAACCTTCAATTATGTGCTGCATATGAATGTAAGACTGGAAAATGTACTATTTGCGTCTGATATAATTTCGGAATGGATAAAGTGTTCCATTGATTTTTCGTGAACTGTGACAAATTTTCTAACATATCCATAACCTTTTTCAAGTTCATCAATACCGACTGCTGCTATTTTTGGTACGCATTAAGTAAAATTTATATTCTTATTTAATACTCGCAAATCATATAGAATTCGAACTTATGACTTTTGGTTACAAGAAAACCACACAATCACTAGACTATCCTAAGAGGACATCCATAACTTTTTATTTTAATTCTTTTCTTTTTTGCTCTTCAAATTTCTTCCCTTTCGATTTTTCCTATTTTTTTTTTCAATTATATATATATATATATATATTAAATTTTCTGATACGTGATCGTGACAACTAGAAAAGGTCCCATTTTATTGGTGATAATGAAAATGGAAAATAATTTTAAATAAATGGATCATGTAATTGCACACTGACCACGCCTGTCGTGGGCAGAAGAAAAATAAGATTTAAAAATCATACTGTTAACTAGAAAATGAGTAAAAGTGGTGTTATTATATACAATTAATTCTTTTTTAATCGTATGGCATTTAAATCCCCTGCTAGTAGATGATAACTGAAAATCTCCACTGGATAACATAAAATTAGGTTATAATCATTCAAAAGTACACAATAAATAAATATTTTAAAAGAAAACTAAATAAAATAAAATGAAGATATATAAGACCTCCTAAAAAGCTTGAAAAAGATTAATGTACACACGCATGTTTATTATTGCTTTCATTTTGTGGGTGAGAGTATGGATGTCAATGGGTGGGTTTTATCCAGACCGATCCAGAACCGCTCAAAATCCATTAAATTTTAAAGCAGTGATTCTAGTTTCGATTTTAGACCCGTTTTAGACCCGGACCGTTTAGATCCTTAGTTTGATGGTCCGGTCCGGTCCGGATCTGGTTCTGGTTCCAGAACCAGAACTAATACTTATTTATTGGTTCTGATCCGAGTAAAACCCGTCTATTGACAAGACTATGTTTAAATAGGCTTGTCAATGGGCTAGTTTTATCCCATATCGATTCGAAATCACTCATAACCCATTAAATTATAAAGCAACGGTTTCGATTCCAATTTTGGTTCTTGTCCAGTTCTGGTTCCAGACACGCTCAGATCCGGACCGCTTAAGACCCATAGTTGATGGTCCGGGTCCAGTTCGGATCCAGTATCTAATAGGTCGGTTCTAGAACCAAAACCATTACTTATTTATTGGTTCTGGTCCGGGTAAAACCCACTCATTGACATCCCTAGGTGAGAGGATGCCGACGAGGAAGTGAAATGTCAATTCCTTAGTGAAAGAAAAAGGCATTATAATCATCAAGAAAAGTTTGGATGTCATGAGAAGGTCAATATTTAACTATTGCTGCGACTTCATTAGCACCAATAATCAACCTTATAATAATTTAGTGGCGGAATGGGTGTTCTCTATCCACATTCGCGCCAATAATCAACCTTATAATGTATTTCAAGAAGAGTTATGTGTATTTATCTTAACGCGCTTGGCAGATGGAATCTGATTATAAAGGAGCTAGTGAATTTGTTGTTATTAGTGCCTAGATATACAAAATTTGAGTGATTTTTTAGTTTTGCATACAAATTTTGAAATATATCAATAAATGTATGAACTTTGATATTATTATAATTTTGCCAAGATTTATATTTTCACCCAAATTTAATCCTACGTAGCAACTCATTAGCACATCTTTAGTTAAAATGAGCATTTTAATTATAATTATTTTTAAAAGTATATCAAAAAATAATTTTATTAATCCACTTCATCCTTCTCCTCCATCTCTAATTAAAATGTTGAGACGAGCAACGCTTCTGCCATGGAAGCTCAATTATCCGACTTCTCCGATCCCCTTTCTCTCGTCTCAAATCGAGTATTTGCACCGATTTGTTGATGGATGGTTAGAACATGCAAAGTTGTACTTGTATCCCCCTCCGTATAATGATCACTCTCAGTTTTCTTCAAAACTTTTACAACTTGCTCCCAAGTCCCAATCATCAGTCTTGTCAGCCTTAGAAGCCGCTAATTCACGAACAGATTCAGAATAAAGCTCCCTTGACAGAACAGTAGCTCGTCCCTGGAGCCGCCACCGTAAGATCTAAAACCTCCGCCAAGAGCTTATTCCAGTCAAGCTCTTCGGCGGAGTGCTCACGCATACTGGTCGGAAGGGCCGATAGCTCATCGTGAGTCAATCCCTTCGGCTTACGTGAGCTATACGTCGAGAATTACTGAGGAGACAGGGCTTGCGGCTTCTTATTCTTAGTTAAAATCAGTCGTTTCTCCGCCGTCTAACTCGCCATAAGCCGCAGAAGAGTCTTCCTTGCTCTGCTGGAGAAGTTCGAATTCGCACTCAAGTCTGTTCTGCAAGCCATGCCCAGTTGCCCACGGTGTAATTCTGTTTTCTTTTTTAATAGAAAAACATAGTTGAAACAATAAATGACACGTCAACGTCAATTCATATGTAAAATTCAAATTCATAATATTTAAGTTCGTCTAATTATTCACCCATTTCAAAATTCGTATGTAAAAATAAAAATGATCAAAATTCATATATTTTACGCTAATAATAATTATTTTTATATTATTAATTACTGATTAGGCCGATGGGAATAGGTATTTTAACTTCACATTTTTTTTAATAAAAACACTCCGGAGCGGAGAGTGGGGGATTAGGCTATCGCCAACCTGTATATATTATCCTAAAATAGATTGGATTCTTTGGGCATAAATAAAAAGGATTAGATAAATTAAATTTGAAATTATAATTATTTTAAATATAAAATAGAACGTGAGACATAATTATTTTAAATACAAATTAGTGTTATTTCTCATGTTTTTTTCACTTATAACACAATATTTTTTTATTTTTACAATTATATTTGTTTCTAGTTACTAGAAAATGAGGATTGTGTCTTGTGTGTAAAGCAGTTGGCGTGTGAAGAATGAGATATTTTTTACTGTAAAATTATTTTATTTTTTAGAATGAAACAACAATCGTGACCTTGTAGAATGGTCCAAAATGAAAAATCAGACAACAATTATAAGAGTATATATTAATTCTTAGCTCAACAATCAACACTATAAAAAAAACTTTTAAAAGAAATCTTGGGGGATGAAAGAAAAGTTCGAAGTACTATATACAGTGGAATCAATTGAGTGATAAATCGTTGTTTTTCCCTTTTTCTTTCTTTTTTGGACAGTAATAAATCGTTGTTTGATTGCCATTCGTTAGCACTCCAATCTCCTCTCAAACATTTATACCCCACTTTCCATGACATTACATGACATGACAAATTCCTAGAGATAGGTTTCTTGTCTTGTATAAGTTAATTTACGTAACTAAATATTTGTATATTTTTAATAGATTTCCACAAACGAACAATTTCCAGAATTATGTTTGAATGTGAAATATAAAGAACAAATATTATACTTATACTTTGCTTCTATTAGTTAATTTGGAAAATTTACTTCTTTTTAGTTAGATTTAATTTATTTGAAATTTAATTTATCATTTTTTTGAAGAATAATAATTTATATAATTTAAAAAAGAAGAAGTTATAAATGTATTGATCACATATAGCATATATACGAGGGTAATTTAGACATTGTGCTTATTTATTTTGTTGATATTACCAAATCGCCACTATTGTCTGAATCAATTCGACCCCCTTATATATATTTATATAAAAGAACAGAAACAAAGAAAAAAGGAAAAGAAGAAAGGAGATTTCAACATAAAGTCATGAAGCTAAAAGATACCAATCTAAATACGAGTAAATTTTCAACAAGGCAATGATGGCTACACCCAGAGATGGAACCACATAGGGCCTGAGGCCTATACTTCCAACTTTTTTTCAAAAACATCTATATATTTTATATGTAATACAATATCAGAATTGTTTGTTTCAAATTTAGTTAAGACTCTCTTTGATTCTTTGAGCTGGTTCGATCCTCACACAGATCTTTCTTTTTTTTCCTTCTTTTTCTCTCCTCTTTCTCGTTTCTTTCTTTCTTTCTTTCTTTTTTTCCCTTCTTTCTTTCTTTCCTTCTTTTTTTTTATTTCCTTGTTTTTTTCTTTTCTCTCTTTCTCTTCTTTTTTCTCGTTTCCTTTTTTTATATCTTTCTTTCTTTCTTCCTCTCTTTCTTTTTTTCCTTCTCTGTTTCTTTCCTTTTGGTTTGTGTTTTCTCCCTCCCTCCCTCTCTATTCTATTTATTCTCTTTATTTTGTGATCTTTTTTCCTTTTTTCTTTCTTATATAATTTGTTTTATATTGATAAAATAAAATATATATACAAATAATAATATGTGAATTAATTCTTAGCTAAACATGTGTGCTCTCTATAAATATTTAACATTTAATAACTAAATCTATTGTAGTCTAATGAGTTAGGATTTGTATCTCTCATTTAAGAGATCTTGGTTCGATTCCTTTTAGTTACATATTTTCTTTTTTCTTTTTTCTATACTTATTTTCTTTTATTTCCTTTTTCTTTCTTTCCTTTATACTTTTTATATAATTTGTTTTATGTTGATAAAATGCTATTTTTTTTCTTTTTCTATAATTTATTTTATATCGATAAAATAAAAGATATATGCAAATAATAAAGTTTTATATGTGAATTAATATTACCAATCAAATTTTTTAAAAGGATTATAATAAACTCATTATATTATTAAATAATTATTATTTTATAATTTTATTTTATTATCTTTTAAAATTATAATTAATTGGGCCCTCAGAAAAATATTCCTGGCTCCGTCACTGACTACAACATTTCACTTTAGCATCCACTAATCCTTTACTATCAACTTCCAAGATTACTATAAAAGTTTCGTACCAAAATGAAAACTAGGTCTGCAAACAAATATACAAATTCTTTCGTGAAAAGTATCCGAACGTGACAATGCTCGACACAAAGATGAAACAGTTTACTTCGTTAGTCCAGCCGATTGATGCTACAAAAAATATATTTTTAATTAATGTCTATCCTTGTCTTTTTACCTAGATTTTTTTATATTTAATTAATTTGAGGTTAAGATTACATATTATACTTTGTGTGAAGATAGAAAATAGCCTTTTGAGATTGTAAAAGTAAATATTAGCCACAAAAATTTGAAAAGATAAAAAAATAGACCATGAGTTAAAGGTATTCACAATTAAGAATCATCTTAGTTAGGGCTGGGGAAACGGTTTTCGGTTATCGGTTAATACCGAACCGAACCGAAACCGTGTCATATTCGGTTTTGTTCGGTTTATGCGGTATAATATTTAAAAATTTCGGTTTTCGATTAACGATAACCGAACGGTTATTAACCGAAAAACTTTTCTATTTTATTAATTATTTTATTTTTTTATAAATCTGTAAAAACTAATTACTAATATTAATTAAAGTTAAACCATATTACTCTAATGTATCAAATTACTCTAATGTATCAAATTATCATTGCATGAACATGATAGTTTGTTGATGGATTGATGTTGATTGACTTGATTTATTTTGAATTATTGATGTATATTGGATGAATTTTTGTATGGACATTAAAATTTGAAAAGTTTACACATCTGATTGCAAAGTTGTATCTTATGACATGTCGTTTCTTATAAATTCATGTAATCTCCAAACAATTTTTCGGTTTTTCGGTTAACCAAAAACCGAACCGCACTAACCGATGCGGTTTTTGGTTAACCGAACTTAATAAACGGTTCGGTTTCGGTTATTAAATTTATAAAAATTTCGGTTCGGTTAACCGAAAAAATCGGTGCGGTTAACCGAACCCGAACCGTTTCCCACCCCTAATCTTAGTTATGAATTCTAGGTAAAATTATTAATTCACGACTGAGAATCATTTTAGTTGTGAATCGTAGACAAAACACATTAATTCATAACTGAGAATTTTCTTATTTATGAATTGTAGACAAAAATTACTAAGTGACAACTAGCCATTATTTGATTGTGAATTATCTTTCTTTTATTGCCATTCAAAACCAAACTGTGAAATCATGAATTAGCATAATATAAGGATAATTCACAATCAAACAATGGCTAGGTTGTGAATGGAATGAATAATTTAGTCTTCATTCACGAGTTATCTAGACCCGAGTTGTGAATTAATGTGAATTTACAGCATTCAAGTGGAGTTGTGAATTAAATAACATAAACGAGGTCAATGATACATTTGAAGATTGTTCGACAAATATAACAATATAAAACAACATAAACATAGATTATAACTCATCTTAAATCGATCGTCTTCTTCAATTTGAAGATAGGTTATTTGCCCCAAAAAGCAATCGCCAACACATAAAACAAATATTCTCGAAACTAAACAATTTTTTCTGATAATCCTCTGCTTTAATTCCGCTCGCCATCATAATATTGTTGTGAAAATTTGGTGCAAATTTAAAATGGACGGAAAAATTTAGAGTTGAGAACTAGAGCTTGGTGGAGAATGCATCTTCTCCACCAAGTTCTTTCAACGAGAGCTTTTGAAATTTGATGGAGGAATTTTCAAAAGTAATAGTAATATAACATAACGGTAATTATGTAATTTTATTAAAAAAAATGGCTAAGTTTTACCTTGTTTTATTCTTAAGGTCATTTTTTATCTTCGCTATCTCAAAAGGCTAATTTTTTACATTAACTCTTATATTTATCTATTAATTATGAGGTAATTTTTACCTTTGCTATTTCAAAAGGTTAATTTTCTACGTTTACTCTTATATTTATCTATTACATCTATTATATTTATAATGAACAAATTCGTATAGTTCAAATATTCGACTCAATCAAGTGGATCAACCCAAATTCATATCGATAAGCTCATTGCTAACGGGGTCTCTAAGAGCATGTCTTCGGCCCATGAGCCAGGATAGGTTAATCAACCAAGCCAAACCCTAGCCGACGTATCTACTTAGGGAGAAAGTAAAAGAGATCGTGAGTTATCTCTTCTTGAAAATTGAAACAACCGAGACAGACTAGCGGGACAAGCAGGAATCCTGGCCGCCCAACATTCCCATAAATACAATATGACTAGGTCGAAAAGGTCATCATTCATTCACACTCACATCCGTCTCCACACTCTGATACGATCTCTACACTTTCTTTCTTTGCCTCCACACTCTTTATCTCTTACAGATTCCCCTTGCATGACTAATTGACTAGTATGTCCGATCCGACACACTCTACTCTTGCATCTCTCTTACATTAATTGCACATTTACCATTTATTTATTATTTTGCAATTGATTTTCTCTTATCGTTTGACTGACTTGAACATCGGATACCCTTCCATCGACACTCATACCGATGCTCCTAGGAGGGTTTTAAGATGTTATTTGGTCTCAAGTTGCTAGTGCTCGTCATACATGATTAACGGCGTCCCCTTCGTAATTGTTGGATCTATTCTTTTAGTTTAAAGATACTTATGTAATATTATATAATAAATCTTATCATATTAAATGAGAGGTTACATGTACTTGCATCACATATACAAATGTACAAGTAGCTAACCTAGTACTTTTCTTATCAAAATTTAATTTAAAGCACGTGCGTTTACTTTTCATTCTTTCTTTAGATTAATGCTCCTGATCCCACTTAAGATAACCTATTTTTTTCGACTCAGTTACTTAGAAAATGTATAAAGTGATTAAATTGATAAAAAAATAGGTAGGACTTACACCTTTCGAAGAGATGATTATTTTCTAAAAATAAAACATGCCAAATTGAATGAAACAATCCAAAAAATCATATAAATCATTTTACAAGACGGAGAGAGTATTATTTAATTAAATTCATGTTTTTACAATGAAATCTTATTGATTGTGGCAAAATTTCTAAAACAAAATGAACTAATTGGATTATGTCGTAACTAAAACAACATATTCGAGTTTGCAGTATAAATCACCAAAAAAAAAGAATTTAAACCTTCAACTTAAACGAAATGTTTTCTACAATTTATTCGATATTTTAAATTTACAAACGGTTTTGTTGTCCGGGCATACTTAATTCAAATTAATTCCTTTAACAAGACTTATTGAAACTCCTAAACGAGAATATTAAAGATGACAACTGAAGTCAATAACAAGTTATCCCTTTCAATTAACCTCCGTTTATGATTATTGACGAATGTTATCTAATATGTTGTGAATTTTGAGTTCTTACTATGGGGTGTTTGGCTGAGCTTATAAGCTCTTTAAAACAGTTTATAAGTTGAATCAATGTGTTTGACAAATTAAGTTGTTAGAGAGAGCTTATAAGTTTTCAAAATAAGCTCTAAGAGCTTATAAACTCTATTAAAAAAAAGCTCAAAAACTCAACTTATTTTTTAATGATCTCATAAGTTACAACAAAACTATAAAAATAATTCTGATATATTTTCTTATTTCAATGTTTACCCTTATTATCCAAACACTTTAGCATCTTATAAGCTCTTCTTAATACACCATATCTTATAAGTTCTTAAAACAACTTATAAGTTGATGGAGCTTATAAGCTTTTAAAATAAGCTTAGCCAAACACCCTCTATGTTTCATCCTATTATTATTGGTTTTTCTTTATTTCCGCTTTGTTACCTATTTTTTCCTGAAGTTCTTTCATTGATTGATCGTACGTCCTCCAACTTGCTTGGAGATTCTCCCTTTTACGTTATATTCTCTCCGTCCCACTTAAAGTGTCTCATTTTTTTTGGACACGAGTATTTAGAAAAAATATATAAAGTAATTAAAATGTTAAAAAATGGATAGGGTCCACACTTTTTGAAGAGTTAATTATTTTCTAAAATGAAATGAGACATTTGTAATGAGACAACCCCAAAAGGAAAGTGAAACATTTTAAATGGGACAGATGGAGTACTTTCTTTTAGGGGTGAGCAAAAAATTCGAAAACCGAATATTCGATCCGAACCAAACCGAAATTTAAAATTCGGTTCGGATTTTTTGGATTTTCGGATCGGATCGGATTGAAATTTTTCAAAATTTCGGATTTTCGGATCGAATTGGATTTTTTAAATCCGAAAAAATCAAAAAATCCGAATTATATATAATTTATATATAAAAATAATATTTTATTTAAATATTTTTAATTTAATATAAATATATATAAGAATTAACAAAAATTGGTTTCGGATTTTCGGTTTTTTCATTATTTCGGATTTTTCGGTTCGGTTCGAATTTTTTTATAAAAAATCGGATTTTCGGATTTCGAATTTTCGGATATTCGGTTCGGATCAGATTTTTTCTCTCTCAAAATTCGGATTTTAAGATCGGTTCGGATTAGACAAAAATCCGAACCGAAATCCGAATACTCATCCCTACTTTCTTTATAGTTTATACAATAATTATGATATTTTCCTCATATATTTAACATAAATGGCTTAATCATACACATAATTATAAATTTATGATAATAAATTAGTAAAAAAAAAACGATGGTGATGTGCTGGGAATGGGACCGACGGACACGTGCATGTGGTGGTAATGATGGACTTCCACCGTTTCTTCCATTTGTGTGGGCTCCACTATCATGCCATCCAACCTTTTTCTTTGACCATCAAATTTGTATTACACCTCTTTTCCATGCAATCGAACTAGTCTCATTCTTGTTTCTATATTCCCCCGCAAAATCGACGTCTTTTCTCTCAATAATTGGTACTATGAGTTTTTCTCTATAATTTTATCGAAAACTGGAATTGATTAAATTCCTTTGTCTTTTGTCTTGGGGGTGAGAATTTATATATACGAAATTTTGAAAACATTAAATAAAATATAAAGAATATTATAATTTTACTTTTAAATTTTTATCTATAACACTTTTAAAAAAATAAAAATAGTAAAAGATGTCATTTATAGAAAAGGTGAGGGAGTAAGTTTTTGTCGAGCTAAGATCAAAATAGTTCTCAGAATAGCTAGATCGATTTACAGTCCCAGTTGTCCTAAAACATTCTCAAAATTACAAATTGCGATTGTTATTATGTTTGGAAACAATTGTCGTAGATCTTCATGTGTGTGTATTCTTTTGGATTAATTATCGCAAATAACATAATTTTTATTGAAATATAAATATATAATTTTTACACATGTTTTAAAACATTGCAACTACAGTACTTTTTATTTTTTTTACAATTACAACATCCCCAAACATCTGGAAAAAAAATTGACCTTAACCTTCAGAAATGTTGCTGCAGATGTCGTTTTCTTCTAAAAATAAATTATCTTATTTTAAAAATATAATATGTCTATTAAATTACATTATTTTTATATTTAATAAATTAATTAGATAATTAATATAGTTATCAATAATTATATGAAATTAATAATTTTATTTGGAACGGCTCTTAGATTATTATCGAACTTGGTTACAAGCAACACGTTGAAAGTGTTAACTAAATTCTTTATAGAATCCGATGCCAAATTGGAAGAACATATCTGTATAACCTCTATAAATTAATATAGTTGGGACCGAAAAATATTAATTTTAGAGAGGTATTAATTAATCGATAAATTAATAATTTATAATTTAAAGAGGTATTCGATATTCATTTAATTTAAATTAATTACATCAGAATTCATGTGCAGCAAGAGACAATAGCCAATTGTTTCAGACATTGTAAAATTCGTTCAGTGAATGAAGAAGATTCAACAAATTTACATGATGAGGATACTGCAGCAGGTACTCATGAACTCGCCACATTGATTAAAAAATTTGGTCATCACAATCAAATGGATGTCTATCATCTATTGGATTATCCGGATGAAAATGAAAGATGTTCACAGATCCAAAGCTTAGAAGAAATTGTTGATACTAAATCCAATTGAGGATGAAGCTCAAGATGATACGGTACCATTAGAGCCGGTTACGCGAAAAGAAGCAATAGCAACGGCGAAAATCCTTCATAATTTCTTTCTACAGTCAACGAACGTCACACCAGAGCTTTTAAATACCGTGAGAAAAGTGAGAGATACGATTCATTTTAATTTGAATTTCAATAGAAAACAATCAACACTAGAGTCATATTTTACTAAGTTGTCTTAGTTACCTTTGTAATTTTATGAGATTATTAATTTATGATGCTGATGGGACCCTTGTATTATATAGGGTCTTAAAAAAATTATTATCTTATTAATTTACGCTTGGGGCCCAAGTAGGGACCGGAGAAAAATATTATTTTAGAGAGGTTATTAATTTTATCGAGTATTAATTTATAGAGGTTATGCTGTATTTGAATGATTAATTAAATTACTTTTGTTTTACAAAATGAATATCTCACGACTTCTAAGAATGATACTATAAAAAATTATTCCTTGTCTTTATATCAACTGCTATAGTTTGGAACAGATAATATACATCAAAGAAAAATAAACAATTTTCCAATTGGAACATATATCGTCAAAGTCTATCATATAATATGTTCCCCGAATAGTTCTCAATGCATGAGAAGACTTCAAGAAGCATTCAATAATTTTGGGACAACAAACATGAATTTAGGTGCAGTATTATGGCCTCTCTGAAACTAGGCAAATATAACAACTTTGTGAATGATGGATCATGAGAACACTGAGCCTACTATAATAACAGATCCACATAGGGATGTCAACGGGCGATCTTTACCCGGACCGATCTGAAACCGTTCAAAGCCCATTAAATTTTAAATCTTCAGATAAAAGCCTAGATCACAATATTGTAATATTCAAATTTCAATATTTATCTGATTATTCCATAAAATATGTTAACCGGTTGTATATGAGATTTTAGGAATTTAGGACGTTAATTGATGTAGACTTGAAAAATTGTAGCAGAACATACTGGAAACACTAGTCAAACAACTGCTAGGAACGGATGACGAGGCAATCACCTCAAACATATTTAGTAACATGTGATTTTCGATTTCTCATAAATTACAAGCTTATATATAAGCTGAAATTTATGAAGATCTATGGATATCGAAGGTAGAATTGTCTTGGTAGATAAAACATAGGGATATTATTTAGCGTGTATTATATATTGAATTTTGGCTAAATTCTGATTTTGCACATTATAATTTTTTTTGCAAGTAAAGTATTATATTTTTCATTATACTATGATTTTGCGATTGAGATTGATTTATCATCAAATTAGGGCTTTCCTCAAATTGGGATACATAACTGTAGGAGTTTTTGTGGGGAATTTTTTTATCATAATTTATTTTTAATTAAATATTAACTTTTGCCTCTTTAGCGTGTCTCACATACACATAATTATGTCACGTAGATGACTTGCACCCCTGAAGATAATATAGAAAGGTTATATGATGATAATGTGTACTCTAATGGTGCAATCGTGGTAGTTGAGGAATATGAGAGCAGGGGCTAGAGTGAATTCCTTTATGAACCAAAGTTTGAACTTGTTGTGGATGATGGTGAAATCTCATGTACTTCTGATTCAGGGTTGAAAATGGATATTTAATTTGATTAATGAGGAGGCAAATGCAAGACTATATTTAAACTATGTTAAGATATGAAAGTAAGACGAATATTTTGTTGTAACGAATTAAGATTATTGAGCAATTAATAAACAGAAACGTAAAGAAAGCATAGATTTACGTGGTTCACCAACAATGAGTTGGCTACGTCCACGAGCAAAAAAGGAGAACAGATGTTATTAGGCGGCTAGGGTTTTTCAGAATACAATTGCTCTCAATGACCATACATATAGCTCTAAGAGAATACACCAATTGGGCTCAGCTCAATACGAGTATTAAGACCCAATACAAGTATTAAGGCCCAAAACTGCATACCGTTGGGCCGGGGACGTCTCCCCCGACTAACTATTCGAAGCGGAAGATAGTTTCAAGGCATGTCAACACATTTAATGCTATTTACCTGTAAATAAAACAATAATTAGAGGCACTGTGTCATTAAACCGTAATGTGTAGATATGATGTAAGAAAACAGCACTGAATTTTGTCTGTTTTCATTATTTATTAGACATGCATTATTGCCTGAAGAATACAATAAATTACCTTATCATATCTTGTAAAGTCAAACTTGTTCAACAACAATTTGTTCAAATTCCGAAAATCAAAATTATTTACTATTGGCATTTACCGAACTTCTCTTGTCAATCTGCCATTCAAAATTGTTAGAACCTTCTTTATATAGTCTTTTCTGCCCCCATGCCATGCCGTCTGCAAACCATTTAAGCACGACCTGCACTTTGTAAGTTTCCCAAAAACTTTTGTGACAACATTTAAATTGTTTATTTGATGGTAGTTACTTTATATATTTTCTGGAGAAACAGGAGAAAGAGACCCGTAAATATACCTCTCTCTTTAAAAAAAAAAAGAAGAAAAAAAAGAAGAAGAAAGAAAACGGGTAAACTAAAGGTTCATAATTGATTCGATAGATTACAATATTAAACTAGAGAATATCTGTTGCCATGCACTAATTTTATTTTTCTTAAATGAAAAACAGGATAAAAAGCAGTTGGTGGAATTACATTATTTTGGGGAACTGGAGCAACAGTTCCCAATAATAAAGGACAAGAGATTTAATAAAACGTATACATAGGTTTCATTCACGTAGATTCTGTTGTTTGAGCAGACAGACACTATACAGTCTATACTATTGTAATTTGTAATTTTATTTTATTTTTCTCTATTTTTATTCTTATATTTAAAGTTTCAAAACACTGATTTAAAAGAGTGGCATTCAGTTTGTCTGAGGCGACACACCATATCCGTATCTTGAAAAGGAAAAAGGGTGTTTGCATTTTCAAGTTTTGGGATTGGAGGAGATTGTTTAAACATTCTCTCTCTCACACAGAGGCCACCGAAAAGCATAAATATACGACATCTTATCATGAAAGCAAGAAAATTTAACCAGTTTGATTAGACTACCCAACCATACGCATCAATATATATAATATGGTTCATGTATCTATTTCTATGACCACAATGTTCCCCTCAATATTTGAGCGAGGTCATTATTTTTCTCAAGACCATGGAGATGATTGAAGAATTATACTCCATCTGTCATGACTCATTTCTTTTCGACACAGTTATTTAGGAGAAGAGATAAAGTGATAAAAAGTAGGTATGACCCATAACTTTTGAAGAGATAATTATTTTTAAAAAAATGAAACATGCCATCTTGAGTGGGATAGTCCAAAATGGAATACATGTCATCTTGGATGGGACGGAAGGAGTAATTGTTTATTTAAAGCTCGATATAAATATATTGTCTTTCAAACGTTACAATGTATTTAAAGTCTCGATAGCGTTTGCAATACAAATTTAATTCAAACGTCTCAGTAAAAACCAAAATATATAAGACAATGTAGTTAGCATCTATAAGTACTGGCATAACGCATGACACGAGAATTACGAGTAACGATATTTATGAATTCAAACAATATAATACACAAAAAACAGTAGCACTTTTTTTTATCATGGGAACCCGCACCGCTACCTTAAGTGCAAGACTGGGGTAAACCCTACGCCTCGTGCACAACCCGAAAACCACACAGACCTGGTAAACCACACTTGAAAGCCAGGTGTGTGAGCTCAAACCCATAGAGGCGTTTGGTGGGGTTCGAACATGTGATCTCTCGGTCACAGGAACCCACCTTAACCATTGGACTGTCCCTAGGGGACAAAAAAAAACAGTAGCACTTAATTAAGTTTTAGGTAGTTGCAAGCATATTTATCATAAAGCTACGGCTGGCCATTATGAATAAAATGGGTGCATTACGAAAGCCGTATAATAATTACTATCTAGTTTAAAAGAGGAATGGAATTAATGAAATGAATATGAATTAGGTAGTATATGATTAAAGGAAATACACTAGATGTTGCTTTTGTGCCCTAAGAGTATAGAAGGAATCGCTTTCCCATTGTCCTTTTAAGATGGAAAATCTCAAGTCAACCTCACCTCATCATTTGGTCTTGGTTAATCTAGTAGCCTCACTCAACTTTATTTCCCCTTTATTTTCCTTTTCCTCTCCCTCATCAATGTCATCACCTTTCTAGCTACATTTCTCCCCCATCAGAAAATGCCACCCGTGCGAATGCAAGCATCCATGAAGGTTCACCAGTTCGCACGTGGGTTCCGGGAGCACGAGCCCCCCTCCCTCACCCTCGGCTGCAAGCGCCTCCGCCCCCTCGCCCCCGCCTTCGATCTCAAGAGCTTCATCCGACCGGAAAGTGGTCCTAGGAAACATGGATCCTCGGAATATCAGAAAAGAGAATCAGCTCAGGTGACATATCCATACAAGATAACTCTTTTCAAATAATTAGTGGTGTTTCAACTGCCAGAAGGGATGTACGTACACATACATATATTAAATGCTGCTTTCCATCAGATCTGCTTGATTTCAGTTGTGTGATGTCATTTAAAATGGTATGGAAGCTAGATTTCTAACTCAGAAAGTGCATTCCTGCCACCAGACTGCACTATTAATGCAATTTTCACTGTTGCATGCAACACGCACACACACACTCGAGAATTTCTCGCCTTACAGTGCGGGAGAAAAAAATGCAAACAGTTGGCGCATTAGGCTGCCTGCTTCACTCAATGATAAATTTGCATGTAATATATATGTCGATATATCCCTTTCACGCAGCCTTTCCAGCTACAAGCCAGAAATATTTTTTCTTCTATAACGGTCCCTCATAGTTTGAAAACAAGACGCTGAAAAAAAAAAAGTGGTTGAACTTTAGAGTAATGAGTCCCGTTTGGATGCAGATGGAAGCGCCGCCGGCCGGTGGGACGAGATGGAATCCGACGCAGGAACAGATTGGAGTACTCGAGATGCTGTACCAAGGCGGCATGCGAACCCCCAACGCGCAGCAAATCGAGCAGATCACCGCGCAGCTCGCCAAGTACGGCAAGATCGAAGGCAAAAACGTGTTTTACTGGTTCCAAAACCACAAGGCGCGAGAGCGGCAGAAGCAGAAGCGCGGCCTCAGCCCCCGACCACCGCCGCCTTCTCCGTTTGGCACGGTAATATATAGGGCTAATACTAGTTTATTACCTCATTTTTAATGTTTGTTTTATTTATTATCTCAACTTTAATTATTTTTAAAATATCTCCAACTTTGCATATTTATTTAATTTTGTCCCCAGTAAATTAGGCTCATCTGTAAAACATTTTTCGTGTAATTTATGTATCTTGTTTCTTTTTGAGCTAAAAGGCGAAGATATTAAACTTGTTGTAGGGAGAGGAGTTGGATTGTAGCGCTCAGAAAAGAAAGTGCAGATCGTGGGCGTTTGATGAACGCGCTCAAGTAGATTACAGATATTGTACAGAGGAAGAAGAAGGCGAAGGCGGAGGCGGAGATAGAACCCTCAAGTTATTCCCTTTGCACCCTGAGGGAAGATCTTGAGGAATTAATCATTGATGGAATTAATGTTAACTTTGATTATGCTTATTTGTAGTCTGCTTTTGATTAATGTCTGCAGCTGCCAGTCCAACCCTTGTTCTTCTTTTTCTTGCTTTAATTCAAGAAGGGAGGAAGACAATTAGTTGTTGTATGGGACATATTTCTGATGCATTCTGATCAATTTTCAGTTACAATGTATTATTTCTAGCTGTGAAAAGGGTCTGAATGCAAAGTGTTTTGGTTATTTAGAAGGGTTACTTTTGATTTAAGAATATTTACTTTTAGGTTGGAAATGTTTCAAGCTGAGAATGGTAGGACACTGAAGTCCATGCACGTCTGCAAGTTTTACTTTCACATGGACAATTTTGGTACAAGTGTGTGTGTGTGTGTTTTTTCTTTGATGTTACACAAAAATTGGTTTTGCAATTTTTAATAACTATTTCTTGCAAATATTTTTTTAATTAATATTATGATTTATGAGGTAGTGGCTCGTGGGCCTGGGTCAGATATGTCAGTGATGGAGACGAGACAATTTGGAGGGATGGAATTTGAAAAACTATAGATTAAGTATTTGTTGGCGTATACGGAAATATATATTTGGCTTATATATATGTTTTTGATTGGGCGAGACTGTCGCGCAAATCCTTTCTTTCATCTATTCTGACATCAGTTGAGCACCGAGGAATAAAAAATACTATGACAACTTTTAACACTAATTAGTGAAAAAAATAGCAATTTTTAAGCATTACACTTTTTAGTAATAAAACAATTGTTAATGGGGGAATTGTCCCAAATCTTAATATTGTTATCTAATTTAACTTATATATTAACATGCTACTCTTTTTACCCATTTTTAATTAAAATTACAAAACTATCCTCCCTAACCCGCGGCCAATTCATTTTTCTGAGGCCAACTCCTCTCCACGGCCAACCTTCTCTCACACCAACCTCCTCTCCAGCTCTCCAATGCCAACCTTCTCTCCAGCTCTCCAACCTTCTCTCCAGCGGCCAACCTCCTCTCCACGGCCAACTTCTCTCCAGCGGCCAAACTCCTCTCCACGGCCAACCTTCTCTCCAACGGCCAACCTCCTCTCCAGTGGCCAACCCTCACCTCCCCCTTGTTTCCCGACGGCCAACGCTCCCTCCCTTCCTGGGTCAACCATCTCCTCCCCCTCGCGGCCAACCCCCTCCCTCCATTTTTCCGGCGGCCAACCCCCTCCCTCTCCCTTTCCATCTGTTTCGTGCGGCAAACCGACGGCCAACCATTTTGTTTTAATTTTCCGGAGAGGGAGGAGGTTGGCCACAGCCAGGGAGGAAGGGATGGTCGGGATGGTTGGCCGTTGTGCATGTAAATCTGTGTGATTTTTAAGGATAAAATTGTACAAATGGTTAAAAATGATAGCAACTTAACATATGAGATAAAAATGATAGCAAACTTAACATATAGGTTATATAAGATTTTCGCCCATAAAACAATTATATTTTTACTTATTTTTTGGGTGGCCTCTATGGAATGTTGGATTTTTTTGAAGATGAGAAAAATTATTCTGAAAACTTCAAACATTTTATGATGTCCAGAAATTGGTAATCGAAATGGATATCTGACTAGTTAAATATGAACCGTATTTATTGGAATTTGTATCCACGTTTGCTATGATCTTTATATGTTTCTTATTGATGTATTCGTCAATTAATTCATCGATAGGGATTGTCAAAAGATCTCTTACGTCTACTTTGTAAGTTTATGGGCCTCAAGCTTTTCTTCAGAAGAAAAAATTACTTGTTTTGCATTTGGGCCTCCATACAAAAAGATTCGGGCTTGTTTATATCCTTTAGTCTCAATTAGTTATGATACGTACTCCATCCATTACATCCAAGATGATCCAAATTTTTCTTTTTGGACTATCCCATCCAAGATGACATGTTTCATTTTTAGGAAATAATTATCTTTTCAAAAGTTGTGAGACATACATACTTTTTATCACTTTAATCACTTTATACTTTTCTCCCAAATAACTGTGCCCAAAAGAAATGTCAGTCTTGGATGGGACGGAGGGAGTAATTTATGGTGATTTTTACATAGCTCCCTTTTACTCTTCATAACTCTCTGTTTAATATATCATAAAAAATAGTTACGAATTTACTATTTTACCCTATATGTCCAAATTAAAATAATAGCAATATCTTGCCATAGCCCCAAAAGATCTGTACAAAGAAGAACACACATAGTCCCATTAATTTCAAGGAGAAAAAAGATGAACTTCATACTATTACTCTTGTTGCCGGGATACCTCGGATGCGGCAATAGATCCGTTGGTGGCGTTGACTATAATCACCTTTGGTTTAAATCTTTTCTTTCTTCTTTTAAATTTTATTATTCAATTACATGTTAAATTCAAGCAAATGACACCAGAGGCTGCATACAAGAATGTGAAATCTATTATGCAAGGATTTTGTTGGCCTCCTACTAGTAGCCGGTTTATTTGTTCACGAAGACACCACATGATTTTCTTTACTAACATAGTTGAAAATATATACAAATACAATATAAATCTGGAATATAATTTATATTTTTCTTATCTCCTTAGAAAATTACTAGTTGTTGAAGATTACCACAATTGGTTGGATAAGTACAGGGTCAGATTTGTCTGGTTAATTCTTCAACAATGATGAGAACTTTAAGTTTACTTGAGAAATCCCATGCACAAAATAATTTGGCTACAACTCATTCGTATTAATTACTAAATCAAAACATGTTGGATTCGAGGAAAATTCTAATCCCGCATAGCAAATGAGCGGTTATTTGTGCGGAGAAAACGATTAGGTTAGATGGTTATTTGTTTTTCTTCTTGAAATTTATGGAACTATTATGTGGGTTCTTCCTTTTCATATTTTTAAGGCTACACTACAAGAAAGTATCTCGGACACCGAAGGAGAAGTTACCGCTGGTGATTGTCGTCGGCTTGGAGTCGGAAAAATTGTACCCACATGTGTCGTTACGGACACCGGCGAACTACCGACAGATTGTGATATCGACGACATTGAATTCGTTGTTGATTATTTTTTTTAAAAATAAAAAATAAAAAATTAGAAGTCGATGATCCGTCGGTGACTTTTTTAAAAAATAAAAATAAAATTTGGAATTCCGTCGTTAGTTCGATGGTCCATCCTGATATATGAAATCGGGCTTCCCCCATTTTTTCAATTCTTGTGTTGTAATTAACCCTAAATCTTCCTCTCGTCTCTGTCGCGTCGTCTACCTTCATGCACACCAGCGCCCTAAGTCCCTGTCACCGTTGTTCCTCTTGTCGTCTGCTCACCGTCAATCTCTCTCTCAATCTTTCTTCGCTCTCTCACACAACCTTTTCTTACTCTCTCATCCTTCTTGTGCAGATCTCATACCAACGCCACTGCCACCTCCCTACCATCAGAGAGAACGACACCGTCTCCCTGCCGCTAGAGGTAACACTGTTGTTGAAGCAAGCTCTGAACGCAGGTGCAATCTCTCATCCTTGTTCTTGAATTTTCTTTTTCTAGTTATGCAATTGATATGAAATATGTGCATTCTCTTGAATTGATGACTTAATTAGATGAAACGTGATATATCTGATTTTACCATGTTTATTTGTCTATCAAAAAGTATATGGTATATTCCAACATTAGCATATCATTATCCAAATGCCAAAGATAGATAATTATCCTTCCAGAATGAAAGGTAACACACTCCACAAACCAGGAAGCCACTAAGAACAAAAATAAATAAATAATCATTCTTTAATAGCCGAACAGATGCCATAAGCACAAAAGAAACAATCCCATCCTAAAAAATTAAACGTTAAGGACCAACAAGACCTTCCTATTTTTCGACATATGATTAGACTTTCCACAACCACTGTAGAAGCCCAAAATCCCACAAGTTATGTTGTTTCTTTTGGGCTAAAGTATATCATTATCGATTAACATATGTAATGCGTCATAAATGATTAATTAGGTGACTTAGAAATATTGGTAGGCTGACATGTATATGTAAGTGTTAGCATAAAATAGGATTGTAAAACTTGAATGTCAATTAGTTACTACTTTTTTTTGGCACAATCCGGGTGTATTTTAGATGCACTATCCAAGTTAAAATGATCTATTGTTTGAAATTGTGGGATTGATACATTACATGTATATATCGACATCATGCTGAAAACTAGCTATTTATATATGTGCATAGGGATATCAATGGGTGAGTTTTACTCGGATCAGAACTAATAAATAAGTAATGGTTCTGATTTTGGAACCGACCCATTAGCTACTGGATCCGGACCGGACCCGGACCATCAACTATAGGTCTTAAGCGGTCTGGATCTGAGCGGGTTTGGAACCAGAACCGGACCAGAACCAAAACTGAAATCGAAACCGTTGATTTATAATTTAATGAGCTATAAGTGATTTCGGATCTGTATGGATAAAACTAGCTCATTGACAAACATACTTAAACTTAGGCTTGTCAATAAATGAGTTTTACTCGGATCAGAATCAATAAAAAAGTATTGGTTCTGGTTCTGGAACCAGAACCGGATCGAGATCGGGATCGGACCAACTATGGATCTAAACGGTCCGGGTCTAAAGCGGGTCTGCAACCGGAACCGAAACCAGAACCGTTGCTTTAAAATTTAATGGGTTTTGAGCGGTTCCGAGTCGATCCAGGTCAATCCGGGTAAAACCCACCAATTAACATCGAATGTGCATAACATTTAGCAATTTCTAACTGATGAGTGAATATGATTACTATGGAGAAAGTGCATCTTTCGAAACTATGGAGTTTGTCTTTGCTTGCTACGCCATAAGTGTTTCTTTGTTTTTGGGACTTCAATTTAAAAGTTCTTTAGGACATGCTTATAAATTTTTGTTTGGCCAAAATCATATTTTTGATGTGCACTTGCATGCATGAGATTCTTGAAGGAACGTGTTAGTTCACAAATTGGGAGGCTAAAAAATCACTAGACTTAATTTATGGTGTATTATATATCACATGTTTATAGTTTACCAATATGTTTGGAAGTAATAATATATATTTTGTAGGAGTTAATTTTTTCATTCAAAAGCAAGGATGCAAATGACAATGACAAATTGAAATCTATATTTACAAATGCAAATGATTTTGAGGTGATAAAAGTATCATTGGAAAAAGCTCTTTGGAGACAAAACATATTTGGAAAAAGCTGAGTCTGTCTCTTTGCAAATTAGTGATGCGGTAGCATCATTGAGTTTGTGCGACGTTCATCAGTCTTCTTCACATTTCATTCGACGTGGTTCAATTAACGTTGAAGAAAAGCCCATCATGAATGATCAAGATGTGCAAGAAGTGAATAACGGAATCCTTAAGATTTTTCTACCAAAATTGTTTGAGACAAAATAGATGATGGAGAAATCATTTTCTTATTGTATTAATATTATCCAAAATTATATTTGAATGTTGCAAATATTTTTGTTTTATTATTAGTTTATTTTGAATGTTTCATTCATTTTTGTTATTATTAGTTTTCTACCAAAATTGTTTTGTGTTGATTATTGAAAAAATAACAAGATTATTGAAAAATACAACATGACACGAAATATTAAAAAATACTAAAATATCGATGGATTTTTCCGTCGGTCCGCTGGCCTTTTTGACGATGCCGGTGACATAGGCATACAATGGATGCAACGTGGGAAGTCCGTTGGCGATCACCGTCGGATTAGAAATCCGTCAGTAAAATATTTACCGACGTATCTAACACCCCATTTTGGATGAATTTTTGTAGTGCTATATATGAAGATAAAGTTATTTTTAATTTGGGGCTATAGGATAAAATAATACATTCATAATTTTTTATTATATACTATTAAATAAGGGACTATGAATAGTGAAAATAAGGATTATGTATAGAATCATCCTTTATGTTATTTTCTTAATAACAATTTACTACTCAAAATCCGAGAATTACTTTCGATGATGATATGCTAATTTTTATTTTCAACTAGGGATACTTTTTTCTTCTTTCTCTGAATAACATTTGATAATAATGAATTAGGGCTATTAAAAGTGTTCGGATATAATGTAACGACTAGTTCAAAATAAGAACCCTAAACTATTTAATCCATGTCTTAGTTTAATTTTAATTTAATAATATCATGTCAAATATAATGTAATGAATAATTCAAATTATGAATTGTTTTTTATATTTTGAAATATTATTTATAATTTTCATACGTTATAAAACTTTCACACTCACAAATATTTCAAAATTTTAAATGCCACGCACATGAGTTACATTACAACATTTTTATTACATTCCAAATCATCTAAGAATCAAAGCTATTTTGTCGTACTATGTGAACATTACAATTTTCACAAGCAGAAAATTTGACCGTGTCATGCACTGCGCAGTGCTACGTTACACGTGGCGTCATCCTAATCACCCACAATCAATTTCAACAGCTGCGATTTCACCTCTTTAGTTCAATTAGGGTTTCCCAACACGCTCCTTCCTATATATATGGTCACAGTGCATTGTCCTCGCCGAGTGCGGTGCAGTTCCCTGCCCTCCCAAAAAAAACCCCCAAAATTTTCTCTCTAAATTTTCCTATCCTCTTATCATTTATTTTATCTTCATTTTACCACATACCTAGCCAAAAACCCAAAAAAAGCTTGCCTTCGTTCACTTTCTCATTGCCGTTTTCTGTGTTCTTCTTTCGATCAGTAACGAGGAGAGAAAATATCCCCTAGAATCAAGAAATCTAGCTGAAATTGAAGGAATGGCGCAGATTCAGGTGCAGCACCAAAATGTGGCGGCGCCCGCCCCCGGTGGAGCGGCGGCAGCGCCTGTTGGGGCGGCGGCGGGACAGTTTCAGACGACCTCTCTGTATGTCGGTGACTTGGATTTCAGCGTGACAGACTCGCAGCTGTACGATCTGTTCAATCAGGTCGGGCAGGTTGTGTCTGTTAGGGTTTGCCGTGACCTCAGCACTCGCCGCAGCCTTGGCTATGGCTATGTCAATTATAGCAATCCCCAGGATGGTTAGCACTTCGAAATTTTTATTTGTGTTACCAATTGCTGCATTATAGAGGCTTTGTATGCATGTATATGAATATATATGTGTACTTACATAACTGTATGGTCACATGTTATTCTGATCAATTAATGGGTTCATAATGCTGTAAAATTTACTGTGGTATTATCAGGTAATAGCTTTTTGCTAGAACTTAGGCCATCTCTAACAGTTTACTCCAAACTCAAACCCATTTTACAGTATGGGTCACGTCAAATAGTAATTCATCTTCAACCATTTACACCAAATTCAAATCCAAAAGAATATTCTTCATATATTCTTTTTCACACTACTTTTTATACTTTTACAATCATACCTATATATTTTCTTCAAATTACATACTAGCACAAAAAATTTAATTACTAATTTTATATAAATATATTTATTAATAATCAAAACTTGATTATTAATGAATAAACAAATAAATAATATGCAAAATAATAGTTATGAAACTAAATAAGCAATGCAGATCATTTAGTCATGGAACTAAATAAGCAATGCAGTCATTTAGTTATGGAATTAAATATTTATACAAAGATTATAAAAATATAGGATTTGTTCGTCTATTAGTCTTCTTCGAGGGCTCCGCTTTCTCTGTTCGCCATTCTTTCTTCTTCTTCTTCTTCTTCAATTTCCACAAAATATCGGATCAATTTGCAATATTTCAATCTTTTGCGTTTTGTGAACAGTAGAAACGCAAATTTGCGTTTCTACTGTTCAAATCCATCACGTTGCTGCATTTTGCGTTTTGGGATGCAGTATGATTGGAGCAGTTTTCTTACTGCATTTTGGGATTTGGCGTATGGTTGGAGATGGCCTTATGGGAAAACAAAATAATCGATCTCTGGACGATTTTTTCTTATATATTATTTTGTTGTCTTGTGAATGTTGGCCAATTATAGGCTACTACTATAGCTAAACTCGGCCATTAACAAATTATAGACTTTGTGTTTATTTGAAGTGTACAGATTGGGAATAGAAATGGAAATGGTGAATTTAGTATACAAACGGCCTGACGTAGTTTAATTGATAAATCCCATGACTGTTTTACAATGTTCCTCTCTTCTGATTAGCAAACAACAATTTGAGCATGTGTAATCTAAGTGCTCTGGTTGTTCTGATTAGTTGTTGTATCAAATAAGTCATTGCTTTAAAATATTACTGAATAAGGCTGCTGCTGCATTAATTCTTGAGTGAAGATGGTCGTGCTCTGACCTGAATCACTAGTTCTTTGGACTTAAGTGGATTACACTATGGTTTTAGCTTTTTCATATGTTTGTGACTTCTATTGCAATCTGAAAGTCATAGTATATAGTTGCATGCTCTCTATGGTCTTTAGTTTATAGGAAAAGAGAAATGAAAATATCGAAATCCATATAGAATTATGTTTTTAACTCTCGATTATTGTCAGACAGTCATTGAATTTATACAATTGCTCAATTAGTGGATCATGAATCCTGATATCTCCATCCATGCAACTGTATACTATGACTTTCAGATTGCAATAGAAGTCACAAACATATGAAAAAGCTAAAACCATAGTGTAATCCACTTAAGTCCAAAGAACCAGTGATTCAGGTCAGAGCACGACCATCTTCACTCAAGAATTAATGCAGCAGCAGCCTTATTCAGTAATATTTTAAAGCAATGACTTATTTGATACAACAACAATCAGAACAACCAGAGCACTTAGATTACACATGCTCAAATTGTTGTTTGCTAATCTGAAAGTCATAGTATATAGTTGCATGCTCTCTATGGTCTTTAGTTTATAGGAAAAGAGAAATGAAAATATCGAAATCCATATAGAATTATGTTTTTAACTCTTGATTATTGTCAGACAGTCATTGAATTTATACAATTGCTCAATTAGTGGATCATGAATCCTGATATCTCCATCCATTATCTATTATACAATCTTGTTAACTTTGTAACAAACTCTGGAATTCCAAAACAAAAAATTGAAAAACTTATTCAAGAAATGGTTTAAAAAGGCGCCTTCAAGGCAGCGCCTCACCTAGTGTGCAAGCAGCGGACGCCTCAGCCAACCCGAGGCGCACACCTCATGCTTTCATCAAAATATCAAATTTCATCAACTAACCAACATACGTGCTTCAATCGCTGTGGTTGGGTGTTAAGCAAGGTTGTGATGTTTCTGATGAATTAGTGGGTTCATCGTGTTGTAAATAGCTTTTTACTAGAACTCATGGGAGAAGGAAATGAACCCCTTTGGAAAATTAAAATTAGTTCTTTTGTTGGCCCAGTTTCAAGCACCTAAATGTATTAACAGTATCACAGTGTCTGTTGGTTATTTGATAGAATAAATTAGGTATAGGGAATGGAGATGGTGAATGTGTCATAGTATCATACACAGGCAAGTGCCCTGATGAATATTTGGATTGTCAGCCAGTTGAGTAGTGTCAATGTGATAAGGCCCCAGACTTGTGTGACAATGTTCTTCTCATTTGCAAAATATATAATTTGAGCTTATATAGTCTGTAAGCTCTGGTTGTTTCAGATTAATTGTACAAATAATTCACTGCTTTAGAATTCTTACTGAATAATGCTGCATAAAAATGCTTGAGCAAAAATGTCTGTTCTCCGACCTGAAAACTCTCAACAATAATAAGTAATTTTCTCTGCATTGTTTCATCGCCATGTAATTTTTACATGTAGGATGTTTACATATCAACCTTGACCCCAATTTATATTTACAAATCCTATCCCACGTGGAGCACATTTTTTGCCTTTTCAGGCCTCTGTATAGCATGTTAATATGGTCTCAATTGATTGTTAATGCAGCATGACTGTGCTGGTTTCTTTCTTTTGTTTTCTGTTGTTTGGTTCTGTTTGAAAGGAGTTTAATCTTTCTAACATCTCTGCTCTCACAACTTCATAATTTTGTAGATTTTTTTTCTTGTGCCTTCTGTGTATAATTTCTTTTACCTAAACAAAAGACTGTTGTTTTGCACTGTCTAATATTATCCTGTCATCTGTTATATCAGCTGCAAGAGCTATGGAATTATTGAACTTCACTCCCCTCAATAACAAGTCAATCCGAGTCATGTATTCTCACCGTGACCCAAGTGTTCGAAAAAATGGAATGGCAAATATCTTTATCAAGGTAACTGTCTCGTGTTGTTTGGTTCCATTGTGATTTGTTTATTATGTCCTTAATTACTAAAGCCTTTTCTGTTTCTAGTCTTTGTTCTTCAAGAGTTTTTAAGAATGGCTTCATCACACCTTCTCAGTGTTGACATATTGAGTTCTTAACCTGATTCTTCTCTTGTTGATTGCTTCTTTTCTAGTTGAGCAAAGATCTGAAGTCGATTCTATTTCTTATCATGTTACATGACCATGTGGATGTTGGCTAGCAATTGAGTCTTACTAGTATATTTAGATGGATTACTCCACTGCTATTTCATTCCTTAGTCATCATTATCTTATCTTATCTGCATATCTGCCGCTTATCTGTTGTACTCATCCATTTCCGTAGATTATTCTTGTTAGAGCTTTTTTATTTTGGTTTTGTACCTATAGTTGCTGTATGTACTTCTAATAAACTTTCTTTTGCAGAATTTGGAAAAAACAATTGATAACAAAGCACTGCATGACACTTTCTCTAGCTTTGGGAACATCCTTTCTTGTAAGATTGCAACAGACCCTAATGGACAATCTAAGGGTTATGGATTTGTGCAATTTGATACTGAAGAAGCTGCACAAAATGCTATAGATAAGTTAAATGGTATGCTCATAAATGATAAGCAAGTCTATGTTGGGCAGTTTCTCCGTAAGCAAGAGAGGGATACTACACAGGGCAATGCTAAGTTCAACAATGTGTTTGTAAAAAACCTAGCCGAATCTACTACAGATGATGATCTGAAAACAACTTTCGGCGAATATGGGATAATCACTAGTGCTGTAGTGATGAGGGATGCTGAGGGAAAGTCGAGATGTTTTGGGTTTGTCAATTTTGAGCATGCTGATGATGCTGCTAAAGCTGTTGAAGCTCTAAATGGAAAGAAATTTGATGACAAGGAATGGTATGTTGGGAAAGCCCAGAAGAAGTCGGAGAGAGAGCAGGAACTTAAAAACCGGTTTGAGCAGACTACCAGGGAAACTGTTGACAAATTTCCAGGAGTTAATTTATATGTTAAAAACTTGGATGATAGCATTGATGATGACAAACTGAGAGAGCTATTTTCAGGTTTTGGTAATATCACCTCTTGTAAGGTATTAAACATCCATTATTTAGAGGGATCACATATTGCATTTTTTTCTTTACTTTGCAATACCTATTTTCTCCAATTCTACTGATGTGATTGCAGGTTATGCGGGACCCTAGTGGAATAAGCAGAGGATCTGGATTTGTTGCCTTTTCAACTCCGGAAGAAGCATCCCGAGCTGTGAGTTAAATCCCTAGTGATGACTTTGTAGGTGAAATCTCATTGTTTTGGGCCTGAACTAACCGTATTATTGATTTTTGTGTTTAGCTTACTGAAATGAATGGGAAAATGTTGATTAGCAAGCCACTTTATGTTGCATTGGCACAGCGCAAGGAAGAGAGGAGAGCCAAGTTACAGGTACATGCTTATTAAGAATATTTTTCTTTTGCCTATAGATGAAAGTTGAAACCCGCCTCATAGAATGGCTCTCTGGCATCTTTTTCTGAGTGCTTATTTGGCTTCTCTTTTGTTTTCAGTGCACATGTGCATGCTGATGTTGTCACAGGTGTTGATGACACTTGTAAATAGGATCTTGTCTAACCATAGGACAACATTCAGCTTCTCAAATTTACCATGTTGGAGATCTACTCTAGAAAATCCCAATCTTCAATGAGTCAACTTAGATAACCTGTAATCTGGAGTAATGATAAAAGTGCAGTACGACACTGGAGAGTGGTGCTCTAATCTGATTATGAAGTCATGATTTCTCCTTAATAGGCATTGCTTTCCATATATATATTTTGGATTGACACTGGAGAGTGGTGTGCTAATCTGATTATGCAGTCATGATTTCTCCCTAATAGGCATTGCTTTCAATATATATTTTGGATTGATCAACATACTGATTCATCCTCTACTACTTCTGAGCTGTTTTTTATTTCTAAGTTCATGTTAAGTTAAAAATATATAGGCTTCTCTTTCTCGCATGTCATGTAAAGTTAAAATTCAAATTCATAGGCTTCTCTTTCTTGCATATAAAAACAGTGCCATTTTTGCCTTTTTTTGGTCACTACTTGAAAGGAAAACTGGTGGTATTGAAAATTGATAAGCAGTGTCTGGTCTGTGGAAAAAATTGTAGTAAGGTTATTGCTCTAAAGCATGGATATTTGTTTTTATAAATGCATGTTTCAAATTGTCTCATATACCTCATCTGTTATTCTGAAAACTGTTACTTTTAGGCCCAATTTTTGCAAATGAGGCCTGTAGCAATGCCATCTTCTATGGCTCCACGCATGCCCATGTATCCCCTGGTGCACCCGGTATTGGGCAGCAGCTATTCTATGGGCAAGCCCCTGCTATAATTCCTCCTCAGGTGACATTTCTCTGAGTTTATTATGTTCTACTTTTAGATGTGAAGTTGTTTTCCTTCTATACTGCAGGCACGTGTACATTAGATATGTTCATCTGTAGACTAGTTTTTTTTTGAAATTAACTTCGGCAAAATGTTCTAGGCTGGATTTGGTTATCAGCAGCAGCTTGTCCCTGGAATGCGCCCTGGGGGTGGTCCCATGCCAAATTTCTTTGTGCCGCTAGTCCAACAAGGTCAGCAGGGCCAACGGCCTGGTGGCAGAAGAGGAGGTCCAGGACAACAAAATCAGCAACCTGTGCAGATGATGCAGCAGCAAGTTGTACTTCGGTTTCTGGTGTTTCTTGTCTTGTATATGGTAAAATATTCTGCTGATCATGATTATTCCTTTGTTTAGATGATGCCAAGGGGGAGGATGTATAGGTATCCTCCTGGTCGCAATGTGCCAGATGTGTCCATTCCTGGTGTTGCTGGAGGAATGCTTTCTGTTCCGTATGACATGGGTGGTATGCTTCCTCGAGATTCTGCTATTCCACAGCCTATGCCGATTACTGCATTGGCTTCTGCGCTTGCTAATGCAACGCCTGAACAACAGAGGACGGTAAGCAATCTGCCCAAGTGTACAAATTACATTTTGTTATTTGTTTCGTTTTAGTGTTTGATGTGTTTACTTTATTTTTGGCAACAGATGTTGGGTGAGAACTTGTACCCGCTTGTTGATCAGCTGGAGCATGAGCATGCTGCGAAGGTTACTGGCATGCTTCTGGAGATGGACCAGACCGAGGTTCTGCATTTGCTTGAATCACCTGATGCTTTGAAAGCAAAGGTTTCCGAGGCAATGGACGTCTTGAGGAATGTTCAGCAGGCTGGTAGCCCTGCCGACCAACTTGCTTCACTGTCACTCAACGACAACCTTGTTTCTTGAAAATGATGTGGACATGGCGCTGCCTATCTGAATCAACTTTTTGCTAGTGAGGGTTTTAAATTTCGAACGAGCTTTTGGATAATTTTGGATTATTTTGCATTTAAGATATGTACGGTCTGGACTACCTTAAAATCGTTGATTTCTGGAATTTAATTGGGTTATCTTGGCAGTTCAATATTATTGCAATTTCCTATCTGGTACTTACTGCCCACTTCTGGTAGTGAATCCTATTAGTTTGGGCGTTTTTATTGTTATCAAGTTATTTGGTTACTGTACATAATTGGATACCAATCTGTGGTAGGGTCATGCATCAAATCTCCATGAAGGGATGCATTGTTTTTCTCTGAACGAATGCGCTATTAATGTTTAAATTCAATAAAGAGAAGAGCTGAAGCTAGAGATGGCAATGGATCTCGGGTTCGATCCAGATCCGTAGATCTAGATTCATTTTTTAGGATCTGGATCATCAAAAATTTGGATCCGATGGATCTGGACCAGATTTGGATCCTACACCCATATTTTAGATATGAATTTGGGATTTAATTTTTGAAATCCGGATCTGGTTCATTTGACCGTCGATCCATTATTTTTATTTTATTTTATATATATATATATATATATATATATATATATATATTATTTTATTATAATTAAATACCTAACTCTAATTTAAAACTCTTTAATTTTCTTTTCAAATTCTCTCAAAACAAATCTGCTCCTAATTTTATTTCAAATTATCTCAATTATATATATCGATCGGCATTTACGGTATGGTCGGATCACTTACATCACCGTGATCGAGTTGTTTATTGTTTCCTACTTTATAGTAAATTTATAACTAACGTCTTCCAATATAATGATAATTGTGGAAATTATAAATAATTGTTATAGTATTATTGTGTATTTAAATTATTATGGTTTTATTGTGAATTATAGTTGATTTAGAATTTATTTAGAAGCGAAAACATATGGTTCCGGGTCTAGACCCTGGACCCTACGGATCTTATGGATCTTGATCTAATTTTTTTGAACCTAATGAATTTGGATTGGATCTGGACCCAAGCAAAAAAATCGGATCTGGATCTGGTCCAGATTCGGTCCATTGCCATTCTACAGCTTTTTCATCACTTAATTCGTAACAAGCTGCGGACAGAACTTGTGTCCCAGTAGTGTGTAACTGCTGTCCCATCCCATCACCCTTTAGTTTCATTGTATGTGCTCATTTACAATCGAAATGACCTCCTTAGTTAACCAGTTGGTTTATTTCATACTCGAATCCTTAATTCTAACAAACTAGAATGGATGTTCATCGAATTATAGCAAAACAACAACAATGGTAAACTAGATATATACAGAACCAAAGCAAAAGAAAACAAAGAGATTAGAGAAAAGACTGCAGGCTTAAAGGAAATCTCAAGCGAGAATTCAATAGGATTCATTAAAACGTACAAGAGAAAATAGCGTACCGAAAAAACTGTCTGCAAAATAAAAGAATCCAATGGCATCCAAAATTTGGTACATATGAGAAATTAATGAAGGCATTCAGAAACAATAAAGTGGTATAGCCTTGAGGGGAATTGCCTTGTGCAATGCCAACCCAAATTCCTCCGTAGTGTCAGGTTGCACCCCTCCTTCCAGTTTCCAATCAAAGTTGTGAAGCAGAGACCCCAACATCAGATGCAGCATTCTATCAGCCAGCGCCAAACCCGGGCACATTCTTCTTCCCGATCCAAATGGAATAAGCTCGAAATCTTGGCCCTTTATTAGATTATTTTTATCTTCTTCTTCTGTAAAGCTGTTAGCTCATCAACTGCATTTAATAAAGTTGTTAGCTATAAGAGTTAAGTAGTTAAGCGGTTAGGTGGTTAGCTTTTCTGTTACATTCTCTGTATATAAACATGCATGCCACGCATGAAAACTCTTCTTCTTCAATATAATGAATTCTTCAGTTTAAGCTTTGCTTCCTCATTTTATGCTTAGCTTGAAACTATCAACATGGTATCAGAGCTCTAACTCTTTTCCATTAGACATGAATTCTTCTTCGTCTTCGTCGACGTTACCAAATTTGCATCCGTTGTTTCTTAGGCGGATCGAAACAACTATGCTTTTTGGCGTATTCAAGTTCTTTCCACGATCCGAGCTCACGGTTTTGATGATTTCATATCATCAACCGTTGCAGCTCCTCCTCCATTTCTTCCGACTGCTTCAAGTTCTGCGGTTTGACCCAATCCGGCATATCTGCGGTGGATTCGTCGAGATCATTTTCTCATGAGTTGGATGTTATCCTCTATCGGTGAAACAATCTTTGGGTCATGTCGTTCATTGCACTACTTGCACAAATCGGATGATTCTAGAGCAACTATTTCGATCACGATCGAGCTCGAGTTCTTCAACCGAAAAGATGTTAAATTCTCGAAAAAAGGAGATCTCTCGGTGGATGATTACTTTCTAAAGATGCGGTTATGCTCACCAATTGTGTGCTCTTGGACATATAATTCGATGATGAACTTGGAGATTATATCCTCGGTGGTTTTGGTTCGAATATGAGTCAATTGTCATAAATCTCATGCATAGATCGAACCTCCTTCCTTCGCAGAAATGCGATCGCACTACAATCTCATGAAGTCCGTTTACAACAGGCATCTCACTCCATTGCAGACTCCACTGCATTTTACGTGCAACGAGGTGGAAATCGTAGCATTCGTGGCCGTGGCATGATTGGAAGAGGCAGATTCAAGTTTTCTGGAAAATCCCCAATTGTGTGTCAACTGTGTACTCGCACAGGACATGTAGCTTTAAAATGCTATAAGCGTTTTGATGTCAACTTTACTGGTGCAGATTCTCAAACTACAGGTTTGAATCCACAAGCTCATCTCGCTGAAAATCAGATGCAAAGTGATTATGAGTTTGATGAAGAAGAAGGGGTGTGGTATATGGATAGTGGAGCAACGAATCATGTTACAAATGCTTTGAGCAATCTTCAACTCAATACTCCATACACTGGCACAGAAGCTCTCAAGGTTGGAAATGGTAAGGTTATTCCTATTGAATCCATTGGTCAAACCCATATTTCTCCCACTTCTTCTTCCAAATCCTCCTTACTGCTCAATAATATCTTATTTGTTCCACAAATCACCAAAAATTTGCTTAGTATCTCTCAGTTCACAAAAGACAATAATGTGATTTTTGAGTTTCACGATTCTCATTGCCTTGTGAAGGACAAGAACAACCTTCAAACTCTTCTGATCGGGAACCTGCACAAAGGACTGTATCAGATTGATCTCTCCTCTCTTTGCAACCAAAAAGCTGCAGTCGTATCCAGTACTTCAAATTCTGTATCTTCAATTCCAAAATGTTTGTCCACTGACTTAGCTTCAAAATGTAATCTGCCATCAAAGTGTAATGTCGACAACAGTTTAACTCTTCTTCTCTTGACTTTTGTGATGCTTGTAGTCTTGGCAAAATACATCAAAAACCTCACACATCACAGCCTCTTCGCACTACCAAACCTTTTCAAGTCATACACTCAGATCTTTGCAGTCGTATCCAGTACTTCAAATTCTGTATCTTCAATTCCAAAATGTTTGTCCACTGACTTAGCTTCAAAATGTAATCTGCCATCAAAGTGTAATGTCGACAACAGTTTAACTCTTCTTCTCTTGACTTTTGTGATGCTTGTAGTCTTGGTAAAATACATCAAAAACCTCACACATCACAGCCTCTTCGCACTACCAAACCTTTTCAAGTCATACACTTAGATTTTTACGTTCCACAGGTGGTCACCGTATTTTCTTTGGCTCTAACTTGATTTCTTGGTGCGCGAAAAGCAAGAGGTCGTCTCGCATGATGGTGCGTAATCCGAGTATAGAAGCATGGCCAATGCTACGGCAGAATTGGTGCGGCTCGCTTCTTTATGTCTTGAACTTGGTGTTACTATTTACGCTCCTTCTAAGCTCGGTGTGATAATGTGAGCTCTATTGCTTTGGCAAACAATCCAGTTTTCATGCAAGGACTAAGCATATAGAGGTGGGCGTTCATTATGTTCGAGAAAAGGTTCTTGATAAGACGATTGATGTGGGCTATGTCCTTCCATCGATCAATGGCTGATGTCTTTACCAAAGCCCTTGCCGATTCAAGATTTTATCTACTTGTGATCGGTTAAATCTTGACACTTTGAAACCGGGTTAGGTTTCACGGGGTGTATTAGATTATTTTATCTTCTTCTTCTTCAGTAAAGTCATAGCTCATCAACGCATTTAATAAAGTTGTTAGCTATAAGAGTTAAGTAGTTAAGCGGTTAGGTGGTTAGCTTTTCATTACATTCTCTGTATATAAACATGCATGCCACGCATGAAAACTCTTCTTCTTCAATATAATGAATTCTTCAGTTTAAGCTTTGCTTCCTCATTTTATGCTTAGCTTGAAACTATCAACACCCTTCAACTCTATTTTGCTGTCTAAGAATCTCTCAGGCTCAAATGAACTAGGATTAGGCCAAATGCTCGAATCCTGCCTATAGCCCAAACATTAACAAATATTTGGGCGTTTTGGGGGATTTCATAACCACCGATCTCAACCTCACGATCCGCCCTTCGAGGAATCAAAAGCGGACCTGGCGGGTGGAGCCGTAAGGTCTCTTTGATCACTGCTCGCAAGTATGGGAGTCTTGATATGTCTGATTCCTCAGCTTGCTTCTTTTCTCCGATCACACTTCTCAGCTCAATCTTGGCATTGCTCATCTTCTCCGGGTTGGCTAGCAGTTCTGTCATTGCCCATTCCACTGTGCTTTGAGTCGTATCTGATCCTCCAAGAAATAAGTCCTAAATATATAGACATGCATTTACCAAGTTGAATTACTAACTCTATTAATGAGAGAGAGAGAGAGGTCCCACCAGAAGGAAATGCTGAATCTCCTTGAAGCTCAAGTCGTACTCACTTCCCTCCATGAGATCAACGAGCGTATCTAGCAAATCATTTTTCCTTGGAGAAGCCTGCACAGATCTTGATTCCAATCTCTGGTTGATTATGCCTTGTAAAATAGCAAGCAATTTCCCAAAGTAAAACTCGGAGCGCCTCTTGATCCCTTGTGGATCCAACCGCTTAAGAAACGGAAAAAAGTCAGCGACGTTGGGAGCGCCCAAAATCTTAGTCACACCCTCAATAGTCTCCTTCAGCTGCTGAGTAGCATCCGAATCAAACTCAATGAAATCAACAGAAAAGAGTGTGACAGTCAGAAGATTTAACGAGGTGACGAACGCCGCCTCGCCCAAGTTCACCGCTCGCCCACTAACGCTGCATTCATGCACATAGTCGAACAGTTTTCGCAGCTTCTCCCGCCGGAGGCCTGCGCCAGCCTCCAGCTGGCGAGTCGAGAACATCTGTTCTCTGCACAGTTTGCGCACTTTCCTCCATTTCTCTCTAGCCGGCATTAGCGCCATTGAATACTTGTCGTGGTCGTGCGCTTCCGCGGCGGCGCTGATGGTCCGGCCGGAGAATACTTGGTCGTACTCTTGTAGCAGCAGTTTCGCGAATTCCGGTGATGACGCGACTACTGTGTATATGGTTCCGAGCTTGAGAGACATCAAAGGGCCGTAGGTTCTGGAGAGGTCGGCGAGGGATTGGTGGGGGTTCCGGCCGAGTTGGAGAATGTTTCCGATTATCGGAAACGGGTAGGGCCCCGGCGGGGACTTCCGTGGACCGGATCGTCGGACATGAAACCAAGCCAAAACTACCGCAATTAAGGCAATTGCCAGTATGGGATCCATTTACTCAATTCTGTCTTCCCCACTAGATTGAATCTCAAATAGTAATTGGATCAGAGAGAAGTGTGTGTTAGAAATTAACTCATAAGAATATGAATTGCTTAGAATCATGAATTTAATCAATCGTAGTCGTTTACTTTTGCACAACTATGGTTAGGTTACTTCATTGACGACCTTAATTGAATAATAGATTCCAAGAAGTCGCATCATCCAACGCAAAGTTATCGAATCTCGAAATATACTAATAAAATAAAGTATTTCACTGCTAGAATACTTTTGTTTAATTTCCAAATATTTTGGTTTTAAAATAACTATATAAATTAGTTGCTAAGAAAGTGAAGTTGTGTGAGCTATATAATTTTCAAGATTATGAATTATTGTGTTAGGTTCAAATCAATCGAGTAAGAAATATAAAGTTTTTTAACGTGCACAAAATAGTTAATATCAATTTGCTAATACAGTGTTCGTATTTGTTAAGATACATACAATATATTCACAAATCTATAAAATTAATCTAGATTGACTTAGAATAAATTAGTAAAATATTGTTCTTGGCGGACAATATCCATGCCAACCAAAAGGCCTGGCCTCATAAATGTACTTGAAGAATATATGGATTATAAACTATTTTTGGGAGCAATTTCCTCTATTATCAATTCTTCACCATTTGTAACACCCTCTAAGTCGAATATTGCGTATTAAGATTAACTCGTTGATTATTGAGTAGAACTCAAGTTTTATCTACCGAACACTTGAGAATTACCGGCCGAGCTTATTCAAACTATATGTGAGTCAATATTTTTTCTTAATTTAGATTTCAATATTTTAATATTTTTTCTTTTATCTGAGTCTAAAAAACTGTCTGCAGGACGGAAAAAAAGACTTGAAAAGAAAATAATCCAATAGCATCCAAATTAAGCAGAAGAAATGAGAAATTAATGAAGGCATGAATTTCAGAAACAGTAAAGTGGAATTTCCTTGAGGAAGCTGCCTTGTGCAATGCCATTCCCAATTCCATTGTTACTATAAAATAAGTGCGACAATGTAAAATATACCGTCTCATGAAATTCATTTACTAGTTGAATTGGTACATATGCAATATATGTATAATTTATGAATTTATTATATATATTTAAAACAGTAAAACGTTTCATAATTCAAAATATTAATTTGTTCCTTTTAAAATAAATCCATTTATTTACAATAATATAATATATTCATTATTTTTTTATAATAGATAGAATTAGTTAGACTTAATACAATTAGAAACAAGTGATTTTGTGACATTAAAGCCAAAAATTTTGTAAGAGAGTGGATTCGAGTAGAATTTGGATCATCTATAGACTATTACATTTTAGTGTGACATCTCCTATTGCATTCGTGAATGATCGAGTGACAATACTAAGAGTTTAGGGTGTAGGGTTTATATAACAAAATTACACACCATAACATTTGATCCAAGTATGAGTTTGACCATTGAAATTCAAGAAAGTTCAAGAGACTAAAAAATTCATGAAAAGAATTCGAAACCTCGTGAGCATGCTTACAACATTCTCCATTCTCAATGCTCTTCTGAGTTCTCAACTCGCGCGCACACACACACACGCATTGTTAAGCCACAAATTGTAGTATTATGGCCTGAGTTGAAACGTATCTGGCAAGCCATATTGATAAGTGTCCATGTACTTTTGTATCAATTAGCATGAGCAACATAATCAGTTGGAAACGTCTCTACATTTCTTAGAGATCTTCTTTCAGATGCACCTCAAATTTTCCAATGAAGGCCGATGTAGAAACTCATATATATATATATATATTGACCTTCTCTGTCTAGCATCAATATAAACTATTCTCCACCAGACCCTCTTGAGTGCGTAATCGCCTTCCACTTGGCTCTTTAAGAAATGTCTACTTGTTTAAGTAGATCGCGCAATGTAGAGGGTTTTCGGGTGAACAGATGGTATACAAACATGCATGCATTTTTATTTAAGCTGAAACAGACGAGTATGGAAATCCATAACCCAACACAAATTACATTGCTAGAACAAATTACTCGAAATTGTCAGCTGCAGCTGACACCATTATCGGACTTCTCACTTTATACTTGCCGGTTTCGTCGATCCAAATCACTGCACCTTCTCTATGTTGAATCGCTATATCAGCCTTGAATCGAATTGTAAGAGAATAGCTCTTCGTCTCGTTTTTCTTCCGAAACACTAAAGTTTGAGGCCGAACTATGGCTGTGGTGTTCACCGGTACTTCCACCGTAACCTTATAGGTGGCTGCACCATTCCCTACATTCGTCACTCTTCTCTGAAATCTACGTGTTAGCATCCTCCCAATCTCTGCATCATGAATAAGAGCCACGAATGATGGATAATTGAGGTCGGAGGATGGATTGGAGCAATTGTAGCTTGACCTTATGATTGTTTGTGTTTGGTTGCGAGTGAAGTTCATGGAGCACACCAGATTCACCAAGTCTTGTACGGAAGCATCATACACGAGGCCTGGATCTAGTGCCCGATTTGGATCAACTAGACCTGATCCGATGCCTAGTGGTAGGGCAACTATGTCCCCGAGGTCCCTGATGGGCTGGTTGTTGCTATCGAGAGGATCAGCAGTTGTCATCATGGCAGATTGGATGGCTGCGGCGCTCCAATCGGGGTGCACAGCTTTGAGAAGCGCTGCGATTCCAGAGACATGAGGGCATGCCATTGATGTGCCCGAGATCAGATTATAGTCGTTGGAAAGCTCTATGTTTCTGCCAATTTGTGATGCCAAATTATGAGGATTGAAGGCTGCTAAGATTAAGACTCCAGGTGCCATTACGTCAGGCTTCAAGATACCCTCATAAGTTAGTCCAGGACCTCTTGATGAGTCATCTGATAGGGCTGGTGCAGCTCTCGGCCCTGTTCCTAAAACTGTTTGTTGGAAATCGATGGTTGCTGTTGGGGAAGCACTAGTTGATGCGTAATTGATCACATCTCGCCCTTCTGCTGGGCGGATTACAATTCCCGGCTGTGGAAATGAAGTAGATCGATAATTCTGGGGATCTTCTGAGATGATGATAGTAGCTCGGACATTAGAATCAGCTTGGTAGAGCATCACGAAAACAAGATCTGCATTTTCGCATATGAAAATACTGTTAGAAGGGGCTGCTGCAAGGGATTCGGCCCTGTTGCAACCAGATGAGGTCTTGTTGTAGACGAGCTGCAAGTTTCTGAGAGTGGCTCTTGCCGGAAATGTGGTCCATCCTGTGATAGTTTTTCCGTTGCCGAGAGTTAAAGTCCCCGCGAACCAGCGATCAACGGTCCCTGATGCAACTACCACTGCCCATGGGATTCCTGAAAATATGGTTCTAACACCACGCGTCCCGCGATTCCCTGCCGACAGACAAACCATGATTCCCTTCTCCCTCGCACCAAAACTGGCTATAGAGAGAGGATTCTCATACAAATCAGTAGCACGACTACTAATAGAAATGGAGATTATATCGACTCCGTCTGCAACCGCCTGATCAATTCCCGCCAGCAAATCAGATGAAGCGGCTCCAGAAAAGAGGACCTTGTAAACCGCGAGCCTAGCTCGCGGAGCCATTCCCCTTGCAGTTCCAGGGGCGTAGCCGAAGAAGGAAACTCCCTCTACAATGTTTCCGGCAGCAATAGACGCCACATGGCTGCCATGCCCATCGTCGTCCCTTGCTGAATTTTTGAACACGAGATCTGGATTTGATGCTCGAGATCCTTGGTTGAAGTATCTGGCTCCAATTATCTTCTTGTTGCACAGTGATGAATTGAAATCTTCACCGCCGTCGCAAATCCCCTTCCACCTTGCAGGGATTTCGGTCATTCCATCGTCCTTGAAGCTCGGGCTCTCCGGCCAAATGCCGGAGTCAATAACGCCGATTATGACATCTTTGCCATAATTGGATGACGGCCAGAGCCCTGCAGCACTGGTGAGGCCAAGGAATTTGGAGGAGTGCGTGGTGTCCGGCGTGACGATATCATCAGCGTAGGCGGAAATAAAGCCAGCTGAGTTCTTTAAGGCTTCGACTTCATCTGCCGACAACACAGCGCTGAATCCATGGAAGGCATTGTCGTACGTGTAGATAAGCTTCGCTTGGGGTTTGTCGGCGTCTAGCGACGCAGGAGCTGCTGATTTGGCAGACTTGAGAAGGGAAGAATACCAATAACGGTGAGTGGAAAATGCCTTGGGCATGGAGGATTTGTCCATGTGGACAATGTATGTGGATCTTTCTGATGAAACATGATGAACAAAAAGAAAGAGTGAGAGAAGAAGCAGAACAACTGCACTTGGAACCGACATTTTCTTTGGTATGTTGAAATTTGAATTTGAAGGACTCAGTTATATACAGTTGTATTCTGGCCTTGAAGTAGCATTGCTATTACTAGATAGCAATTTTCGACTTCTGAAGTGTCTTTGTTGAGGTAATCAGTTATAATACATTATCTTCGCAAGTGGCCGTCGTCGCTAATATTTTTGTCTTCAAAGGGAATTCAATCTGTTATTCACTTTTTTTTTTTGGTATCACGAGGAATCCGTCGTCCTTTTTTTTTTTTTATATCATAGGGAATCTGCAATCGCTACCTGGATGCAAGACCGACTAAACCCCACGTTCGCAATGCGATAGCGCAAACCACATAGGACAGGTAAACCACACTTGGAAAATCAACAAACCATACATGACAGTAAATCACACTTAAAAATCAGATGTGTGACAGACTCAAACCCATAGAGGCGTTTGGTGAGGTTCGAATCTATGACCTCTCGACTATAAAACTCACCTTAACCATTGGTCTGTCCCTTGAGGACTTATTCACCACTTTAATTATATTCAACTTGGTGAATATCTCGACCATTATGTCGGTCAAGACCCTCGTACGTGGGCATAAATCAAAGTGTTGGCAATGTAGGCTACTCCTCATTACTCTCTCTCTCTTCCAAAATTCAATGAGTGTTGAAACCAAATCTGCGTCCACAACAGATAGATGACTGACAAAGTTAACTCTCTTGCTCACATAACATTGCAGTACAATGATGGGAACGAATTGAACATGCTCAAGATGTCGAAAATTTAAACAAATAATTTTCCACAAACACAAAAGCTTACAGCTACTTGTTCTCTCTCTCTCTCTCTCTCTTTTAATGGTGATAACGAAACAAAAAAAACTTGGATATTTTTATTTTTAGAGAATATTTTATTAAAAGCAGCCAGTAACAGGAATCTTTCATACTCATCTAGCACATGCTTGCCACTAGATATTTCATTGATTGCGAGCGAATGAAAAACTATTGTATATTTTGGATACTTATGTCCAAAACACAACATTATTTCAAAATATGTCGAACATAATCTAGTGTAAGACATTGTTTTATCTCTGATAACGAATCTTTGAGCGGGGTGCATAAGTTTTGCTTTCCATATATGAACTAACATTGTTTATATGAGGCAAAAGAAGTCAAGATTATGCAACTAAATAATCAAAAACCTTTTCACCTCTTTGGCCATATGTGTTGCACACTAAGGAGGTGTTTACTTTACATGATTAGGTTGGATAGATAAAATTAATCCAACCTAATCAAGTGTTTACTTTTAAGGATTAATATTTGAGGATATCCCAAAGCCCGAGATTATTTTAATCCTTTGAATTATTCTTCATTAATATTAATCCAACCAATATAGGTAGGATTGAAATAATCCTCCAAATAAAGGGAGAATTATTTATCCTAATCTTAATCCTTCACTAATCCTTTGTAGTAAACAAATGATTGATAGATAAAAATTATCTTATCACACATTTAATCCATCAAATAGTCAATCCTTCAAAATGCTAATCATGCAAAGTAAACACCACCTAACAGACTTTAGGGTTTTTTTAAGCTTATCTTAGAGTGGGTTACTTATGAAATACATTCCAATCTTCATCCATTTTCATCAATTCTATCACAATTTTTTAAACTTATCAAATTCATTACAATCTTTTTATTTTATATCAATTTTATCATCAAAGTTCATTTTCGATGATTGAATCATGTCGGGGTGAGCCAGAGGATAACTTGTTGTTTTGCCAAAAAAGGTGAAGACGTGATCTCTTTTCAGCCATGTCACGAGTTAGTTGCCGGAGAAGATCTTTAATATTGATACAAATTCGAAATATTGGAATAAATTTGATAAGTTTTAAAGATTATGTAAAATGGATAAATGTGGGGAAATATTTCATAATTGACCCTTCTAAATAAAAGTTCCAACATCTTATAAGATGCATGTTTCAAGAGTTTATAAGATGTAATATCAAAAGAACTTATAAATTATCAAAGTATTTGAATAATTGAGCTAATTATAAGTTAAAGAGAAAAATAGTAGTTAGAGAGAAAGAGAAGGGGGGAAATGAAACGGGAAAGGTACATGTTCGAAATAACAATATATAATAGTGTTGTTTTTGTAAATTAGTTGTGCTTATAAAGATCATGAAATAATAAGATAGCTATTTTCTTATGTCTTTTTTTAATTTTATCTCCAAATTTTCTTATGTCTTTTTTAATCTTTGTAGCTAATTTTTATTTTTACCATATGAAGAATGCTATTTTGATATTAGCTCTTAGTTTATTACACACACTAAGCTTGTTATCTTTTTAGAACTTCTATATTGGCAATATTGTAATTTGTAATGACCAGAAAACGTAATGTTTTATTTCAAAATGCCATACTAATATAGTAAGTATATACTGCTACGTGATTTTATTTTATATTAACCTTAACTTGTGTATGAAATTAGTAATGTTTTGATATATAAGATTGTTTTGTGCATATGAAAGCATCACAATATTATTGAAAATCCACACAATTGTTCCTCGAACTGCACAAAATCGATAAATATGAAATAGAAATTGCCAGAAGATAAAACAAAATAAATGGTTTTGCTACAAAAGTTACAAGACAAGTCTTGCAATTTTCCACTGCATGTGCAATGATTCGAATAAGAAGGATAAATAAAAAAGTATCAAAAGAATTGTAAGTTTGAAAAATATCTAAAAAAAGTATAAGTTTGAAAAAAATACTATGTATATTAGAAAAAAGGAAAAGTATACTTCATTATCCAAAAGAAATAGAGGTCTACAAGACAGAAATATAGATTAAAATTCCGACTGCGTAAAAAAATAAATTCAAATTTCAAAGCAAAATGCGGTCATAGAGACCCAAATTCAATTAATTGCGTGTACATTCATCAAGCTAGCTAAATCAAGACTATATATATTAATTTACTATTAACTAATATATTGCCAAGAAAATGTTAAAAAATATAGGGGATTTCGAGATTCAACCTAAGTAATCCACTTACTTATATAAGAAAACATTAAATAAAGCTCATTGAATCATTTCAATTTCTCATGCACACGAAGAATTGATGCGAAGCTTTATTTTTTTGGAAGATTTGATGAAACTAAACAATGAATGTTTTGGTCATATTTGTGGAAAATAATAAAAAGTGCAATTGAATAGTTATAGCTTAGTATAACAGCATTTATTGATCAACAGAGACTATAATCGGACTTCTAATTACTATCACGAAAATTACTCGAAATTATCGGCCGCAGCAGAGACCATAATCGGACTTCTCACTCTATACTTTCCGGTTTGGTCAATCCAAATCACCGCACCTTCTCTATGTTGAATGTCTATGTCACACTTGTACCGAATTGTAAGAGAAAAGCTTTTCTTCTCATATTTCTTGCGAAACAATAAAGTTTGAGGCCGAACTGCGGCTGTGGTGAGGCGATCGAACCACCATGTTCTCTAATAGGCCTTTTAGTGTTATCGAGAGGATTAGCAGTCGTCATCATCGCGGACTGGATCGCCGCGGGGCTCCAATCAGGGTGCGCGGCTTTGAGAAGCGCCGCGGTTCCGGAGATATGAGGGCACGCCATTGATGTGCCCGACAGCAGATTGTAGTTGCTGAAGAGGTCAATATTCCTACCGATTCTCGCTGCCGTGAGCAGAGGGTGGAAGGCTGCTAAGATCAACACCCCCAGCGCCATCAGATCAAAGGAAACCAATCATGAAAATGCATGAAGATAAACTGATTGAAGACGTGGACCACACATACTCCCACCTTCAATTACAAATCTACTGTTGGAAATCAGTGAATAAATATATATTTATTATATATGTGGTCAAGTTGTCAGGAAGCTACTTTGATCAAGATTTTGAGTGACGTAACGTTTAATTTTGTGAAATTAAACGGCATAGGATCGATCTACGTTTCGAGTAGATGATTGTGGTGTATTCACATTCTCAAATCCGATTTTCGGTGAGTGAGAAATAATGGATCAAAGTTAGTCACTTAAACATGAAGTTATGTGCTTAAGGAGATAAGCATGGATTAATTAATTCTTATCCCACATTGCTTAGTGAACATTCATTAATTGTGTATATAAGTGATTCATTGAACACTTAGTATAATTATGTGCACAAGTAATGGGTTGAAAAAGTTCAGACGCACGCCGTCGGGCCCGAGCCCAGATCCAGGCCCGACCCGGCCCGGCTTCGATTTCGGTTCCGATTCCGGTTCCGTGGATCGTGGATCTTGGATCTTGGTCTTTGGGCTTATTCGTGAGCTTGGTTTCGTAGTCCATTGCCAGTATATTTTTGATCAATGTTTGATCGAGTCCAAAGATGGAGTTGGTCCAAGGCCCAACTCGTGTGGCCCAATCCGCTGGGCCTGCTGTGCATTTGAAGAGATGTCTAGATACGTCCAATGAACCTGAACGCTCGCGTTGTCCAGATTCATCGTAACTGTCGGTAACGTCCCGACATGATGACTCTGCGAAAAATGTGGGTGTAACTCACACCTTATCTCCAGAAACCGCCGCGCAACCCTTCTGCACTCAATGGGGGACATAATTTCGTAACACCCGACATCAATACGGGTGTTGACTCCAGCATGCTCCCCATGAGGGGGACGACGCCTATAAATAGGAAATGTCTCTCCAGCATTAGCCACCTACTGTCTAAAGCATTTCAGCATCTTCCAATTAAGAGCACTCCTTGCATACATAGTTCGTGTCCAACTCTGTCCTCGCCTCAGTCCAGTTCGTCGGAGCTCGTTGGTCTGCGGTGTTGTCACCTACGAAATGCTGCCGTTTTATCTTTGCGGACGATACGCCAGAACCGAGAGCACTAACGGGACGTATCTCGTCTTGCGGAAAGAGGCCTCCTCGACTCGGCATTAGAATACGGTTATCTGTATTTTTATTCTGTTTCTCTTGTGTTTAAGTTCATTGTTAATTTGATCATTTCCTACATTTCTGTTTTAAGTTGTAATCGTCCGCAAGTCTGTCTTCGTTTTGTACACTTTTCCAACAATTGCAAGACGAGATAGTACTTGCCACGAAGGAGTTGTGACATTAAAATTGACTTAAAACTATCGAAACCAATACCTTTGCGTGGAGATATCGACTGTTTCCGCCACCGACTCTGCTTCGTGTGCCATGAAAATAAAAAATATTTATAAACCACAAATCAAATCACACCAAATCGTACTAAATACAGTTTGATTTGGCTTGGTTTAATCTTGATACTAATACCATTTGATTTGGTTTTATAAAGTCACCAACCGTATTTACGATATGGTTTGGTTTTAACATCAACCCGTACCAAAGCAAAACACGAACAATCCTATTTTCATGTACGTTTTTGGTGAAATTTGTGTTTCTACGCTTACGTAAGTGGTTTCATTTGTGCGTATGTGTGATGAGTGTGTGGACTAGGGTGTGTTAGAGTGAGTGTGGTGTATATATTTTATAAATCCTTAATTATTATTACTCATTTGTAATTATGGGTGTGCATCGGTCGGTCGGTTCGATCGATCGACCGAAATTTTCAAAATCGAAAACCGAATCGAAATTTTTTTTTGAACCGAACCGAACCGATTTATAATTTTGGATCGACCGAAAACCGAACCGAAAAAACCGATCGGTTTCGGTCGGACCAAAAAACCGATCGAAATATAAATTATATATATATTTTTCTTAATAAACATATTTTTATCCTAATTATTTAATTAAAATATTAATTAATTATTATATAAAATATATAAATATATAAAAATAATAGTTTCGGTTCGGTTCGGTTACCAACCGAACCTAAAACGTAAAACCGAACCGAAAACCGATTTTAGTTAAAATTTTGAACCGAACCGAAAATCGATTACCTTAAAAACCGAACCGAACCGACTGAAACCGATCGGTTCGGTCGGTTTTTTCGGTTCGATTCGATCCATGCACACCCCTATTTGTAATGGATAGCTATGAAATTTTAAAAATACACGTTACACCTAGAATATAATATGGAATATTGTTTTGAATAAAAGATACGACACAAAGAAAACAAGCTAGACATGGTTTGGCTCGATTTATTGTGTTCATTAATCATGCACAAAAATATTTTGGCTTTGACCCTTATGTAAGATTTTTTTTCAACCTAAAAAAATTAGTTAAACTGGCAATTGCATGTATATTTTGGAGTAAAAGTTTATAAGATAATATCAACATGATAGTTGATAAAGAATAAAATAAGCTTAGCTATGAATGAAAGAACTGCATGTAATTCTAAAATGATTTCACCATGGCATTATTTAATACTAAAATGCTAGTATGCTACGTTTTGTTCAATTTAAATCCTGTCTTTCCGAGTTATTATAGTAGAAAAGAAAAAGAGTCACAATAGATTTATATCCATTATGTATGGTAAATATCATTTTAAACCTTAAACTATATTCATTTTATCAAAAATATCCGAACTTTAAAAAATATCATTTTAAACCCCAAACTATTAATATTTTATCAAAAAAATCCTAAATTTTGAGAAGTATCACTTTAAACCTCAAACTGTTAATTCTTTTATAAAAAATACCATGGATCAATTTTTCAACTCTCGAAATTGAACGAGAAATATCTTCTGATTGGCTCATCGGATATATCCAGCGTTCATTTTTTGCATTTGAAATTTTGATGTGGCTCATCTAATGAGAAGAAGATATTTCTCATCCAATTTCAGGAGCTTAAAAATTGATGTAAGATATTTTTGAAAAAAAAATAACAGTTTGAGGTTTAAAATGATAATTCTCAAAGTTTAAGATTTTTTTGATAAAATGTTAATAGTTTGAGGTTTAAAATAATATTTTTTAAAGTTCAAGATATTTTGATAAAATTGATATAATTTAAGATTTAAAGTGATATTTATCCAATTATGTAATACCCCACCATAAAAGCGGAACCGCCTCTGGCCCATCTGGATATCTTAGCAAAATACGAATTTGGACATAATACAGTGGACAGCAAATCATGCAATTAGATCTGCTGGTGGAAAGTGGATACGTTTATATTCTGAGCCCCCCCATAAAATTTTGTTTATCAATAGGGTTATTTCATTAATATTTAAATATTTAATTCGACAATAATTCATTCAGTAAAATAATGAATTCACTGTAAATCTTGAAGAATTGAATGACTGGAAATGATTCCTATATATTTTTATGTTAAGAATTGTTTTTACTTGATTCCTATATATTTTTATGTTAAGAATTGTTTGTACTTTGATCCAATTGTTTGTACTTGATCCAATTTACTAATTTCAGAAATAGAAACTTCAACTTTCCCATTCTTTTTAAATTGGAAATTAAATATATAAAATTGGTGTAGCTTGCACATATTGTCAATTTTCCGTCCAACAATTAACATCCGGTGTTAAAATAGCAAATATTATGGCAACAGATTAATGTTAACAATATAATTGCATAATGACGATTTTCTAATTGATTAGCGAAATTGCAAGTTTTAATTTTCAATTAAAATTAGATGAACCTTTTGTCACCCATTTTATAGTATGTGCAATTGTATTTATAGTGCGTTTATTTTTCCAAAATCTTGACTTTCTTGCTCTTTGCTGCATATTTTGCTCATCTTTAAATGCCAAGTTGACCAGATTAGCTCAATCATTCTGTTGTGGATTTGAAATATTATTAATTTTAGTATGAGGAAGCAAGTTATATATGATCTTGATTTCATTATGGATTTAAATTGATAGAATTTCTAATTATTTTGCCATATTTTAAGGTTAAATCATATATGTTGTTAATTTTATCATTAAATGTTCGAAATTGCAATTCAAACAATTGTAAATTTCTACCTTATTCACTAACTTTTGACTCAATTACTCAATTGTCGGATGTATGGCGATTAAACTGACAGTACGAGAGGATAATCCAAACAATAAATTTTAAAAATTCTAACGTCAAATGAATATCTAAATCTCAAGGTCAATCATCGACCAAAAAATAAAATTTAATTTGCTACCACTAGTAAGATTGAATCTTAATTGAAATAGTTAAAAATAGATTTAAATTTGAAATAATGCTCTAAAATTGAAATTTAATTTACTTTATCTCATTAATTAATTTCCAAACTGACTCATTAGCTGGCACGGAGGAGGCGTATCGGCCTAACAAATTATTACATCCATTATTAGAAAGCAGTGTTCACCAGCCTCAGAAAAAAGAAAGCATTATAGAAATTACCCGAAATTATCAACTCCGGGCGAAACCACAATTGGACTTCTGACGGCATACTTCCCAGTCTCTTCAATCCAAGTGACTGAGCCCTGTCTGTATATCGCCTGAATATCTCCCTTATAACGAAGGCTTAAAGAATAGCTCTGTTTCTCATATTTCTTCCGGAAAACCAAAGTTTGCGGCGTTATCCTGACCGTCACATTCTCCGGTTTTTCGAGTTTCAATTTGTAGGTGGCTGCGCCGTTTCCAACATTCGTCACAGTCCGCTTGAATGTTTTGGTGAATGTCATTCCTCTTTGGTCGAAGTTAAAGAGAGCAATGAAGGATGGGTAATTGAGGTCCGACGACGGCCTCGAGCAATTGTAGCTCGATCGTATGATGGTCTGAGTCTCCTCGCGAGTGAAGTTCATCGAGCAAACCAGATCTACGAAATCCTGCGGCGACGCGTCGTATATGAGGCCTGGATCAAGGGCGCGGTTCGGGTCTACCTGCCCCGACCCGATGCCGAGCGGCGAGGCAACTCGGTAAGTATTAAAGGCCCTGTCCTTGATGGGTTGTTTGGTGCTATCGAGATGATTTGCGGTGGTCATCATGGCAGACTGAATCGCCGCGGGGCTCCACTCCGGGTGTGCAGCTTTGAGAAGCGCGGCCACTCCGGCGACGTGAGGGCAGCCATCGATGTGCCTGACAATACAGAGTAATCGCTCGAGAGGAACACGTTTCTACCAATTCTTGGTCCGAGAGCGCGAGGACTGAACGCGGCTAAAATTAGCACTCCCGGCGCCATAATATCGGGCTTCAAGATGTCCTGGTAGCTCTGCCCGGGGCCTCTCGATGAGGATCCTGCTAAGGCTGGAGCTGCCCGTGGCTCTGCCCCGATTATTGTTTTCTGGAAATCTATAGTTGCGGTTGGTGCAGCAGTATTTGATGCGTAATTGATCAATTGTTCGGCTTCTCTCGGGCTGATTACGGCTCCCGGAAAAGGAAACGATGCTGATCCCAGTATGCTGGTATCTTCCGAAATGATAATAGCTGCTCGGAAATTGGAATCGGACAGATATTCCATTAAGGAATATAATTCCAGAGCTTCGTCTGTTATATTGCAGACAACAGTTCCGGATTGCGGTGACTGAGTCAATAATTCAGATGAGTTGCAGGCAGACAAGGTCTGATTGTAGACGAGAGGCAAGTTAACTACTGAGGCCTTTGCAGGAAACATGGTAAATCCATTGATGGATTTGCCATTTCCAAGGGTGATAGTCCCAGCAAACCATCTATCAACAGTCCCAGAAGCCACTACCACCGCCCAAGGGATCCCTGCCCGCAGCGTCGCGATGCTTGGGCCGCGATTTCCTGCCGACATACACACAACCACGCCCTTCTCCCTCGCGCCGAAGGTGGCTGCTGCAATAGGATTTGCGAACAGATCAGCTCTGCGGTAAGTGATGGATATGGATATTATATGGACTCCATCGGCAACAGCCTGGTCGATCCCGGCTAACGTGTCAGACTCATAGCTGCCGGCCCAGAGAGTCTTGTAGGCTGCGAGCCTAGCTCGCGGAGCAACTCCCCTTGCAGTTCCGGAGGCGTAGCCGAAGTAGGAAACGCTGTCCACATAGTTCCCAGCAGCTATGGACGCGACATGGGTGCCGTGACCATCCTCGTCCCTTGCCGAATTAATGAATTCTCTGTCCGGATCTGCTGCTCGAGCTCCTGCATTGAAGTATCTGGCTCCGATAAGCTTCTTGTTGCAGAGGGATGAATTGAAATTTTGGCCTTGTTGGCAAATTCCTTTCCACCCGGCAGGGATTTGGGTCATTCCGTCGTCCTTGAAGCTCGGACTTTCCGGCCAAATGCCGGTGTCGATGATGCCTATGATCACATCCTTTCCGTACTGGGAAGCAGGCCAGACTCCGGCAGCAGTGTTGAGGCCGAGGAACTTGTAGGAATGTGTGGTGTCGGGAGTGACAACGTCGTCGAGATAGGCCGAAATGAAGCCTTCTGACTTCTTTAAGGCTTCCACTTCGTCTCTCGACATTACGGCGCTGAAACCATGGAAGGCGTGGTCGTAGGTGTAGATAAGCATCGCCTCGGATTTGTAGGCGTCAAGCGATGACTGAGCCACTGATGTTGATGACTTAAGAAGTGAAGAATACCAGAAATGGTGAGTAGAAAATGCCTTGGGCATGGAGGATTTGTCCATGTGGACTATGTATGTGGATCGTTCTGATGAAACATGATGAACAAGAAGAAAGAGTGAGAGCACAACCAGAACAACTGCATTTAGAACCTCCATTTTTTCCCCTCAATTATAAAATTTAAAGGTGATTTTTTGGATAATGCGACATTCTGCGTATTAGATGTTCTGATAGTATACCTCCAAGTCCCTCTATATAAATATCCACTGATGGAAATGATTGGTTTAGTATAAATTGGCGGCTTTTAGTGCTTTGCTGTGTCTTTCCCAATTATTGTCGGTAGATGTAGCTGTATTGATTCCTAGAGCAATCACTAATACTTAAAAGTTGATTAAATATATACATTGTTACTTACCCAAAAAGCCTCCCAATTCCTAAGTGTTGTGCCTTGGTCATTTGCAGAAATATATAAATATAGAGATGCATGCATAACTGTCCTGCTCCTACATTGGCTAATTATATTGCTTCATGATCACTAAAATCCTAGTAATAGAATACCACAATTAAGCGATGTCTATTGTAGTCAAATAGTAAGTAAGAGTATCATATTCACAGGGACTGATATCACGAAAACACAGAAAATAATAAACATAAACGGTTCATCATTATTCCGACAACCAAATAAATATAGGAAGTCGGATAAAAATTGAGAAAATAAAAGCAAGAACAAAATAAAATAGATCTAGAAATATATCAAAATAAAATACTAATCCTAAGGAATGTAACAATATAATAGAAAATTACACAATCAATCTATAGCCCTGTTAACCCACAATTAAGTCAATTCAGATGAAGAATCACATAAATAACACAATGTCCTGGATCGGGCAGCCTATATCAGTAGATTAATATATGTTCTATTTCCGCTAGGTCTATAAAACATATAAAAACTCTCAAAAGCACCTAAGATTTATTCTCCTACAATTAATTCTAAAATCACCAAGTCTTTAGATTAATTATATTATGAATCCATGAATTCAATCACCTAATTAAAACCGTTAAGTCTTTAATCAGTCAACTAGCATGCATCAATAATGACCAATTATCTAGCATAAAATAACACCAGGAATCATATATCATAAATTTACAGGTAAATAGGTTCTATAGACCAATTACATAAATTCCTATTACATAATACAAACCCTATAATCAATATAGATTTAATTACCCGTAATGAAGAAATAAAGGAAAACATAATTGAATTAAAGAATAAAGTCCAATGTAGGAATTCCACAATGAAGAACTTCAAGTCTGAACGGCAAAAATAATAAATCTCTACTGCATGGAACTCTAAAATAAAGTCTAACTACGGAAAATATGAAAAATGATGAAAAAACAATGTTAAGAGGGATATTTGTATGTATGGATGCTTCCTTGTATTCTAGTAAGAAAATAATACATAGATGGGCTCAAAAATACAAGGAATGGATCTGGGCGGAACGGAGTAGCGGCCGTGGCTCGTGCATAGGCTGATCGCGGCGTACAAACTAGAAAACCAGTCTCTGATGCGACCGCGGCAGCGGTAGTCTCTACTGCTCAGGCTGACCACGGCTCGTGCCAAAATTTGCATTGTGAGCCGCGTCCCCGGCACTAAACGCCGGCAGTGCGCATAGTCTTTTTGTTTCGCTCGTATCTTCCTCGTCTGACCTCCGAATTACTATTCGTTTACGTTTATGGATTCCTAAAGAGATGTACTCTCAAACCATCCATTTTACAAACATCAATTCCTTCTACATTTTCCTACAAAATGAGCACAAGAAATCAACGAGTATTAATTCTTACAAATGATGTAAAAATCAAATAATCTCTACAAACATGAATCCTAACATAAAATAGAACTCAACTAAGCATAATAAATCATTGAAAAGTCATGTTTGTCACTTCACGTGAAATGGCATAACAATATGCTGTTTGGATATCAATAGATAATTGTTATATGAGCATAGCATTAGCTCGGAGGTTTGGCTCTGCATACCTGCCGATGCGATAATATGTATTTGATTTAATTATTTTCTAATAATATCTGTGTTTATTGAGTGGTTGAAGTTCAAAATTTTGATAGTTAAATATCTCCTTTACCTATTGAAAGAAAGTAACCAGTTGTCCCCTAGGGACAGCCCAATGGTTAAGGTGGGTTCGCGTGGTAGGAGGTCACGGTTTGAACCCCACCAAACGCCTATGGGTTTGAGCGCACACACCTTGGTTTTCAGTGTGGTTTACCCGTCTGTGTGGTTTGCGGGGCTATTGCACAGAGCGTGGGGTTTACCCAGACGCACCTAAGGTAGCGGTGCGGGTTCCCATGATACCAAAAAAAAAAAGAAAGAAAGAAAGAAAGTAACCAGTCGTCTTAAACCTTAGTGGTAAAGTGGGTTTGTAACCAAAATATCAAGGAATCTCACTAATATCTCTATTGCATATTGCTGACTTACTATTAGAATGAAAAATATTGGTCAATGTGATAATAGTAATAGTAGTAGCAGTAATGATAATAGAGAGATCCATTCAAGGATATTCAAATGATGAAGACTTTTGATGTTAATATAAATTTTAAGACTAAAAAATGGTATTCATTCCGTCCACTAAATTCGTGCATTTAATTTCGTTTTGGTCCGTCCACAAAAAATATTCACTTTCCTTTTTTGGAAATATCAACTTTATATTTTTACCCTAAACTTATCTATTTATTTACAAAAAAACACATATGACCCACATTTTTACATTAAACATCCATAAATATATTTATTTATTATCCCCATGGCACATCTTTTTATACTCACTTACTTTACATTCATTACAATTTATTAAAACTCGTGCCACCAAAATCAATGAACGATTTTAGTGGACGGAGGGAATAGTACGTAGTGATAGTAGTATAATAATGAATGATGTATCTCTTTAATAATGATTGGCTAGAAATAATTTTTTTAGGGTTATTGACGCATAAATACACCAACTTTGGATCAATTTAGGTTTTTTACACGAATTTTAAAAATTATCACAAAATATAAGAATTTAATGACTTTAATGTTTTTACCACGATTTCAAATTCGGGCCAAATTAGATCTGACTTGATATCTAAGAAATTTATTATAGACTAAATGGTTAGTGATATAAACGACATCATAGAGAGATGACATAAAACATTGTCATTCGATCAAAATAAATCAGATTTTTTTTATTTCTATGATTCATTGCGTCAACCCTCATTACAAAAATCAAGTTTTCTCGTTTGTTTCATCGTCTGGTTCTAATTGAGATCACAACAATCGATATCTTTTCTCTACGATGTCGTTTATATCATACCGTTTTGTCTATGGTAAATTTCGAGATATCAAGTCAGATTTAATTTGGCTTAAATTTAAAATCTTGGTAAAATCACTAAAGTCAATATTAAATTTGTGTATTTTGTGATAATTTTTAAAATTCGTAGAAAAAATCAAAATTGACCAAAAGTTGGTAATTTATGTGCCAATAACCTTTTTTTTTAACCGAAATGAATGTAGGAAAATGAGTATACATGATTCTTTGTTTGTAGGATACCAAGAAATCTATCAAAATTTTAAAGTGTTTTATTTAAACTAAGGGTTAATTACACATTATGGCACGACAATTGTGCCAAATTGCTAAAATGGTTTAACCTTCGACATACCAAAAAAAAACTCTGACATATATAAAAAGTTACAAAAATAATTTCAAATAAAATTTTTTTGGAACATAAATACGAGTTGAATGGCTGGATGTCTGTATAGATTTTCAGTCATATTGTGTAGGTTATGTGAAAACGGTTAATTACACTTTATGGTCCAATCCTTAGGCCGAGCTTCAAAAGTGACCCGTCCTTCGCATCGAATTACAAAAATAGCCCAACTTTTAAAACATTAAAAAAGAATCTTAACCTTTGAAAAGAAGTTGCAAATATGGAATGAGAAAAAAAAAGTTTTAGCAATCGAAAAGATGAGGCTGAGCCTTCAAATATTCGGCCAAAATTTCTAAGTTTTTGGAAATTATGTTTTCCCTCTTTCACTCTCACATTTGTATTCTAAGATGAATCTGTTATTGAAGAGTTAAATCTGATTCTCGATTCCTCTAAACAAATATAATCTTCACTAGCGGATAAAACCAAATATTTCCTCTCGTTTTTGGTGTTGATTTAAAATATTTAATAATTGAGTCCAAGATGTTATTTTATGTCCATTTATCTGTCAATTTTAATTCATTTAGATTCTGTGTAAGCCTAATTCTTGCTCAGAAGTAGGGGTGTGCATCAACCGAATCGAACCAAAAAACCGACCAAATCGATAATTTTCTGTCGGTTCAGTTTTTGAGAAAGTCGATTTTCGGTTCGGGTTCAAAATTTTAATTAAAACTGGTTTTCGCTTTGATTCTCGATTTTATATTTTAGACCGAGCCGAAATTATTATTTTTATATATTTATATATTTTGCTTGTAAACCCAGCAAGAGAGAATCAGGCTAAGGATATTTGCTAAGCATGTCAGATCCTAAATTAAGTATTTGCATTTTATCTTCTATTGCACCTGTAGATGGACTGATGGACACCATCTGCTAATTTTGTGATTTAATTTAACGATGTAAGAGAATATAAGGAAAGTTCAATTTTATAAAGTTCAATTAATGAAGAGATACGAAAATATATTAGAAGGAAATATTGCAAGCTATGGCGTCCATCTTCTTCACCAAGACTAATGATCAGCAGAGTGTGCTTGAACATACCATCAAATAATAATTTCCCGTCTATCACAAATTAATTGAAATTACAAAATATAGAAATCACTTACTGGCCAATTTTGTTCATCATCTTTCAATTCTAACAGGCTAACGATAGAAAACTACAACGATTATCAACCTATTGCAAGTCAAATCTCAACAGACGAGACATTGGAATTAGTTTGTGATGGACGAGTCTAGTAGAAAAAGTGACGAAGACTGTGATTTTTATAACATACATCATTTCAGCAAGTAGTTTGTTAATTTTGCAACTTAGAATTTGGAATTAGTTTGTGATGGACGAGAAATATCTTTTTTGATAGAATTTTAAAGAACACTCATTTAATCATTAATCGATTAATGATATCATGGTGAAATGCGAATACAAACAGAAAATCCGACTTTTGTTTCAAAAGCTTATAATTAAGATGCAACATCTCAAAAGTTCACTAATATGAAAGGACAACCAAGCACCACTAGAAAGGAATCATAGACCCCAATTCTATTTTTCGATTCTCCCAACCATGCCAATAAGAGTAACAAATAAAAATCTTAAAAGTGAAAATTTGTGAAGAAAGGTTCAAATATACTGTTACTTTAATTAATTAACATATACAATAGGAATAAAATGGATTGGGTCCAAATGTTTTTCTTATGTCCATTGGTCTTTCAATTGAATTCATTTCGATTCAGTGTAAGCCCAATTCAATTGGAAGGTCGTCAATTCAAATGGGTTCTAACCCAAGTTGCAGTTTAGACACGCTTAGCCCCAAATCACACCCGTTTGGCCCAAATTGTAGGAAAAACATCCTATATTGTTATAGCCAAACAATTCGAAATAAACAACGTAAATGCCACATCAACGGTCTTTGCACGATCAATATAAATTAATGATTTAGTTAGTGAAAAATAGATGGAGGTTGGATTAGGATAAAATGTGAAAATTAATGAATATTACTGATAGTATAAGAGTTTTTGGGTAAGTGGATAAATTGGTATCTTGAATAATTTAGTCATTCATTATTTAGGGCATTTATTGTGCTAGGATAAGTTGACTAAGATCAGGATTTTGCTCGTAAACCCAGCAAGATAAAATCAGGCTTTGGATATTCTACCATGCGACTAACAATGTTAATATCCAGTTTCCACCTAGAGGGTGTTTGGTTGAGCTTATAAGTTATTTAAAGCAATTATAAATTGTTTGAAACTATAATCATTGAAGTGTTTGGCAAAATAAGCTCATAAACAACTTATAAGTCGTGAAAATAAGCTCAAATTACTTATAAACTCCCCTAAAAATAAGTTGGTCAACCCTAACTTATTTTTTCATAAACTTATAAGCAACCATGAATTTACCAAAATAACCTTATTATAGTTCGTTATTTGCTACATATACACTATCAACTTTACATCTCGTAAACCCAAAGAAGATAAAATCAGGCTTTGGATATTCTACCATGCGACTAACAATGTTAATATCCGGTTTCCACCTAGAGGGTGTTTGGTTGAGCTTATAAGTTATTTAAAGCGAATTATAAAATTTTTAGGAGCTTATAATGCATTGCAAAGTGTTTGGCAAAATAAGCTCCTAAACGAATTATAAGTCGTGAAAATAAGCTCAAATTACTTATAATTCCCTAAAATAAGTTGGTCAACCCTAACTTATTTTTACATAAACTTATAAGCAACCATGAATTTACCAAAATAACCTTATTATAGTTAGTTATTTGCTACATATACACTATCAACTTTACATCTCGTCAATTTTATCTCTCTAACTATGATTTTCTCTATCTAACTCACGATTTTTTCTCTAACTTATAAGATCAATTATCCAAACATTTTAACAACTTATAAGCACTTAAGACATTACCTCTTATAAGCTCTTGAAACATCTTATAAGCTCTTAGAGCTTATAAGTTCTCTAAAATAAGCTTAGCCAAAACACCCCCCTGTCTTATAGCTAAACACATCGCAAACTATGAAACAAATCCATCTCAAAAGCAGATTAGATGCGCCTCACCTCTTCTAGCTAGCACTACTTTATGTCCCTCCCCTTGTATACAAATATAGATATGAAATTTTTATTCTATCAATATTATACCTGATATATCAACTTTTCGATGATAAAATAAAATTTGAGTGTGTTAATTTCTACAACAAATTAAAAAATAGTGAAACGTTTGATGCCGTGTTAAATTTAAACTACAAATGGATCAACGTCTACGCATTAATTGAAAATTAATTATATTATGATACTTTTTTTGTATCATGGAGAGAATCAAATGGAATAATTGCGGTTGTGAAGTGTCTTGCTACACGTAATTTGGCTTTCGAGGTGATAATGAAAAGATCTACCAAAGACATAATGGTAATTTTTGGGTTTACTTGAGCTAATTGCATAATTTGATTTGTTAATTCAAGAGCACTTTAGGCGATTCAAAATAAGGAAATTCATTATCATTACCTTAGTCACAAAATACAAAATGAGTTGATTTCAACATTAGCCTCTAAAGTTAAAATTGATATAATTAAAAAATACAAGAGGCTAAGTATTATTCGTGATACTTGATTGTACTTCGATGCAAGTCATAATGAGCAAATGACTTTAGTAATTCGATGTGTGGATATGCTAGGTTCTAAAATAACAATACAAGAATATTTTCTTCATTTTCTAAAGGTTGATGATACTTCTGGATTAGCTCTATTTAATGAACTACAATGTGCTTTGAAATCACTTGAACTTGAAATTGATAATGTGAGGGGACAAGGTTATGACAATGGCTCCAATATGAAAGGAAAACATCAAGATGTGCAAAAGGTTTCTTGAAATCAATCCAAGAGCATTTTATATGCCATGTGTTTGTCATTCTCGAATTTAACTATATGTGATATGACAAATTCTTGTGTTAAAGCTATCTCATTTTTGAGTTGTGCGGTATTATATTTTATTTGCTAGTTCTACGAAAAGATGGAAGATTTTGCAAGATCATATTCAAAATTTTACTTTAAAGTCATTATCAACAACAAGGTGGGAAAGTCATGTTAATAGTGTTCTTGCTATAATAACACAACCTAATGAGATCGAGAAGCTTTGCTTGAATTATCGAGAGTTAGTGAAGATGCTAAAACTAGAAGTGAGGCCGAGTCTTTGGTGATACATGAACTTGAGAATTTTGAGTTTTGTTGGGCATGACAATTTGGCATAATATATTGAAGAAGGCTCTACTATGTCTCAAGAAAGGTTAAATGGACTAGCCATTTTGTGCATTGAAAGTGAGGTATTGGAAAAGCTTGATTTAGAAGATCTTATTGATGATTTTGCTTCTCAAAATGCTAGAAGGTCTAATGTATTTAATTAAAGTATTTGATTGTTGATTTTGGTTGACAACTCAAACCCATAGAGTCGTTTGGTGGAGTTTGAACTTTTTTCTTTTCTTTTAGTGATTATTATCTTTACATTCGATCATTTGTTAAAAAAAATTGACATGTTTTAACTCACATTAACCAATGATAGAGTTGTCTCAAACCTGGACGACGACACTTTTAAATATATTCTTGGTTGTTTATAGTAGTAACTGCATCTTCTTATCGCATCTTGCAAAACCAGCTGCTCGAACTAAAAGCACAAGAAACAAGTTCCATGGAATTCGTCCCATTCTTAATTCTACTGTGTACTCTCTCGTGGACTTGCGCCTACGTCCTAACGTCAATTCTCTGGCACCGAAAACCGGCCAATCTTCCTCCGGGCGGGGCCACCTTCTTCGCAGATTATCTCAAACATCCTCCAACTCCGACGCAAACCCCATGAAGCACTAGCCCAACTCTCCAAAACTTATGGCCCTTTAATGCATGTGAAGCTTGGAACTGTGAGCACAGTAGTTGCGTCCTCGCCGGGACTTACTGAACAAGTGCTTCAAAAGCACGACCAAGTTCTCTCCAGTCGGTTCCAACTGCAGATACTTCCGACTATGGCCACCACAACGAGATATCGGTAGCGCTGCTCCCAGCTGCCAAACGGTGGCGGTATCTTCGCAGAATATGCGAAGAGCAGATGTTTTCGCTGCAGAGGCTTGAGGCAAGCGAGGTGCTCCGACGGGAGAAGATGAAGGAGCTGAGAGACTACGTGCGAGAATGCAGCGACAGCCGCCGTGTTTTGGATATTTCTGAAGCTGCCTTCGTCACATCGATGAATCTTGTTTCGGAGTTCATGTTTTCGTTGGATTTGGGTCGTCTTGGTTGGTATTCGTCACAAGGGTTCAAGACAAGTTTGCAGGGTTTGTTGGACCAATCTTGCTGATTATTTCCCCATTCTTAGGTGTGTTGATCCACGAGGTCTTAACCGCAAAGCAACGTTGTGCATTAAAACTATATTCGGAATCTTTGATGACATAATTGATCCGAGAGTGCACGGCGCAGATTCTAAGCATGAGATGTGCTGGAGGCGCTGCTCGATATATATGAGCCGCAGAATGAGTCTGATCTAACCCGGACTGATAAAGCATTTGCTTCTGGTAAATAATTCCAACAATTGTCATATTTAGTTAAATTTTGTCCTCAAATAAATGTCATATTTATTCAGAATTGTAAAAAAGGTGTGGAACTTTCCATTTTACCCTTATGTTTTTGACAACGCATGAAACTTTTTCAGGGACGAAGGAAGTATCAGTTATTTATTCTTCTAAAAAACAAGTATACTCTTAGTCATCTTCTGTCTAATTTTTGCTTGATTTCAGGACTTATTCGTCGCAGGAGTAGACACGAGCGTAGTCACGGTAGAGTGGGCGATGGTGGAACTAATACACAATCCAGAGAAGATGGCAAAGGCAAGAGACGAGCTTAACTCCCTCGTCGGCAGAGAAGGTGAAGAGGTTGATGAATCAGACATATCAAGGCTGCAATATCTGCAAACACTGCTCAAGGAGACTTCGAGGCTTCACCCACCAGGCCCTTTTCTAGTACCTCACATGGCGGATGCTGATACAGAAATCAACGAATACATTGTGCCTAAATACTCACAAAATACTAGTGAATATATGGTGTATAGGCAGAGATTCCGATATATAGAACGATTTTTAGACGGCAAAATCGACATCCGAGGCCAGGATTTCGAGCTCATTCCATTCGGTTCGGCGATGTCGTTGGGCTATTGCATGGTGCATCTCGTGGTGGCTACCCTGATTCGCGTTTTCATTGGAAACTCGAGCACGGTGTGAAGCCAGAGAAGCTTGATATGGAAGAGAAGTTTGAGTTTTCGGTGAAGAAGGCAGTACCCGTACGTCCAAGTCTAAAATGACATATTATGAATGGAAATATGTGGCGTGTATGATATAATTTCATTTGGTGTACTCGCTAGGAATTAGAATAAGTAAAGATACTATAAGTAATATCAAAATTTGTAAGAAATAAACTTATAATTGCGTGTGTACATATATTTATATAAAGTAGATTATTGTGGTTGTGGTCGATTAATAAGTCTAGTTTCAGATAACGAAATATAAAAAGAAGCATCACAATTTCTTTGATCTCCAATTAGGTCAATTATAATATTCTTCCCGAACGTACTTTTATATATTATTGTATATTCTATATATGATGAATCTATGGCCACACAAAAGAAAATAATGATGATTGGTCTCAAACGATTTTTCAGTTATTATAAGGCAGAGTTTGATTTGTTCTATATCTATGTAAGAACAATGTTGTGAGAATTATAGACACGGGGTAGCATATAAATTTGTTACCCTTTGGGACATTCAAGTAGTGATACATCCTCTCTATAAAAGCTAAGTTTAGGGTTCGATCTTCACTGCTCACATTCTCCAACTGAATATATATATATATATATATATATATATATATATAGAGATGTATCGGTAGGAATTGATAATTTGATAGAAATATGAATGAATCTTGGTCTTTGATTATTTGGATCAATGGTTGAGATTTAATTTCGATTGTCTATAGTTTTGTGTTGTGTGTCTTCTGCGGATTATTGTCACAAGACTAGAACCCTTCTTGTCTTCTGTTGCTGATGAAAGATGTCTAAACTAATATATTTAGCATATGTGCTACGAAAAGATGAAATATGTCTAAAATAATATATGCAAAGAAAATATGAAAGATATGCTAGATTTACATATATTCTTATTTCCTATACTTATATATATATATATATATAGTAATTATAGTACGATTGTCTTCTCATCCATTCATCTCATAAATCCTATGGTTGAAATATGAAAGATATCTATGATTTTAGACTTCAAATGAACAAAAATATCTATTCTTATTTCCTATCTTATTTTCATTCTCATGAACGTTTTGTTCAATCATCGACATGTTTTGATCAATGCATATATATATATATATATATATATATATATATATCTCTATATATATATATCGTCTCTTTCGTTGATTACGGCGAATTCCGTTACATTATATTGATTTTTCTTCTTTTCTTTAGTTGTGTAAGTGTGTTTCAACATTTTGTAGAGCATGTTAATTAGATTGATAAGTCGAAATTAATTAAGACGGGTGGCGAGAAATTGGATTTGGTATAAGAAATTAGGAGTTAGTCATTGAGCCCAAGAGAGAGGAATCCTACATGAAATAGAGGGCTGAATCCATATATAATTAATCAGAGCCACCAAACCTAGATTATCTTGTTTTTCACCGTACTGAGTTGAGTTCCATATTTGACATTCTAAATTATATTTTTAACTTTGGTAACCCACTTTAATAAGAAATGACAATATTCCCTCTTAAACCAAATTACTTGACGTTATTAAATTTTCTAATTATTGTTAACTAAAAATAATAATTTGTCTATTTCTATTCTTCTACGAGTGTAAAGTTTCATTTTTTCTAATTAACATGTCCTAATATAGGAGGACTAAATGTTCATAAGAATTGGTTAAAAATAATATCGAATATATATTACTATAAGAACCCCAAATAAATGGCGTTACCTATTTTGGTTTGATTAATTTCCTAGTCAAGGATTTGGCTTAATTTTCTAAGCAAGTGGGGCTCTCATATTATGAGAGGGATAGATTGATGATCCATGTGATGCACCAAAGGGGGGAGAGGTGCTTGGCGTGAGGATTTCGAAAACCACAAGGAAAAAAGGACAGCGAAAAAATAAATTTGCATTTGCATTGGGTCTTGAAAACAAAGAGGCAGGTGACACAGGTCATTTTGTGAGCCTCACTACAGCAACACATGACCCCATTATAATAACACCACAATTGCAATCTTTATTATCTTTTTCTTCCCACAATCTTGTTTTCACCTCATAACTTTAATCTAATTTCGTTTTCCATCCCATCACTGGAAACTGCTGCGAGAGAGAGGAATCAGCACATTGATTGACTTTTTCATTTATATGGGCATTCATGAAAATTGATAAAGTTTCTTCTTCTATTATTATTTCGTGTTCAAATTATGTCGCCTGTGTGAATTGTGGGCTTATTTGGTGGGGTGTTTTGAGTAAATTATAGATTGCTGCCCTCATTAATCCCTCCACCCATCTCTCATTTTTCACACCCACCAGTTTCATTCCCATCCCCACCCCTGCCTCCCCCCCTCTCTCTATCTCTCTAATCTCATTTCAGAATTCTCTTTTTTTGTTCAATTATCTATTCTGTCTGTTGAGGTTTGTGTTCACATCTCACCCATTTCTGCTTTTTTTTTGTGGAGGGGGAGGTGGCGATAGGGAGTTTTTGATCATCTATTACAAGTTTGCTAATTTAGAAGAACATTATTTTAACGGTTGTTTTTGGCTTTGCTCAGGTATCGGCTATAGATCTACCGCCTTACTGCTTCTCGTTGGCTGGTAAAAATTTGGCAGATTCTCTCATCTTTGTTGATCTTTGATGATTCTATATAAACTATTTTTGTTTCGTTTTTTGGTTAAAAATTGAGTCTTGTTTTAGCTGTTTTTCTTTATTGTTTATGGGATTCACCCTTTTATTTGGTTGTTTTTCAAAATTTTGGATGGGTTTAGCATCTTTTCTCTTTCTGTTTGTTTCTTGAGTGAAAAAAAAATGAATAACTCATACTGCTTTAGAATCTTTTCCTTTTTTTTTCCTTCTGATTTATCATCTTAGAAGATGTTTGACGTATATCTGGTCGATTGAGGATTCATCTTGTTCCAAATTGAGTCTTTAATTAATCTCAACAGTCTTTCATATCATATTCCTATTCCTTTGCCTAACATTAATACCGTTTCTTATTCTAACACTAGATGATTTACCATCAGCTAAAACTTCAGTTCTATGGGTAATGAAAGAGTAAAAATTTCCAAGACTCCCTGATTTCTTCTTTGAGTGATTGTGTGTTTCGCTTCCCTCTGTTTTGAATAACTTTTTTCCAATGTTGCTGTCTGGTTGGTCTTCTAGCTCACTTTCTTTGCTTTTACATCTGTCTTAAGTTGGTGAGGTTTTTGAAAAGTCATTTCTAGCTTGTGTTTTCATATGCTTATAGCGTTAATATTTGTGTGCTGCATAAGTTAGAACCTGAACTTGTATTCTTGTGGCTACATCATGTTTCACCTCAGCAAGTTATTTTCTTTGACTCCTATGCTAGCTAGTGCATAGTTTTATTTGGCTTTCTTTCCTTTTGTTTATGATGTTTAATGGCCATTCAGGTTGATGTTTCCGGTTTCACATTGCTCAGAATTTGATATTGGTGCTTGTTTGAATAAACTACCTGTGAACTATTGAGATTATGATATCGGTAACTGCGTAACATAGTGTTGCGAAAATTACGTGACCCTCTGGCATTGGTCAATTGTAGTCTAGATGTGAAAAGACATGTTAAGAATGAGCTTCTTGTCGCTATCTAAATTACGCCCAATCTGCTTCTTTAAACTTCTCAAGTACTTACATGGTGTCCACCTTCTGTGTTTATTCTTGCAGATTCTCTGAGAACGAAAGTTCTAGATAATCAGTCTTCCATATATATATATATATATTCTATTTTTGAGTATTTGAATAAACTCATTTTGAGCCCTAATGCAAGGGCAAAGGAGTTCTGTTAGTACATTGCCCGAGAATCTAAGTTTTGACCATGGTTCTACGTCAAACGATGCTGGCATAGATTCCCAAGTGCCCTGGAATAATATGCAGACTTCGGCAGAAGCTCGGCTACCTGAGTACAGAATTCCATCAAGTGAGACCAATACTCAGTATTCACATCATATAGGGCACAGTCAGTGGAGTTTAGGTGAAACTAGTTCTGGTGCTGCACAAATTCAATCTGACCTTAGTGAGAGAAAAAGAGAGCACAGATGGAGTGATCCCTCTCGAGCTGCTCTCGACTTGGAAGAATGTCAGCTTGAATCATCTAATATTCTTCCACTGGATAATGTCGGTGTCGATGGGCAAGGCACTCAGACATCAAACGGGTCGTCTCTTTTGCAGATTCCAGGACCTGATTCTATCTCTCAGGATCTCAACATGTGTTCGGAGTTTGGAGACCAAGAAGATGATGACTGTCAGGTAATTGAGCATCCCAATAGACACATATCTGTTGGATCCTCCAACGAGAAAATGCCATCTACTGGTAGCTCCTCTGAAGCTCTTGGTATGTCTTTGGATGGCCGGCGCTTATCTTGCAAGAGAAAAGCCCTTGACATACAAGTTGGGCAGTCGTCTGGAGCAGGAAGTTCGAATTGTTTTGAACATGCTGAAAGAAGTCAATGGGATGCTTTAACGTCTGCCCCTGCCCAGATTTCTGCTGGTAACATTAGTATGTCAACTCCACCGGCAAATAACCTGGTCATCAGCAATGGGTCAGAGCAGGGAAACTCGAGGATTCGGCTTGGAGTTGGAGAAGCCGTTTCTTCAAATCCTTTGTCTTCAAATGGTAGAGAAACTGCCGGAAGTTCTCGCAGAAACTTCCGCTTGCGCATCAGTGGCTCTCATCAGCAAGATCACATACCTGGTAGTATCCCATTATCAAGAGAAGCTAATGCTTCCTCTTCCCGGCATGCATCAAGGTTAGTTCTTCGAAATCGTTTGTTTGAGTTGAACCCAAGTCCTCCTTTAGAGAATGGGAGCCATCACGGTCAGTCAATTCTTCAGCATATTCCTTCTGTGCGTCGAAATCCTCATTCTAGATGGAGTGGAGCCTCTAGCTCAAGAACTAGCAATTCATCTTCTGCTGCTATTTCTCTAGAGAGGGAGAGGGCTCCTATGATTTTTGAAGAATTTACATCTGAAAATATTCAGAGAAGCATGTCGGAGCATCCTATGTTTATTCCTGCTAGTGAGATGGGAGGCTCATCTCAACAACCTCCAAACTGGAACTTAGCTGGTGGGGTTAACAATATTGCTGGAAATGCTGTATCTGCTTCTCGGGCAGGCTCTATTTCAGGGGTTAATTCGTCTTTACCTTCACCTTCTTGGTCTCATAGGAGTTATCCGCAATATCCTCGTAGATTATCGGAAATTGTTCGAAGATCTCTATTATCTGCAGCAGGTACTGAACCTGGAGGTCAAAGTAGCAGTACTGCTATAAGATCAAGTACACCCGGCACATCACAAGAATCAGTGCTTCCATCTGGATCTAGCAATCACGGTCCTCATTTATCAAACACAAGGTCAGCGTTGTTGGAGAGACATCTGGATAGTGCTTTTGGAATGCCTCATTCACTTCGAAGCATGGCTGCTGCTAGCGAAGGAAGAGGCAGCGTGATGTCCGAGGTACATTGATGTGTTAAACATCTGCATGTTCATTTTTATTATGGAATTATGAATAATCGTGGTTGAATCCACTCTACAGGTTCCAATTATGCTTTTCATTTTACTCACGCTGCATGTAGTTGTGCTATATACTCGGTTGTGTCTAACTTGGGTATGAGAATCTTTTATGTTTTTTTATTCTACATTGGTGAATCATCACATCTGAAAATATTTACCACATCAGCTTTACGTGAATTTAGAAGTTTTTTTTTTTGAAGCCCCATACCATCTCCAAACTTACTAAATGGGTTTGGGTCAGGTAGAGGAAATTCCTAAAGCATATTGGTTAGTGGGTTGGGGTAATAGGTCTTATCTACCCTACTTGTACCCTGCCCATATAATCAATATATACGTGTATATATACACAATACACTATATACTTTACTAATTTCATTATATGTTTAAGTTTATGACGGAATAGCTTAAATTTATTAATTTCTCTTGAAAGTATCTCTACAATCACAATGGAATAGCTAGACGATTGTGCAAGGTGCTAGACAATATGTGAATTAGATTACACCCTGCTTCTGTGGTATTCTTCGGTAGTATATAATTTTGAAACATTTACAATAAATTTCTGCACCTCCAGTGAAAATTAAAATATTTAAATCTTGAGAAGAATTATTTTGCACTCTCAGAATTTGAGTACGTATCATTAACTCACTACTAATTTGTTGAGTATATTGCCAGACCTCATGGTCTGTATCATATATGTATGATAAATCTAACCACACGCAACCTCTCACATGACTTTTCAACATTGCAATTACAACACCACAGGTTTAATTTTTGCAATAGAACATCTCCAATCTTTTCAATGTTATTATGTTGTCTTAACGCCACACATCAGACAAACTTATTCGAAATTTTTGGCAATGTTGCAACTAGGGATGTCAATGGGTGAGTTTTACCCGGACCAGAACCAATAAATAAGTAATGGTTATGGTTCTGGAACCGACCCATTAGACATTGGATCCGGACCGGAACCAGACCATCAACTATGGGTCTTAAGCGGTCCGGATCTGAGTGTATCTGGAACCAGAACCGAACAAGAACCAGAACTAGAACCTAAACCGTTGCTTTATAATTTAATGGGTTATGAGTGATTTCGAATCGATATGGATAAAACTAGCTTATTTACAAGCATATTTAAACATAGACTTATCAATATACGGGTTTTACTCGGACCAAAACCAATAAATAAGTATTGGTTCTGGTTCTGGAACCAGAACCCGACCCGGACCGGACCGGACCATCAAACTATGGATCTAAACGGTCCGGGTCTAAAGCGTGTCTGGAACCAGAACCAGAACCTCTGCTTTAAAATTTAATGGGTTTTGAGCGGTTCCGGATCGATCCGGGTAAAACCCATCCATTGACATCCCTAGTTGCAACTGCAATAAATTGATAGGTGATGTTGTTTTCCCATGTATTATTAGTCGTAAAGGTTGTTTTATTTGCGGCAATTAACCCTTAAATCGATCATTTACAGTACAATCAAAGGGTTTATGTATCACACACAATGGGCTGTAGTGGGACACCAAGGTGCCATGGGCCATTCAAATTTCTAAATTACTTCTCATGTGAACATTATGTCATTATCTAAACCTAATGTACCTTTCTATGAACATGTTGAGCTCAGCAACATACTATAAAAAATATGGGAAAAATAAATTTTGCTAGCACTTTATTGTCATATAATGCTCTAAAACCTACACCACCTCACTCCTAGAGTCCAATATGAATTGATTGGTTTCATGTTGTCTTTACCCAGCTTTGATGACACTCCTGATACTAACAGTAATCTAGAAAGAAAGCCTAATCCTTGAATCTCGTGAATTTCTAAGTGGAATGACTTAGTATGTATAATTGACTGGTTTAGATATTGACTGAAAAGATTTGCTTATTGCAAAATATTACAACTGGTTTCATGAGAGGAGATATGAGGAAGAAGCAAAAGCTGACTTTGGTAACTTGATGTTGTATCTTCTTATCATTTACAAATGTGCTTATGTATTACTCTTTATGCTGCTTTGTCTTGGTCTAGTGGATGCCACTACATCTCGTTCACTCATTTGCCAATCTTGGTTTGCATATCATGATAATGCACATTTCAAGAAAAGTATATGGAAATATTATGTTACAAAATGCAGCTAGTAATTTATATTTTGGTTTTTAGCAGATTCGCCATGTCTTGGATCTCATGCGAAGGGGAGAGGGCTTGAGACTTGAGGTTAGTTATTCTCCCCTTAGTTTGTATTTCTAGATTTGGAGCCTACAAAATTAGCTGGTGGTGTTTCCCATTGCAATGCTGTAATTAGGGTTTAATGGAATGTGACAAATCAGTTTTTAAGTGGAAGTGGGGTTTAGTCAAATTTGGCAGTATTTTCCAATCTATTATATTGAGGCCCCAATTTAATTAGTTGCTCATTTGCAAATAAGAGGTTTTGTATATTGGTAAATGCTATCTTTGGTACCCAGTAAATTGCTGTTGATAATATCTTCTACGCTCATTTGCTAGGATATGATGATTCTTGATCACTCGGTCTTCTTTGGGATGGGTGATATGCATGATCGTCACCGGGACATGAGACTGGATGTTGATAATATGTCCTATGAGGTGAGAGCGCCACAATCATTTTTGCACTTGGACTCGGAACATTTTATTTTTTGTCAAAATCGTGATTTTCGTTTCAAATTCCAGGAGCTATTGGCCCTGGAGGAGCGCATTGGAAATGTATCCACGGGGTTGAACGAAGAAACAATAATGGCTCGTTTGAAGCAACATAAATATGCTGAAAGACGAGCAGATCAGGCTGAGACAGAGCCCTGCAGTATCTGTCGGGTATTAACCTTTTGTTCCATTTTAAATGTTTCAAGCTGCAATACTTATCTCTCTCTGATTCAAAATTTTGGCATGTATGAGACGACTGCATTATTTGATGCAGGAGGAGTATAATGATGGGGAAGATCTTGGCACATTGGAATGTGGGCATGATTTTCATAGAGACTGTGTAAAACAATGGCTCATGCAAAAGAACATATGCCCCATATGCAAGACTGCGGGATTGTCTACATGAAACGATGTCTCTGCAAACGTTTCCGTCACGTGGCTCCCTAGCTCCAACACAGGTTTTTCTTATACCGAGTTATTTGAAGGCGCAGTGCTGCCCAGTCTCGAAAACCTTATGGATTTTGCTTGTTATGCCTTTTCACATGAGTCCATCCACAGAAATTCAAGGAAGAAAAGGGAAAATATAGATAGAAAGAAAGAAAGAAAGAAATTTATTATGCCCTCCTTATGCGGAGATCATATTACATTTATTTTATTTTAAATCAAAGTCGAGGCTTAGTCGATCTAACATTAGATTATGGAAATTAACTATTTTTATTTGATCATTTGATGTGCTTTTATAGTTTGTTTTTTTCAACCAGTTTAATTTGTGTTAGTTTAACCATTCACGTTTGTATGGTCTTTTGTTTGTTACTGTTTTAAATATGACTAGCAGTACTGTTTCTTGTACCTCTTTATTATTATTTCTCTTTTTCAATTCGGGGGCTGGGGAAGCTTATCTGATTAATGATTCAGATTCTAAGTAGCTTCTTTACAATGACCTAAAAATATTTATAGACTTGCAACAGACTTTGCATTTCTCAGTCTTTGAATTTGAACCCAACCAACAAACATTAGATGTTTACCTATGACTGGGGAGGATGGGTGAATTTGTTAGGATGGTCTTTGTCTGAAAATTTTGTAGTAGAGTGTAGGTCGAAAGAATAGGCAAAGTTAAGAGGGAAATGGATATGTATTCTAAATTATGACCATATATTGAAAAACTTATATGAACAAAGAAGATTATCTGAAAAAAAGTAATTATCTAATAGGTACCCAAATTATGTAAAAATAATACAATATAACATAGTTGATTTTCTAACACTTGAAATGGAGGTATATTTTAGAAATATTATAAACAAAAAATTTGAAGCAAATGAGTTAGCCAGAGTCTCTATCTTGGATCCGGTAGCTCTTGGAATGTAGGTTGAGGAAATTGGCGTCGACGGTGGAGGAGAACTGGATAGAGCGACTCCAACGTTAACGGCAGTATTACAATTGCGACTGCCGCAAGAATTGGGTGAAATCATTCTCCAATCGGTCACCTCACTCGCACTAAGTTATCTTATCTCTAGCGCCAAGTTGCATGTCTTCGATGCCACCACTGGTTTCAATTTGGGTGGAAATTGTATTTAGGAAAATTTTATTATACACCAAAGTTTATGTATTTATGCACCAAATTTACATCACATGTATATATATTAGACACCTTGTCTTATACAAGATATATCTTCTTGTACAAGAATTTTTTTCAACATGGAAACTACTATATATATATTGGGAAGAGATCAAATAAAAATCATTTTTCATAAAAATCTAAAAACCAATACATTTTATTTATAAAGTTAATGCACTTTATATATAAAGTTACTGCATTACGAAATATTGATGAATGATGTTGTCTTTTACCATAATTCAATGGTGCATTAGCTTTATACGTAAAATACACTAACTTTGTATATAAAGTGCATTAGTTTTTAAGTTTTTACGAATAAATAAGTTTTTATTATAACTCAATAGGAGTAGGTTCAAATAAGAATTTTATTTAAAGTGAGAACGTGAAAATCATTTCCATCCATTAGATCGCAAAGATCAACGGTGATGCATCATTTTGCTGAAAGAGTGCATTGTGCACTACCCGGGTTTGAATCCCATGAGGAGCGGAAATTCAAATATTTTTGTTTAGTACAGTAATTTTCAAAGAAAATGCATTGTTCTCACGTTTGTAATATAACAAAGGTTTTATAATAATCAACCCGTATATATATATATATATATATATAACAAACTATGCATTTAGTTGAATCGAATAATGCATTCAAATGAACAAAAATGCATGCGATTGAACACAATATGCGATTGGGCTCGCGTCCAGTAGCAGGCGTGCTAGCGTCGCTTCTTCGCTAGCGCCAGCGTGCACTCGTGCTCAGCAGGCCCTCGGCGCTCGCTCAGCGCCCGTTGGCTGCATTTTATGTTTTGTTCAATGCATTGACATGTTTTGATCAATGCATGGGCGTACTTGTTCAATGCATGAATGTGCTTTGTTCAATGCATGTTTGTGTTTTGATGCAACATGCGGTTTATGTTTTGTTCAATGCGGTTTCATGTTTTGTTCAATGCGGTTTCATGGTTTCGACAAAAATCTCTCATTCATCCTTCTATGTCAATTCCGTCGTCTCTTTCGTTGATTACCGCGAATTCGCGTGAACCACCGCCATAGCCATCATATTTCTCGTCTTCAATCATCTATCAAATTTATCTTCTATTTTTCTCAAAATCCATCAATTTTGTTTTCAAATTTTTTCTTCTTTTCTTTCTTTCAAAATCTATTGTTTGTTGTTGTTTGTTTATATTGTTGATGTTAAATCGGTCTTTGCCGGCGTCATCCGCCGTTACCACCGTCATCTCCGTCACCCCGTTGCCACCAAGGAGGAGGAGAAGAAGGTTGATTTGATTTATTCCATTTTGCCCTTGCGAAAATTAAAAGAAAAATAAAAGAAAAGGAGCTGCCATGTGTCGACTTGTGTGCGACCACGTGTTCAAAATGTGTGGTCTAGATTGAGTACTACATACTATCGGGGATCGGGACTACTGAACCCAACCCTATATATATATATATATATATATATATATATATAGAGAGAGAGAGAGAGTTTGGTTCAAATGGAACCATTCTTATCCTAAAACTAAGAACCAAATGAATTCATTATGAAAGTTGATGAATCCGTTGAAAACTTAATGAATTCAACAATTCGAATTTTTCACCCGGTTCGAATCCCATGAGGAACGAAAATTTTATTTTTGGATTCATAACTTTTCCAGTGATTCATCAACTTTCACCGTGAATTCATCATTTTTGGTTCTCACGTTCTCACAATAAAATGGTTCTCACGTTAACCCTTCCCTATATATATATATATAGGGAGTGGATCAAATAAGAACCACATCTTTTTGCGAACTCGTGAACCATGCATAAGACGTTGAAGATGATGCACAAGCGGTATAAAGTTATGCATAACGAAAACTTTCTAAAATTATTTTGTTGTGCAACAATTTTAGAAAGTTTTAGTTATGCACAACTTTATACTGTTTTGTGCATTATCTTCAAAATATTATGCATGGTTCTCAAGTTCTCAAAAAAGATGAGTTCTCACTGGATCCAACCCCTATATATATATATATATCGCGTCTTTGAATACATGAACATGAAGACACACTTCACACACGTAACTCAAAAGTACCGCAAAATAAAGAAATGTTTCTATACATAATTGATAATTTCTCCAACAGGCTGTTTCTTGTTTACCGGCCCACAGAGGTCGGGGAAACAGAGATGGCCAAGGTACTCGCCAAGGAGAACTATGGCGACAAAGAGGCCATCGTGAGGCTGGACATGAACCATTCTGCCCTGTCGCAGCTGATCGGATCCCCTCCCAGCTACAACAGCCACTATGATGGCGGACTGCTGACTGAGGAGGTCCGGTGAAGGCCACACAATCTCGTTTTATTCGATGAAATTGAGAAAGCACATGAAAACGTTTTGAATGTGTTGCTCCAGATTTTAGGTGATGGGAGGCTGACTAATGGCAAGCGCAAGACATTTGATTTCACGAACACCATTATAGTTGTCACAGCCCCACAATCCTAAATACGGATTAGCAGGGACTAAAACTGTAAACATGAATGAACAACATGGAGACTCTCTTTAATAAAAAGCTTAATACATATGTCATTTATATTTTTGGACTATATTACATAATTTGGGGTTCTTGCAGCGGAAGACATGTGATAAGTACATATGACGATGTACTATCAAGGTATAAACTTTTCAGCGACAATAATCCTATTGCTCAACACTGCTCCATCCATCATCTGCTCAACCTGCACATTTAAAAACAAACATGCAGGGCTGAGTACAAGAATGCACTCAGTGGACTCATGCCAAAAATATTTTATTTTCTTTGAATTACACTGCCAACATCATGGTAAGACACAAGGGTTTTAGTTGAAAATGCCTTGTGCTTACTAAAATATTTTCATCAGTTCGTAAAATCATCGCCTGGCCAGGCATTTTTCTTGGTGTGTATGATCCATATCCCTTAACATCCTTTCGTCATATCATCATAGTCGAAAGTCGTGAGGGAGGCCTCCCTCTACGACCCCGTGACCGGCCGTGAATTGTCCTTACAGCACGCAGTCACCATCAGTGTACACGTTAATCCTAGCCAGGTATAAGCCTTCCGGCATAGGATCCGATATCGATTTCATTCATAAGTTGGGAGTGACCCAACACATTCATATCATTCATGTCATTCATATCAATCTCATGGATAGGATACATACACAAAACATAAATATTTTTGGCAGGTAATCATGTAAACATTTTATCAACAGTTGAAATAAGCATCGTAAATAAATATTTCAAAAGCATTTTATTTTTAAGTAGAGTAAAGCCCACCTGGACTGTCGATTGTCTAAATCGATTTCTTGATCAAGTCCTGTGCTTAGCCTATCTATTCTCGGCCTTGAAGTTTTGGAGCTGGAAAAATCCATTGGGTCTTAGAACCCATATTTCTATTTTAGTGTATATCATGGTATGATATACACTCAATTGACCATGTGGTAGCACCTAGTCAAATATTTCACGTTAAGGTATGCTTTCGTGAAAATATCGTATCATGATGTTTTATCATAATTGTACATCTTATAATGCTCTATCGCACCTTGCGACATAACATAATGAATGCATCGATTAATAGCATGTTAGTCACATAAGGCATACTTCACATAGGGGTTTCCAACACTTAGTCAAATTTCAAGTGTTTTAATTTCAGCAAAACAGCTTGAAACAACCTAAATAACGTGCTTTGACGACCCATAACTCTCGATTCAGAATACGTATGGTCGCACCAAGATACATTCTGAAACCTCTAAACATGTACTACAAGTTCTAAGAAGGAATTAAATCCAAAAGAGTCGTGGTTCTGAAGATATAGGGTCTCAAAGTGGGCAACTCAAACTGACTTCTATACTTAGAAAATTTTCAGAAGTTTCAGTTTTAGCTTAACGAAGAGGGTTTTGCGAGGCTCGTAACTTTTGACTCAAAATGCCAAAGTGGCTGCAGGCTACCAATTTAGAAACCTTGTAACAAGTACTACATATTACATGGAGACCATACTGGAAAATATCTGACGCATTGAGAAATACATAAGTCCAAAGTTGACTAGTTGGACATGGACAGTTTCAGTAGGTGACTTTGGGTCGATGAAAGGTATACCTATAAAACTTGGTTTGGGATCAAACTTTCCAGATCATAACTAGACATGGTGAGAAACATTTCTTATGAAGAAACCCAAGTCCAAATCGGACTAAAATGGCTTGAACACCTCACGTAAAAGTCATACTCGAACAGCCTATTATATGAAAAATTTTCTAAGGCAGTTTGTTCAAAAGGCTTACTGAAATGCATCAACTTTAAAATTCACCGTGAGTTCATTATAATGAATCTGGAAATGAAACCAATCATATTGAAAAGCCACTTAAGTCTAGTTTTATCCAGAAAAGCCTCACCCAATGATTCACAATAGATTGGGAGATAAAATATTTTACCACAAGCTATCACTCCCGTGACAATTTTGTGCAGTTAGCTTGTAAAATCTGGAATAAATAGTAAATATTTTTGGAAAATTCTTAAAATTTACAGGAATCTTATAGACATTCTTAATTATGTTTCTGCCAAATTTCAGAGTTTTATCATTAGCCAAACCTAAAACGAAAGCCACGGATTATGGGTGATGAACACGGCGATTTCGCAGATTTGTGCAGTGTTTTGATAAATACAAATAAAATATCAAATCAAGTTGGATGGACTTGAAATTTTACAGAGGCATACTAGACACATATAATTTCAACATATCAAAAATTCACAATCATCGGACCACTGAAACTTAGTCAAATAAATTCGTGAAGTTACTGATTTCGTGAGATAACTTCCAGTTTTGCAGACAAGATTATAGTTCGACATGCAATCACATATATGTGTTCGATACTATTGAATTATCCACCTATACACATGCATGTATGATCTAGCCATGTCCAAGAATCATAGGATGTAGTTACCTCAGCCATGAAATTGGAAGAAGACGAGAGAGATGGAGGCGATGGAGCTCATGGCTTAGAGGTGCATCAATTGGTATCACAAGAGCTAGGAGCTTGAGTTCTTCTTTCATGGTGGAAATGGGGCTGTTCTTGGAGGAAGGAGAGGAGAGGGACGGCTGATTGAGGTGTGGGGTGTGTGGGGTGGTGTTGGAGAGGTATGGGGTGTTGGGTGGTAGGCATGGGTGACATTTGTTAATACACTCATGCATCTACACTTGTCACACACATGCACAACACTCTTACACTCTCTCTACACACACACACATGCACGATTTTATACATATATATGTATAAATTTCAGTATTTAATGTTTAGTTAGGCTTTTTAATTAATCACATTGTCATATAGTGGATACATGCAATAGGAAAAATCAACAACACACTTTGTTACACCTTCAAGGGTTTTCGGCTATTACACATAAACCATAGGTCAAAATTTTATTTTCATGCCCAACATTGATATATGTTATGACATATAGTTTAGATGATAAATAATATCATAGGATAAATTAATGACATCATTTTATGCGACAAAATCGAGTTCGAAAATTAGGGTTTTCGAGCGTTTGAAAATGGTAACAATCGAATCTTGATGATCTAACATTGATTTAATGCTAAATCATACTGTAATTACATATACCAATCATAGGAAATTAATTCCTATAATTTCTTGATCGATTAAAACGCTTTTCGTTTCATCTCAAAACGTTAACGTTTGAAAACGTTGCGAAACGTTCATTATCGACTCATCTCGAAATGGTCGTCATCACTTTATTACATTATTCCATTAATAATGGAATTTAATTCTAAGCTTAATTGCTTAGAAAATATCATGAATTTTAACTATCGATACGCGATCGACGTTAAAATAATACTGCCGATATACTTCATATACTTTTATTCCTTAATTCACGATTCTCAGTGAATATAAAATAGGATTTCATTCCTTCGTAATTAATCGAAATCATTATTCGATATCTTATGGATTGAATCATCTCAGCGAATTTCTAATTTACGGGTTTTAAATACCGTAATTAGGCGTTTAATTCTGCGGTATTACATCCTACCCCTTAAAAGAAATTTAGTCCGAAATTTGCATACCTCATAAAGTATGGGTATCTTAACATCATAACATCATAGCTTCCACGTGTTTTCTTTTTGTTCATGGTTCCTTGATTTTCATTAAAGATCCGTACTTGATTCAATAATCGTTGAATCGTACGATCAAATTAGTCGTAGATTTTCATCATAACTCATCTGAGTCAAAGGTCACGTCATCATGATGGTTAACGTGAATTGGGCAAATTTTCGTATTTTCTTAACTGTGAGACGAGGAAAACATTTCGTACTTTCCCCCAAATGTGGTGGAAGTACCAAGCTATAGGCTACTAGGCCTATCATTTCTAGGAGCTCGTAAGGTCCTATAAAACGTGATCTCAACATTCTTGTATCTAAACTTATAATTCCTCTAGATGGAGAAATCTTAAGAAACTTTAATTCCGCATTCAAGAATGCGGTTCGGGTTCTGGCGTACCGTGTAAGACTTTTATCTGTCCTAAGCTTTTCTTATTCCTTGCCTCGTTGGTAGATATCTTAATCGTTTCATTTACAACGTCGGGACTTTATACCTTTGCTCACCTACTTTTTACAATAAAGTGGTGGTCAATATTTCTTTTAATGTAATACGCCTCAAAAGGCTATATTGATCGTTGTTTGGCATTCGATTAGCACATAAACTTACCAAGTGGTACAATAAGTTCCCACCGATACCTTGGTTTATCACTTGTTCTATCGTATCCTTAAACATTCATCTTGTCCTTTTGATTGTCCTTACGCACGTGGTGGACATCTATGTTAAGGCTCAATCTAGTATCTAACTCGTTTTGTGAGTTAGTTCCAAAACTAGGGTACTCTTGAAGTCTCTATCTTAACCGGCGTGTTTGGTATTCCTTGTAAATATCGATTTCCTTTATATACGATCGAGCTAACTTATCGGATCTACGAGTCATCTGAATAGGCAGAGACAAAACATAATTGGCGAGTCAATCCACTACTAGCCATATAGTAGTGCAATTTCTTTATGACTTTGGTAAAATCAGTCATAAGATCTATTTCTATATCATTCTATTTTCATTCGTATATCTATAGAGATCATAACTTCTTATAAGGCATTTGATACAATGTCTTCACTTACTGGTAACCGAGACACTGCTCGACAATCATGGTTACATCTCATTCCATTCCTTGCCATCTAACTTTACTCGTAAATCATAATACATCTTAATAATGCATGGTTGGCGGTATGAGAAGGATCATGAAATTCATTCTTGGTTTTATTTCTAAGCTTATTATTGCTTGGAAATATATGTATATCTCTCTCTTAGACAATATAACACTGTCTAGCGCTCCTTAAAATATCCTTTAGCTCTTCATTCCTTATTTTAATTTGTATTCTATTCCCATCTTCATTTTCTCTTTTTAGTCATATTTCACCTTAGTTATGAGGGTACCACTTACGTTCGTCCTTGATTTCCCGACTATTTACGCTCTCGTTTTCTTAACCTTTCGATGAGTTTTCTTTTCTATAAGGACATACCTTGATTTAGGCGTATTTTATATCTTAGGCATTAGATTCTACATTACCCTTTCTTAGGTGATTATTTATCACAATTATAATCTTTCTTGATTCGTGCCATCTTTCCTATCTTGTATCCAAGTTTCTTTGCTCGAAGAGTAAATTCTAACTTTGTAAATTGTGAAGGGTTCTTAATTTATTGATATAGGGTGAAATTTCCAAGACTTTGGTATTTATACTCTCATTACTATCGAGGTAATAGATTTTGGCACTCCGTGAAGTCGTATAATTTCCTTTACATACAACTGGGCTAACTTGTCAGATCCATAAGTACTTTGAATTGGTAGGAAGTGAGCACTCTTGGTGAGTCTATCAACAATTACCCATATGGCGATGTTCCCTCTTTTTGATTTGGGTAAGTTCGTAACGAAGTCCATCGTTATTCCATCCCATTTCCACTCGGGTATTTCCAACGACTGTAACTTTCCGTATGGACGTTGGTGTAACGCTTTCATCTGTTGGCAAACAAGACAGTGTTCTACGAAAGAAGCTATGTCTCGTTTCATGCCTTCTCACCAAAACTTTTCTTTCAGGTCTTGGTACATCTTAGTACTATCTGGGTGAGCGGTGTAGGGTGTATTGTGAGCCTCACTCATTATTTCATTTTGAAGTTTTGCGTCGTCTGGAACGCATATTCTTCCTTCAAACAATAAGGCGTTGTCCGACGCCTCCTGGAAGTTCTTAAATCCTCCGGTCCTTACCCTTTCTGGATCTTTTCTAACTTTTCCTCCATCCTTTGTCTCGATGATCCTTTTCTTAAATCAGATTCATCACTATTTCAAGTCATGAGTTGGGAAATTGCTTCATGTGGCCTAAGTCATCGTGACACATAAGTTATTATTTATCTCATATTAATACATAGCCTTACTTTTATTAATCCGTGAGAATTGTGACTCTATTTTGGGGTAACTATCTTATTGGTCTTGTTACCTTAGAGAGTTCTCAATGGATCTCTAACGATGAGTTAATCAATCTATAAAATTTCGATCTTATTTTAGGTCATTGGCGTCTTTCATCTTTATTTGTTTTGTCCTTTGTCGGATCTACATTATTCTCTTTTAAAGACACTATGTGCACGAGGAATATTTCTCTTTTAAGTCGAAATTTACAAAGCGTATTGGCAAAATTTTGCCCGCTCTTAAAAGTCGTAAGACGCCCCTTGATTTTCTTTATGTTCTTTCTCGTCCTTTGAATAGATAAGAACATCATCTATGAGGATTGAGATAAAACTTATCTAGGTATGTGTGAAACTCTCGATTTTGAGGTTCATAAATGTATGGTGTATTGGTTAGTCCGAATGACGTAACTATTATCTCATAGTAACCATATTTTATTCAGAACAATTCATTTCCGTATTTTGGATACCATTCTTCAAGACCATATAATATTACATCATAATGCCTCAGTGAGGAATTTTCATACATTACTTACGAGTCGGTCTACCGAGCTAACAGATTATAAGGCGCCTAGCTCTTTTTACACTCAAAACTTTGACACTTCTTCACCATATTCATAAACTCTTCCAAACTACGTTTATTTTACATATTATAATCACATCATTTTTATCATCAACCATTAGCTACATATAAGTCTTATATGATCCTAAGATTCTATGTCTTTGAGTGACCTTTGTCGGAGTCGTACTCCTCCCTTGGAAACTTGTCTTTTCTCCAAGTACGTTTTTACCTCATATATCCGACGATCTTTCTCTTTCAGAGAGCCAGGGGTCCAGCTGCTCCCCGTTTCTTCTTCAATACCATAAGTTGGTGTTACTTTTATCAGAAAGTATGGTTGGGTTGGTAGCGGTAATTCTCCTAATCCGCGAGGGCAATAAGATTTTGTCCTTTTTCCCTTCTCGTCTCTTTCTGGTACCACTGATGGCACAGGACGTGGGACGGCGTTTGAAAAATCAGGGTACAACCATTCCTTTATACCGTTCTGTGTAACTTGCCGAGGTCCAGGACAAGTACTCGTAGGTGTCGTTCCCTACGTATTATATGTATACTTAAGCCTGTTGACAAATCCTGGTAAGTCTGTCTAGGCTTTGGAATTTTTATCATGGAGAAAATATTCTCTTGATACTTCTCTTGCAAAATTTTCTGCCAATCTGTTGGCAAATAACAGATACATTGTTGGGTACCATCCTCATTTGACACTCTATAGTTACGAGTATCCATCCAGAGGTGCAAAAATTTCTTCAAAATTGTTCTAAATTCATTTCTAGTTCATATTAAAAGAGCCGATACGCTCGTGTGAGTTATAAACTTGTAGGCCTTGGGGTTAACTCTTACCCGTTAAACTCCATTTTCTTGTCATCTGTAAACGGATATTTTTAGATAAATCCGACTTAATTTAAACAATGGAGGTGATTTTCTAAACAAGAAGGATCTCTTAAAGAATTATACACTTTAAGACATATATAACCCGTAGATGACTCATGACTCTTATCTTAATACCCATTTTACGTTTTACATACATCTTCAGTCGTATGTTGCCTTAAAGATATTCGTATAGGCGAACAGTGGGTACTGATATTCTGTCGTGTAAAACCTCTAACGAAAAGGCTAGGCCCAGGTCACTAATCACATGAATGACAGCCATTTCCGAAACTTCTTGTCTCTAAAATTATATCTACGTTCCACATAGATATAATGATCCAAATCATTGGATAGCACTTTAGGCGATTCTAGGTTCAATTCTGAGCTTGAGCAACACTTGCGATGGTCATAATTCCCGTATAGGTAAGGAGGTTTTCATTTCTTGATTCGCTTACCCTGTGTTGGGTTCTATCGCTTCTACGCATACTTGTGCGACGTTAAAAAGTGAAGCACCTATATCGATCAAGATCTTACAGGTATTCTGAGAAATCTTCCTCACACCTATCCTGCCTTTTGGTTCTGTTTGATCTGTTTTTGATGCAAGGTATAGGCTTTGGTCTACGGTGTTCCGTTTTTTTTAAAGTAAATGTCTATTTCATATGTCATTGTCCTTTCCATTGGGACATCATGTTCCCTTGCTATGGTCTTCTGTTGCCTCATTCACCCTATACTTCTCGGTATTAGTATCGTTATGCTTTTACTAATAGCATTCATGGTTAGGTTTACATCAACCTATCCTTTGATATGGATATATTTCAATAATGAAATCTTATCGTAGAGATCGTCATGTCTCTATCACTATCATCCATTCCTAATCCAGTATGAATGATTAAATTCCTCTTCTTTTTTTTTTTTTTACTTTATCGATCTTAGGAGTATATTTCTCATATATTCTTATTTTAAAAACTTTTCCAGAGAAATCCTTGTACTGGCATTTAGTGCCATCATTTGTAATATCCCTTTTTGGATATACGTCATTTCTTCTTAATCCTTTATTGATTCATCATGCAATTTCGCATAAGATAAAATCCTTTGTCCACTGGGGATGTATTATACTTTTGCCTTGACGTCAAATATCTTTACCATTTTCTTGGCATTCAATGAATGCTTCATTCCCATGTCCGAGATACTTAATATCCCACTTCATTGATCGTCGCAAAAGTATGAAGGATAATCTTTCCAATTGGATTTACCTTAAAGTCCTCAATGAGAATCTCTTTACGTGTTCTCTTGGACGTATTTCCTTTGCAAGATCTATAGAAGCTATCTTGCTTGTTAACTATTAAGTTACACAAGACAAGCGTTTTGTGTCATTATAACTTAGGGTATTAAGATTCATTTCAAAAATAATGAATCTATTTCTTAATCCGTTTCTTTACTTCCAAGGAATTACCTTACTTATCGAAGTCGTAACATTTCTGAAGCTTATATCATATCATGAACTATCTAATTGTATAGCTCATAGTTTTTTTTTTTTTTGTTATTTTTAACTTTTGTCCATTTTCTTGAGCATGGTATCTGAAAGTAATCTTACTTTCGTCATACTTCAGTTCTCACATTCAGGGTTAGAATCGTCATTATTGTCGTATGGCTTGGTAAGGTAGTACATTTGTACACCATAACTTAAAGTCCAAGCATCTTATTGACATGTCTTGACTTTGGAGATATTTCCTCCATACTTGATTTACATGCTAGGGATATCCTAGCTATTCACACATCTCAATGATTATGATCTCTAAATCTTATTATCATTCGTCCAACCATGTTTCAATTACTTGGAATCGATTATGTTCAAGCATAATCTCATTGATTGAGGTATAAGGCGAAAGATCTATTTTCTGGGATGCTATCATTTCCTTATATATATATTCTTTGAAAAGAATATCTTGTATGCATCTTCATTCTTTTAAACATGTCCAACCTACTAACGAGGTTTAAAGGACATCCAACTATCTTAAAGATAAGTTGTAATCGCTCGTCATGACATAATAAGGAAATATCCCACGGATATCATATACTTTTCTTTACTTTTACTCTTTGCATTCAATGCTAAAGAGTATCTTATTCATAACTTTGTTATCATAACGATGTATGATGGTATAACTTCATTGTTATCATCCTTTGTTAACCCCATCAAGGGTCATCACATCATGTGTGCCATAGGAAGAATTTCTCGTCTCATTGAGATTTTCTTTACATCATAATTTCTTGATGCCTATCACTTTACTGGTCTGAAACTTTTAGGTGACTAATATAAGTCAACCTATTTCATGTATAATATTGATCGCTTTACTAATTCGTATTTAGGTGACAAGGTAAGTCAACTTTCATCTTACTTGATGGTTTCAAGAGTCGAGAAGAGATTATCACGACTACTTACAGGAGGTACTGTCTCACCCATCAAGATAACATCTTTTCAATGATTGAATCGATATGTTCCTTGGACTGAATAAATAGGGCTCTAGGGTCCGAAGACCAGAATGACGACTACTGAGATTTCTTTGGTCATATGGGCTGGCCAGACCCGTCACAATCATATTCTCAGTCACGCAAGGCTTTGGGTTCAAAAGGACACTTTGTAAATTTTTGAGTTGGAAGTTTTCTTCAGAAGAAGTGAGAAACTCGAATGATTTCTCAATTGGAACTAGGTCATAGAGTTAAATTCAATGACAGAAATTGGGTAATGGATATAATTTGAAAGCTTATATACCCGTAATAGGTCATCAACAAAGTTCTCATATATGTCAAGGTTCTACTTGTATTACTGAAGATCTTACTTTCTTTATAAAATTTTAAGGTCCGTATCATACTATAACGTTCTTACTCTATACAGATCATAGATCTAACTTCAACCGATTCTCGTGAATTCTGGAGTAGGAATCCGGAATTTGGTCCTCCATAAGAAATGAAGTACAGTGCATTAGGAGCACGTAGGCGAAAACCATACGTAAATCGGAGTTCACACGACCGAGAACGAGTCAAAACAAAATCACTGCGCAGTGCAGGGAAATTTACACGCTTTCGCGCCGAGGTCATAAGCGATGCCGACACCAAGGTCGTACATGCCGTTACCGATGCCGAGGTAGTACAGGGCACTGCCGACACCGAGGTCGTACAGGCTACCAAAGTCGACATGTTAAATTCGATGTCACAAATTCCCGAAGTCAAAGTCGACGGTCGAACAATTTCGTATAAATCTTTCACTTTTCTTCACTTAAGATGGAATGAAGTTCTCAAATCCATCATTACTCTTGTTCTTGTAATTGAAGGAAATTCTTACTTCTATGTTCTTTCGTAGAAAGGGATCATGCGTCCTATAAAGTCTATGTTCTGTTTGAACTAGCATGCTCATCATCATAATCAACTTTGTAGTTTGAAGTAAAACTTCTAATATTCCTACGTAGCTTATTTGTACGCACGTATTTCGTTGAATTTAAAGAATTCAACATAACATATTTGACAATTCAATGTCCAATCTCAATCATTTTAAAACGTGAAAAATCATAACTTTGTTCATAATAATGAACCCTTATTAAATTCCAGGAATTCAAACATTTCATCTTTGGCATATCGTGCCAAACTTTTTCATATCATTGTCATCATCTTTCTTATATTTTCCTTCTTTTCATAACTTTCTTGACAAATCATTTGTCATATCATTCATTTTCAACCGTTCTCATAGCTTTCATTTCTTTTCAAAGATCATTTCATAAACATTCGTCCGGCCAGGCTAATTTTCAAAACTTTGGGAAAAGAGTCATTTACCTCATTTCGGTTGAGCTTGATGTGATGGAGTGTTGAGCATTGTCAGCTGATCTCTAGAAGTCTAATGACTCAATCTAGACTTAACCTTAAAGAAGATTTTGGGTTCAAGAGCGAACCGCTCGATACCACTCATCCACCCCACAATCCTAAATACGGATTAGCGAGGACTAAAGCGTAAACATGAATGAACAACATGGAGACTCTCTTTAATAAAAAGCTTAATACATATGTCATTTATATTTTGGACTATATTACATAATTTGGGGTTCTTGCGGTGGAAGACATGTGATAAGTACATATGACGATGTACTATCAAGGTATAAACTTTTCAACGACAATAATCCTATTGCTCAACACTTTGCTCCATCCATCATCTCGCTCAACTGCACATTTAAAACAAACATGCGGTGAGTACAAGAATACACTCGGTGGACTCATGCCAAAATATTTTATTTTCTTTGAATTACATTGCCAACATCATGGTAAGACACAGGGTTTTAGTTGAAAATGCCTTGTGCTTACTAAAATATTTTCATCGGTTAAAAATCATCGCTTTGGCGGGCATTTTCTTGGTGTGTATGATCCATATCCTTAACATCCTTTCGTCATATCATCATAGTCGAAAGTCGTGAGGCCTCCTCTACGACCCGTGACCGGCCGTGAATTATCCTTACGACGCGGTCACCATCGGTGTACACGTTAATCCTAGCCAGGTATAAGCCTTCCGGCATAGGATCCGATATCGATTTCATTCATAAGTTGGGGTGACCCAACACATTCATATCATTCATGTCATTCATATCAATCTCATGGATAGGATACATACACAAAACATAAATATTTTGGCGGTAATCATGTAAACATTTTATCAACAGTTGAAATAAGCATCGTAAATAAATATTTCAAAAGCATTTTATTTTTAAGTAGAGTAAAGCCCACCGGACCGGTCGATTGTCTAAATCGATTTCTTGGATCATAAGTCCCGTGCTTAGCCTATCTATTCCTGGCCTTGAAGTTTTGGAGTGGAAAATCCATTGGGTCTTAGAACCCATATTTCTATTTTAGTGTATATCATGGTATGATATACACTCAATTGACCATGTAGGTAGCACCTAGTCAAATATTTCACGTTAAGGTATGCTTTCGTGAAAATATCGTATCATGATGTTTTATCATAATTGTACATCTTATAATGCTCTATCGTACCTTGCGACATAACATAATGAATGCATCGATTAATAGCATGTTAGTCACATAAGGCATACTTCACATAGGGTTTCCAACACTTAGTCAAATTTCAAGTGTTTTAATTTCAGCAAAACAGCTTGAAACAACCTAAATAACGTACTTTGACGACCCATAACTCTCGATTCAGAATACGTATGGTCGCACCAAGATACATTCTGGAAACCTCTAAACATGTACTACAAGTTCTAAGAAGGAATTAAATCCAAAAGAGTCGTGGTTCTGAAGATATAGGGTCTCAAAGTGGGCAACTCAAACTGACTTCTATACTTAGAAAATTTTCAAAGTTTCAGTTTTAGCTTAACGAAGAGGGGTTTCGAGGCTCGTAACTTTTGACTCAAAATGCCAAAGTGGCTGCAGGCTACCAATTTAGAAACCTTGTAACAAGTACTACATATTACATGAAGACCATACTGGAAAATATCTGACGCATTGAGAAATACATAAGTCCAAAGTTGACTAGTTGGACATGGACAGTTTCCAGTAGGTGACTTTGGGTCGATGAAAGGTATACCTATAAAACTTGGTTTGGGATCAAACTTTCCAGATCATAACTAGACATGGTGAGAAACATTTCTTATGAAGAAACCCAAGTCCAAATCGGACTAAAAATGGCTTGAACACCTCACGTAAAAGTCATACTCGAACAGCCTATTATATGAAAAATTTTCTAAGGCAGTTTGTTCAAAAAGGCTTACTGAAATGCATCAACTTTAAAAATTCACCGTGAGTTCATTATAATGAATCTGGAAATGAAACCAATCATATTGAAAAGCCACTTAAGTCTAGTTTTATCCAGAAAAAGCCTCACCCAATGATTCACAATATATTGGGAGATAAAAATATTTTACCACAAGCTATCACTCCCGTGACAATTTTGTGCAGTTAGCTTGTAAAATCTGGAATAAATAGTAAATATTTTTGGAAAATTCTTAAAATTTACAGGAATCTTATAGACATTCTTAATTATGTTTCTGCCAAATTTCAGAGTTTTATCATTAGCCAAACCTAAAACGAAAGCCACGGATTATGGGTGATGAACACGGCGATTTCGCAGATTTGTGCAGTGTTTTGATAAATACAAATAAAATATCAAATCAAGTTGGATGGACTTGAAATTTTACAGAGGCATACTAGACACATATAATTTCAACATATCAAAATTCACAATCATCGGACCACTGAAACTTAGTCAAATAAATTCGTGAAGTTACTGATTTCGTGAGATAACTTCCAGTTTTGCAGACAAGATTATAGTTCGACATGCAATCACATATATGTGTTCGATACTATTGAATTATCCACCTATACACATGCATGTATGATCTAGCCATGTCCAAGAATCATAGGATGTAGTTACCTCAGCCATGAAATTGGAAGAAGACGAGAGAGATGGAGGCGATGGAGCTCATGGCTTAGAGGTGCATCAATTGGTATCACAAGAGCTAGGAGCTTGAGTTCTTCTTTCATGGTGGAAATGGGGCTGTTCTTGGAGGAAGGAGAGGAGAGGGGACGGCTGATTGAGGTGTGGGGTGTGTGTGGGGTGGTGTTGGAGAGGTATGGGGGGTGTTGGGTGGTAGGCATGGGTGACATTTGTTAATACACTCTCATGCATCTACACTTGTCACACACATGCACAACACTCTTACACTCCCTCTCTACACACACACACATGCACGATTTTTATACATATATATGTATAAATTTCAGTATTTAATGTTTAGTTAGGCTTTTTAATTAATCACATTGTCATATAGTGGATACATGCAATAGGAAAAATCAACAACACACTTTGTTACACCTTCAAGGGTTTTCGGCTATTACACATAAACCATAGGTCAAAATTTTATTTTTCATGCCCAACATTGATATATGTTATGACATATAGTTTAGATGATAAATAATATCATAGGATAAATTAATGACATCATTTTATGCGACAAAAATCGAGTTCGAAAATTAGGGTTTTCGAACGTTTGAAAAATTGGTAACTATCGAATCTTGATGATCTAACATTGATTTAATGCTAAATCATACTGTAATTACATATACCAATCATAGGAAATTAATTCCTATAATTTCTTGATCGATTAAAACGCTTTTCGTTTCATCTCAAAACGTTAACGTTTGAAAACGTTGCAAAACGTTCATTATCGACTCATCTCGAAATGGTCGTCATCACTTTATTACATTATTCCATTAATAATGGAATTTAATTCTAAGCAATTGCTTAGAAAATATCATGAATTTTAACTATCGATCTGCGATCGACGTTAAAATAATACTGCCGATATACTTCATATACTTTTATTCCTTAATTCACGATTCTCAGTGAATATAAAATAGGATTTCATTCCTTCGTAATTAATCGAAATCATTATTCGATATCTTATGGATTGAATCATCTCAATAATTTCTAATTTACGGGTTTTAAATACCGTAATTAGCATTTAATTCTGCGGGGTATTACAATAGTACTAACATCAAACGTCGGAAGCAATTCGTGTTAGTATTCGTTCTTGACAACATCTAATGCGCAGCGGAATAATACATCAAGAACAGATCTAGATCTATAATTAAACATGCGATGAGCCCTATGACACTAAGATCGAAGACTTACGTGTTTATTACGCTTCGGTAGTAGTAAAGCTTCGAGAATCCTTGAGGCGTTTCCACAACTATGGTATCCACGTGTCTTTAATCGGCCGCAGAACAATTCCTCGATGTCAAAATTGAGCGAGAAAGCGAGAATCTCGTTCGATTTTGCGATGCGTTTTCAGTAGTGTGTGTTCTGTGTTCTCTTCTAACGTTAATCTCAAAGATTAACCTTCATTATAAAGATAACCACCCACTACTATTGAATGGGCTTTAGGTTTAATTAACAATGTCTAACATTTAATTAATTGGGCCCATATCTAATATCTAGTCCATTAATCTTTCAATCTCCCACTTGAACTAGCATTAGACAACATACTGTGCACCATGCATATATCCTTGAACTGATTAACAATACACTTGATAGTGTGACCCAATAGGCCCCATTACCGCGATGATCTAATCAAAGTCGCACAAAACTCTTGGATCATGCGTTGTGCGGCGAACTCGATATATGACGGACGTTTACGTGAAAAACAGTAAACTAACCTTTACCTGAAGTTTATGTAATATCCTTTCATTCATGACACACTCGATTGAGCCTAGGATTTTGCTATGTGTCTATCCCAATAGTTCAATCATTTTTCTCATCTTTATTATAAGACCCATATGATCATATTCAATTACTTTAATTGAATATATCTCTTGCATTGGCCAATGACTTTATGGTCGAATAATATAGAGAAAATGAGTGCTCACTCGAAAATCTAATCGATGAATGAATCTCATTCTTGGCTCAACTACCATTTTCATTTGTCTCATGATGCACCCAATCCAAGCCGTGTCTTGCCACTTGCAAACATTGCCTTGGTCAAAGTATAGCACTCAACAAACAAAATGTGTAATGACCTCAAGTCTAAGGACTATTACATACTCCACACACTAAGAAATCGTAGACATCAAACAAATGATTTAATAGTGGGGTATACCAATACTCTCCAAAGTATTCATGTGTCCATCACGGATATCAAATATCTCGTAGTTGTGAGAACCACTACATTCTCTAAGAATGTGATGCAGACCACATGCTAACCTATAACATATCATCAATATCACATTCTTGATGATCATTGGTTAAACTATTTTAGAATTATACTATATCATTGATGTCTCACAAGAAAATGACAAGAATAATTCAAGGAACAAATAAGAGAATAACGACAAACATCAAAATAATTATTCATTTAAATGTACAAAACCCATAGATAAAACATTATCTTCGATTGTGATCATAAGAAAGTATGTCTCAACAAATGAGTTTCTAAAACATACAAACTATAAACTCCCACTGAATCAAAGCCAATTTCCCACATGTCTAACATCCAAGCTCTCAAAAGGCTTGGTAAAAGGATCAGCTAAGATATCGTCAGTGGGTACTCTTTCTAATTTCACATTACTCATTTCTATTATTTCTCTAATCAGATGATATCGACTTTGAACATGCTTGTTCCTGTTTGGAAGCTAGCATCGATGTACCTAGTCACGGATAGCTCGGGTGTCCACCATAGCCCCATGTCTATTAGGTCCATCCCGATAGATTTTGATCCCAAGGATGTAGGAGGCCTCACCGAGATCCTTCACCATAAAGGATTTAGACAGTCAATCTTTCACGGATTGCATCATGGATCGGTCGCTCCCATAATCATAATGTCATCGACATATATGACTAGGTAGACAACGTTTCCATTCTCGCGCTTACTATAAACGCAAGGATCCTCTTTGCTTCTGACAAAGTCAAACAATTTGATAGCTCTGTCAAAACAAATGTTTCAACTCCTCGATGTTTGCTTAAGTCCATAAATGGACTTCTTTAACCTACATACTGTATTCGGCCTCTCTTTAGACACAAAACCTTCAGGTTGAGTCATGTAGACATCACCTTCTAGTTCTCCATTGAGAAATGCGGTTTTGACATCCATTTGCCAAATGTCAAAGTTGTAGTATGCAGCTATTGCAAGTAAGATCCTAATGGACTTGATTTTTGCAACTGGTGAAAAGGTCTCGTCATAGTCAATGCCTTCACGTTGACTATAACCCTTTGCCACCAACCTAGCCTTGTAGGTTTGTATCTTACCATCTGCATCTCTCTTCTTTTTGAAGATCAATTTGCAGCCTATGGGGTAAACCCTATCTGGTAAGTCATCAACTAGTTCTCAGACTAGATTGAAATACATCGAGTCCATTTCAGATATTAAGGCTTCTAGCCACATCTTTGAATCGGTACCAGACACCGCTTCATTATAGGTCTTAGGTTCATCATCATCCGATTCGACTTCATCATCTTGGTTCTCAACCATTAGATTCAATCTTTCGGGTGCACGACGAGTCCTATGTGGCCTATTGAGTTGGGTTGTTTGCGAGTTCATCTTGTTCATTACGAGCGTGAGTAGGTTCCTCTGTGTTGATCTGATCAACATTTTGGATATTCTCAAGAATTTCATCATGATTTTCTTGAGGTGGATGTGGCACAACTATTGTGTCATCTTGTACTTGATGAATCTCATTGTCTTCTAAAGATGGTTGTGACCCTCTAAGAGTCATTTCCCCTCCCAATAGATCATCAAATACTCCCACTGAATTCTTGTTTACATCATTAAACAATCCTTCGTCCTCTGTGTAGTTCTGTGGTTCTCGAATTGCTTCAAGATCTACCTCGTTGTGACCTTGTTCCTTGGAAACTAGGAGTCTTCAAGAAACGTCACATTCCTAGAAATGATCACCTTGTGATCTCCAGGTGAGTAGAATTCATATCCTTTTGTTTCCTTTGGATATCCCACAAAATAACATTTCTCACTTTTGATTCCAACTTATCGATCGCATCTTTAACAAAAGCGGGACAACCCCAGTGTCCGCATATGTTTAAGACTTGCTATTTTACCACACCATAGTTCATATGGCGTTTTCTCGACTGATTTAGATGGAACCCTATTCAGAATATAAACGGCAGTTAGTAAGGCATGACCCCAAAGGAATAAAGGGAGACTAGCGAAACTCATCATGGATCGAACCATGTCTAATAAGGTTCTATTTCTTCTCTCGAATACACCATTCAATTGTGGTGTTCTCGGAGGAGTCCAATCTAACCGGATTCCATGTGATTTCAAGTAATCAAGAAATTATCGGCTTAAGTATTCCCCTCCTCGATCTGATCGAAGATTCTTGATACTTTTACCGAGTTGTTTCTCGACTTCTAACTTAAACTCCTTAAATTTATCAAGCGCTTCAGATTTGTGTTTCATCAGATACACATACCCAAACCTTGAATAATCATCAGTAAAAGTTATGAAGTACGAATATCCACCTTTTGCTTGAGTTGGAAACGGTCCACACACATCTGAGTTGATCAACTCTAACAATTCTTTGGCACGTAACTCTTTCCCAGAAAATGGTTTCTTAGTCATCTTTCCTTTGAGACAAGATTCACAAGTACCATATGATTCTAAATCAAATGGTGTGAGATAATCCAATTTTCTCAGCCTTGCTATCCTTTTCTCATTAATATGACCAAGTCTACAATGCCAAAGATAAGTAGCATTATTCGTATTACTTAGCTTAGGTCGTTTGTTTTGAACATTGAGAATATCTCGTTCACATTCAAGCATATATAAACCATTCGAAAGAAAGACATTTCCATAAAACACTCCATTAAGAGAAAACGAGCATCTACTGTTTCCAAAATGGAAGGAAAACCCTTCTATGTCCAACATAGGAATGGAAATAATATTCTTTGAAATAGCAGGAACGAAATAACAATCATGTAAATCTAGTCTATAACCCGAAGGAAGATCCATCTATAAGTCCCCACGCGTTCGTGACAACTCTTGCTCCATTTTCCACGCAGGTCGACCTCCCCAGATTCACCTTCCTGCATCACAAAGCCCATCCACATTATTACAAATGTGTGAGCCACACCGTATCTAATACCCAAGAATGTGAATTATTTATGACATATTTATCTCAACGACAAATATACCCGAGCTACCACCCATTGCACCTTGTGCCTTAAATTTTGGGTAGTCTCTTCCAGTGCCCTTCTCATGAAGCGTGCACTGGAGATATCTCGAGTATCTCATACTCCAGGTTTGTGCCTCCGAGGCAAACAAACTCTTCAAGTCTTGAATCATTTCATAGGGCGATACATTCATGTTGCCTTTGGGTTCCAAACTCATAGAAGTCAACATAATGCCTGAGCCGACATAGCATCCTCAACGTGCTTCTCATGAGCAACCTCACAAGCGAGACATACTCGGAGAACGCTCATCGGGGATGATACTGATTAGTTTGTCCAAGACATACTCAATCTTATCTTTCCTTAATACCAAGCGCAAGCAACGTAGCCAATCCGTATAGTTTGACCCAGTCAACAAATTCGTTTCCATCAAACACTTATACAACATAGTCGACATCGTAACTGAACGAAAAATTTACAGAAATTAGAACAAAGTAAACAAAGATCACAATCGTATCACTAATCAAACAAGAGTTTATTGTATTGATTAGCTCCCACTAATTTTAACATATATTGCACCCCCAAATGCAAAATACGGATTTATAACAAATATATAAATCTTAGTAGTCCAAGATCCAAGTCAATATTACAGTAGCATCTGCGGTGATGACTACAAATAATATCACCAAGAGCCTCAAAGCCAATTGCGGCGACAATTTTGCATCGATTAAGTCGCATCATTGCATCCTCTGAGGTGATGACCACAATAATGACACTTGGTGGGTTTGAATCGAATGCAACAAAAGTCCTTAATTCTTGGTTTATTAATCCAATTAATATGTATCCACTAATTATTTTGATCGCTTTGGCTGTTTCAAAATAATTAAGCAAGTCAACCTCATCACACGATGCTAACTATACATCTATGAGTGAGCCTTGGCCTTGTAGATTTGGGAGTAAACACGAGGGTGTAAAACTCTTGGTCGAAAAGGTTATTGACTCAAACAATTATGATGGACGACACGTTTTGTTTCAAAAACAAGACTTGTATTTAGTGGGGATAAAACATGTGATACTAATTATTTATTTAATATCCAATATTAAAATCAAAACAATTACCGGGTGCCGCCTACCCAGGCATAAAATGCGGACCACATATATTGGGCGCCGCCTACCCAAACATAGTTACACGGACTACAAATATTGGGCGCCGCCTACCCAAATATAAAAGCGGTCTCTAACTACTATAGTTAAAATATAAGCATAAAATTAAATAGCATGCTTATAACAGAATAACAGCAAATAAGGCTCAACGAATAAATTCATTAATCTAATTAATAATTTAATTCTCTAATTAAAAGTGGATTTATGCATTTATATTAATTCCAAATCAATATAAATGTTCATTTAGCATTATTATTTCTAAAATAATAATCTAATAAGATTTATTAATCTAATTAATAAATTAATTATCTAATTTATGAACATTAGTAAACCATATTAATTCTAAATTAATATAAAATCAAACTTTATACTATTATTTCAAAATAATAATAAAGTTAAAATTTATTAATCGAATTAACAAATTAATGTCCAAAATTGTGATTAGATTTATTAATTCTAAATTAATAAAAGTAATCCATGTACATTAGTAAATTATACTAATTCTAAATTAATATAAATCAAACCTTATATTATTATTTCAAAATAATAATATAATTAAAATTTATTAATCTAATTAATAAAATTAATTTCTAAAATTATGATTAAATTTATTAATTCTAAATTAATAAATTAAATCCATGTACACAAGTAGATCGTATTAATTCTAAATTAATACAAAATCGAAATTAATGTTATTATTTCGAAAATAATAATATTAAAACTAAATTTATTAATCCAATTAATAAATTAATTTGTGTAATTGGAAATTGAATTTTATTAATTCAAAATTAATAAAACCATTTTTTTTTAAATTGTACAGTAACAGCCCTTGATGGGCTGCCACTTTAAATGGCCCAATTCAGCGCTCCAAGCTAGCGGCCCACTCTCAGAAAATTGGAGAAGGCCCAGTAGCAGATGCGGCCCACTTCCTGCAAGCACGCGGCCCAGCACACGGATAGGACGCAGCCCACACGCGGTAGGGTTTCTGTGCTCGTATTGTCGCGCCGCCGTTCCTTCCGGTGCCTCGTTTACCGGCGACGGCGACGGTGACGACTCCAAGCCGTTCTGCAGACGCCGCGTTTGTCCTCTTCCTCCTCCACACGTTGTGTTTCAACATCAACACCGCGGCGGCGACGAGCGCGATGCCTCGTGCCGCGTCGTTGACCGCCGTCCGTGAGACGCCACCGCCACGCATGGCGAGGGCGAGATTAATTTCATACAAATCCCAGATTTTCAGTTTCGAAAAATAAATTAATTTCTGATTTCAAAAATCAGACTCGTCGACCGCCGTCCTTGAAAACACGATCGCGTCGGTGAAGAAGGAGCTGAGGCGGCGCGCATCTCCGGTGAAGATACGGTTGCCGGCGACGTCAATTTTCAAAACACGGCGAAACCAATTTCAAAAATCAGATTTTTCAAAATTCCAAATTTTCAAAATCCACAATTAAATTAGTACACGAATTAATTATAAATCGAGAACCTGGCTCTGATACCACTGTTAGTATTCGTTCTTGACAACATCTAATGCGCAGCGAAATAATACATCAAGAACAGATCTAGATCTATAATGAAACATGCGATGAGCCCTATGACACTAAGATCGAAGACTTACGTGTTTATTACGCTTCTAGGTAGTAGTAAAGCTTCCAATGAATCCTTCGAGAGCGTTTCCACGACTATGGTATCCACGTGTCTTTAATCAGCCGCAGGAACAATTCCTCGATGTCAAAATTGAACGAGTGAAGCCAAGAATCTCCTGTTCGATTTTGCAGTACGTTTTCTGTAGTGTGTGTTCTGTGTTCTCTTCTAACGTTAATCTCAAAAATTAACCTACATTATAAAGATAACCATCCACTACTATTGAATGGGCTTTAGGTTTAATTAACAATGTCTAACATTTAATTAATTGGGCCCATATCTAATATCTAGTCCATTAATCTTTCAATTCGGATTCGTCGAATGACGATGTTAGTAGCCAACTTAAGGTGCTTTCAAGCCGGAGCTGCTCAACAGATTTTACCAAGTTGTGTTGTTAAAGCCATTGGACAAGGAAAATATAGAAAATTTCTTGAAATCGTGACCGAAGAATTTGTGGCCGCCACGAAGATTGAAGTTGCAGTCAGCAAAGAATTGAAGGAGAGGTTGCTTTTGGAAGGATTTGACAAGAGATATGGCGCTCGAGAGGGCCATTGCTTTGCTAGCTTGGTAGAAGATAAGTTGGCCGAGGAAATCTTGATGGACAGTGCCGGCAGCGCAAGACACTATTACGATGAATGTCACTAGTCATGGGGAGTTGGTCTGTCACACTGTCAAAACGAGATTCAAAACTACAAATTATTTTGAGAATGGCTCCAATCATATATTATAAAATTCAAGTTTTTATTGTCACGTCAATTTTAAAAGTCACTATTTTTTTTTTCTTTCTAATCATATACTTACAAAATTAACTTTTATATGGATCCACTATAATGTACAACAATTATATATATATATATATATATATATATATATATATATATAAAAACAAATGAAAATATACCTATAAAGACAAAAGTAATTAAAAATAAGAATAAAAAGAAAGAAACCAACTTCTTTGTGAAGGATTTGGTTTCTTGTTTCCAACTTTTATCAACTTTCTTTAATGATATAAGAGTTGGATTCCAATTGCTTCTAACCCAAAAAAGTTGAGAATTTTTTATTGAAGGTAAGCTGAGGATGAGTTAGATTTAAACAAGAGTTCAATCTGATAGATTATGAGCGATCAGTCGGTTTGGCACAAGTTCTTATGTATGTTTAATTTTGTGACGAGGAATTAATCATATTTCAAATATGATATGCAACCAACTAGTTAGGGTGAGAAGGAGATGATAATGGTTATAACTTTCTTCTTCTTGTGGAATTACATGGTTTCAAATAGGCTTATCAATGGATGAGTGTTATCTAGATTGAACCAGAACCGCTTATAGCTTAGTAGCAACGGTTTTGGTTTCAGTTCCAAACTCGTTCAGACACAAATCAGTATAGATCCAATCCAATTGTTCTGGGTCCGATCGGACCTTATTTTTTTTATTTTTTTTTAGTATTATATGTGTATCTAATGTATTTTAGATATTCTGTTACTAATTAATTATCATTTTGTATTAAGTTATGAAAAAATATATAAATTTGTAATCGTTTTAGCATTTGGGTAATAGCCCAATCCAGACTCATAGTTTGATGGTCCGGGTCCGATCCGAATTTGGTATCTAGTGGGCGGTTCCACAATCAGAATCGATACTTATTTATAGTTCTGGTTCGGATAAAATCCATCAATTAATGACCTAGTTTCAAATTTTTATATCTTTGTTATTGAAATCATCATTTTTTGATAAATAATTTTTTAAAGATTACGTGACAAAGAACTCGAATATAAGATCTTCAATTTTATACATTAACACTGGAATCATCATTCTTTGAATTAAATGGTTAAATGTACCAAATTTCAAGTTCTGAAACTTGGTCAACTGCCATTTCATCTAATCTCATTCTCACTGGAATGATTTCTACCTTTTGATTTGTCTTCTTGTTCATTTCATCTTATCATTAATTCGTTTGTTTTCTGATACGGCACTTATATTTTTTTTAAAGAAGAATTATTTCAGTTTGTATTCATGACGATGATATAATAGTTTTTGTGTTGTAGCAGGTAACTTTCACAAAAACTTGGATGCATCCAAATTTGATTAATCCCTAATTATAATTTATCAATTATAATTACAATTTAATTATGATAACTTGGATGCATTTGAATTAGTAATCTCCAATTATAATTTTTATTTAAATATAATTAGGACTTAGTTACAAATAAATACATAACTTATTAATTTATTGCAATTGGGATCACCCTCAATTAATTCAACAATTGAAATAATGACATAGTGTCATAACTACGATTGGAATTTCAATCCACGCGGATTATAATATGGCACAGTCGGAATTTTGATCGCCATAAAAATTAAGAGTGATCCCAATTACAACAAAAGATAAGCTGTATATTATTTTATAGCACTTTAAAAACGGTGTTGTAATTACAAGTTAGGTTATAGGTGATGATTTTATTTGCGATTAACTATTTTTAAAATCACAAAATTGAGGGATTTTACTAATTTTCTCGAATTTTTAATTTTCCACTATTGTTTTGCAAAGTTTCAAATTATTTTATTCACATCGATTGGATCTTCCATGTTAAAACTTCAAACTCGAAAATATAAATTCATACTACACTTACAATTCCTTTATAAAATAAATATTTTTCTGAGTATTTTAAAATACAAATAATTTTTGCAAGTCGGGAGAAGCTGGAGCTAGAAAGTTTCCTAATAAGTAGAGCTGACAAAGTAGCGGACCGGATGGCCTAGCCCCGGGCCTGTCAAGCTTTCATATTTTTTGGGCCGGGCCCGTCCGAAATTTTCCGGGCCTAAAAATATGAAGCCTAAACCAACCTCGAGCGGGCTTTCGGGCGGGCAGACTTTTTTTAGATTATTTTCTAATCTTTTTAATATATAAAATTAATATTTTAAATTTCAAATAAATAAATAAATTACATACACAATTAAAATCTCATAACTCCTTAACTTAAATAAAGAATCAGTGATAAGAATATATTAAGCTTACTTATTCTTATGATAATGCTTCTTGTACATCTTGGTCTATTTATGTATTCATACGATGATGTTGTAATGCAATATAATTTTAATTCTTTAATTTAAGGAGAAAAAATTAGTAATTATAAATCAAAGGCAAATGATATTACTAAACGTCAATCCCACTTATACGACTAAAATAATAGAAAAATAAATTAATTATACAGTATATATTTAAGATCAATTATTCAAAATAGTTTTTACATATTATAATATCATTGATCATCAGCCTATATATTTTTAGAGATAATTTCTCTTAGGAATTATTTTTGAATGATTTATGAGGTTATTATTTTTTTAGAATTTTGATGTATTGCAATTCAAAAAAAATATTGTTCCAACTAGTATGTGTATTAGTAAGAAAATTTTACTATAAAAAATAAATAATTATATAAAATATAATTAATATAATTATAAAAATTAAATAATATTATGCATATAAATATATATTTAATAGAATATCGGACGGGCTTTTTTGGCCTAAAGCCCGGTAGGCCCGTGGTTTTTTTTGGGCGGGCATTTTAGGTTCGATTTTTTTCGGACCTTTAATTTTTAAACCCAAACCAATCCAAACCCCGGGTATCCCGGACGGGCTTTCGGACATGGCCCATTTTGCCGGCTCTACTAATAAGTCTGCTACCATAAATTGACTGACCTTTATGTCGAAAGTAGTGGGATGTCTTTTTGGAATGAAATTCAAAAGTTAGATGCTAAAATATATATGTTTAAAAGGTGACTACTTTTATCTAAAGATACCAAAAATTTCGTATGCTTTTCTGGCAATCTGACATTTGAAAAAATATTTATGTTATTACACTAACCCCTACTTCAGACCAACTCAGTAGTTAATTATGGTTGCACGTTTACTGTCTCTCACTTACTCTTATCATGGAATTAGTCCATGATTACATAAACCACTAAAATTCCGCAGCTTTGACTACACAACTACCATCAATTTAATGCACCAACATCGAAATGCAAAGCTTTGTCCAACCCCTAATTTTCAGTAGTTATTTACTCCCTTCATTTCTTTCTATTGAGTGTTTTATTTTGATTTTTTATTCCCTATTAAGTGTTTTATTTTAAAATTTGAGAATAAGATTATATATTCTTTCTGTTTTATCTTTCTCTAATATTTTTAAATTTGATGATTATACATATATATCATGGTAATTAATTATAAAATCATAAATGTAATTTTCTATTTGGAATGTATAATGTAAAGGCACAAGACAAATAAAACGGATGAAGTATCTCTTTCTATTACACCATTAGATGTGTGTTACATAAATACTTTATCGGCGGATGCATATCGGGATGAGATCTAGTGTCCCATTATTTTGTATGTGCCACAATGTTCCATTATTATATATATCTTAATAATGTTTTTATAAAAATAAAATTTATTATAATATTATACATCATATATAACTTTTAGTTCAAAAAATTGAAATTTTTAGAAATCATGTACCCTAACTTTGAATTTATCAATCATAATGATAAATTAATAAATAATAAAATAATATAAAATTAAAAATAATGATTATATACTGTAATTTGATGGAATAGACCCTATGTAATAATAATATAATTAAATTGAAACATACAAAATTGAAATTAAACAAAAAAGGTGAAAGAAGACCATAAAATTGAAAGTGGAACATAAAATGAGATACAAATTATGGGACACTAGATCTCAACCTACGGATATCATAATCGGTGATGTTAACATAATTGTGATACTCACTTAAATTATAGCCTAACCAAATAACACAAAAACTTGTGTGCTGCTACACCAAATAAGTACGCACAAGTTTTGTTTATTTTTAAGTATTAATTATTGTGTTATTTTATTATTTTATATTTTATTTATTAATTCATAATTAAGATTTATTAATTTAAAGTTAGGGTTTATTAATTCACAATTAAGGTTTATTATTCAAAATTAGGGTTTATTATTTTCAATTAGGGTTTATTAATTTAAAGTTAGAGTTTATTAATTCTAATTAGGGTTTATTAATTTCAAATTAGGGTTTATTAATTATTCAAAATTAGAATTTATTAATTCATAATTATGGTTTATTAATTCATAATTGAGGTTTATTAATTCATAATTAGGGTTTATTAATTCACACATAGAGTTTATTAATTCAAAGTTAAGGTTTATTAATTCACAATTAGGGTTTATTATTCAAAATTATGATTTATTATTTCTAATTAGGGTTTATTAATTCATAATTAGGGTTTATTATTCAAAATTAGGTTTATTAATTCCAAATAGGGTTTATTAATTCATAATTAGGGTTTATTAATTCATAATTAGGATTTATTATTCAAAATTAAGATATATTAATTGAAATTATTATTTATTAATTTATAATTAAAGTTTATTAAATTAATTAATTTTAATTAAAATCAATTTAATTAATTAATTAAAACTAATTGATTAAGATTAATTACTAAATTAACTAATTAAGGTGGGTGTGCACGGGCGCGCACAGGAGACCACCTCACCAAATAATTATTCATCAATACATAATTAACTTTGTATACTTCTAACCTAACAAAAAATTCAGTGAAGAGAGAGAAATTAAAGGCAAGAATATGGAAACAAGAAAGAATTCATAAGCCAAAGCCAGTCCGGTCGACCAATGCTTATATATGAAGAATTAATTACCAAAATATACACACACCCATTCATAAAATGCTCAACAGAATTTCCATCTGTTGACATAGGATCATTAATGGAATCCATTAATCAAGTCTTAATTCGAGTGGGGCAAAAAATCATGTACGTGGACAGCAGCCGTATTCAATGTTTATGATATGTTCACACATTGAAATGTTACTATGAAATTCTGACTTGTGTCCACATTTCTAGAAGTGCCATCATCATTCATCACTCGCCACGTCCCACTCATTCTCTTCTTCACTCTCGCTCTACAATTTGTTGCGCTGCTCGGTTTCTCACGGCGTTTCACAATTTCTATCTTTCACACCACTGTGCTGTAATACCAAACGCCAAAGCCTTGAGCTTTCCACCCAGCAAAAACAGAATAACAATGTCTAATGGGTTTCTGAAAGACGAGCTATGGAAACGGACCTCAATTTTCGGGCTGCATTTGTGGGTTGTTCTCGGATTCTGTGTCGGTGCCGCCATCGTCATCTTCCTCCTCATTTCTCTTTGGTTCACCACGAGAAGAAACAAAAACACTCCACTTTTATCACTGACTAGCAAGAATTCCGCCATCCCGACTGTTTCCAAGGAAATCCAGGAAATCCGGGTCGACCCGACTCGGGACCCGGATAAGGACCCGAAGCCGCTACTGCTGCCGCTGCTGCATCCGGTTCCCGAGCCCGACCCGAAAGATGACCAGCGGATCCACATTGAGAGTGGGAAGGGCCAAAGGATTGCCTACCCCGAGAAGCCGGGTCCGCGTTCCGGGTCGGGTCACGGGAGCGGCGACACCCGGGCGAGCGGCAAGGCGAGTACGGTGGGGCCCAAGGTGTCGCATCTGGGGTGGGGCCACTGGTACACGCTTAGGGAGCTCGAGGAGTCTACTAATGAATTTGCTGATGACAATGTTCTTGGTGAAGGAGGCTATGGTATTGTTTATCATGGCGTGCTTAAAGATCATACCAAAATAGCCGTCAAGAATTTGCTCAATAACAGGTGCAATGCTAACGATTTTCACGACTTTTTATTCCAACGGAAATTTAGCATACTGGTTTTCAATACATGTCTATGAGTTGAATTTGCATGACATTATTTGTTAGTTCACATCGATTCTTGTCTTGTTTAGAAGATGGTAATTATATAGTTCATAGGATATATTGAGTTCTTGTAGTATTTGTGATTCTTGATTGTTGCCAAATTTCGCATGTTTGTTTTGTCAATTTGTTTGATAGTTTTGACTGGTGTGGTTCAGGGGTCAAGCCGAAAGAGAGTTTAAGGTTGAAGTTGAAGCTATTGGGCGCGTACGCCACAAGAATTTGGTGAGGTTGCTTGGCTACTGTGCTGAAGGAGCTCATAGGTATTCCTAAATTGAACATGATGACTTTGTAATTGATCAGTTTTCATCTGCATTCTATCATCTTTATAAACTAACTATATGAACTCGAATTTATAATGCAATTGCTATGATAGGGATATCTCTTACATGGATGTGTGATTTTTGAACTATATGATCCTTTCAGGATGGTTGTGTATGAGTATGTCGATAATGGAAACTTGGAGCAATGGCTTCATGGAGATGTTGGGCCTTCTAGCCCCCTTACTTGGCATAGTAGAATGCATATTATACTTGGAACTGCTAAGGGGTATATGAGATTAAACTAGATGTGGATTGCTATTTCATAATCGTTTTTAGTTGGTTTTTGGAACTTATAAATTGAGTAATTCCCAGGTTGACCTATCTGCATGAGGGCCTCGAGCCTAAGGTTGTTCATCGTGATATAAAATCGAGCAACATTTTACTGGATAGACAATGGAATGCTAAAGTGTCCGACTTTGGTCTAGCAAAGCTGATAGGCTCTGAGAGGAGTTACATCACGACTCGAGTTATGGGTACATTTGGGTGAGTCATATGACAGGGGAGATATATTCTTGTTGCTGCTATAACTATAGCCTTAACATGATCAGAAGAATGATGGCTTTTTCGATTCTCTACTCTAGCTACGTCGCTCCTGAATATGCAAGCACTGGCATGCTGAACGAGAGAAGTGACGTCTACAGTTTTGGTATTCTTATCATGGAAATCATCACAGGGAGGAGTCCAGTGGATTATAGTCGTCCCCTGGAGAGGTTCCCATACATACATAGAGTTTTACTTGATTCCAAGGCATTAATTTTACTTGTGTTTAACGAGTTCATTCTCAGGTGAACCTGGTCGATTGGCTCAAAACAATGGTTTCCAATCGGAATGCTGACGGGGTTTTGGATCCTAAGTTGCCTGAAAAGCCTTCTTCGAGAGCATTGAAGCGTATTCTTTTAGTAGCTTTACGTTGTGTGGACCCAAATGCTCAAAAGAGACCGAAAATGGGGCATGTGGTGCATATGCTCGAGGCTGAGGATTTTCCTTTCCGCGATGTAAGTTTTAATACATAATCCAATCCGAATTTGCAGGAATGTGAATCCAAATTTCTTGCTACACATGCCTAACTGCACATGCCACAATGTGATTCTTCTTTGGCAATAATTTCTCCTGATATCCTAACTTTGTGATTGGGCAATGGGCAGTCTACATCATTCTCGCAAAAGAACATAATATTGATCAAAACCAAAGTTTTGGCTATGATAAGTTATTGATACTATTAAAATCATGATTGATCATCAACTTTCATCGATGTGGCTCTAGGTTATCAGAAACATATAATTATCATGACGAATAGAGCTTTACAAATGCATAAGATATCTCAGTACTGTCGTTGTTGGTGCTCGTTTTGACAGGATCGAAGGGGTGGAAGGGAGCACGTACGATCTCATCATCGTGGGATGCAGAAGCACATAAAAGAAGCAGGTCATAGTAGCGGATACGAGAGCAGTATCCAAACAGACAGGTTTTCATTGAGAAACAACGACGAGTAGTAACAGAGGACGTTAGCATGTTGAAACCTGCAGGGTTAGCCAATGTAAATACCATCGTTTGCCTCAGCATTCCCTTGTCTATATGCACCGGTTGTATGTTTTTCTAGAATATCTAGCTTACTCGCACTAAAATGGATCCAGTTTTTCATGCTTCATTTTATCTAGCCTCTTATTTCATACTTTTGGAGGATGCAAAACAAAAAAGATCTGAAAATGGAAATGAGTAAGTAATATAACTCCTATCTCCAAGATTTTTCACCGTTGTTACTATACACTTGAGATTAACAATTGTTGTATTTGTACAGTTTCTTGACTGAGTCAACTTGCAAAGATGTTAGATGCCTCCGCATTTATTTAGTGGTCGCATCGATAGCTAATTTGAGATTATTTGAGTTTATTGTATAGAACTTGTTACTTGTTTGTTCTTTGAGCGAGTTTGCAAAAAATGAGGACAAACTTCAGGAGAATGAGCATGATTGTAATGAATCTCATCTCGATACGAGTTTGTGAGCACAAACGGATCAAAAATCTGACTTCAAGCGAAAGAAAACGAACCCAAACAAAATCATCGCATAGGACCTTCATGGACTGGGTCGTGCCATGGGCGTTCAGAAATAGTCCAGAAGGGGCATGCAGTCACAGCTCGCCGTCGCGGGCCCGTGACAGTGTGTGGCAGTGTGGGCCCGAGTCTTCCACGTGTTAAAGGCGGATTTTTAGATTTTATTATATTTTAAGCTCATTTAGGAGATCTAGTCTTATATTTTGTTACTACACATATAAATACCCCAAAAAAACTTAATAGACTATCATCACATATTTTACAACTTAGATAACTTTTTGGAGATCTAGGAGACGAGATTGGAGAATAAAATATCAAGGGTTTGAAGATAGCGAGATTCTTACAAATTTCTCTACGATTTTTATTATTTATGATTTTTATTTTTTATTTTTTTAGTCTACTAGTTATCAAGTCTATGTGTGAATAGTTTTCTTTTACTCTAGGGTAAGGGGATAAACAAATGATGATTGTTGGACACAATTTGACTTAATTAATCTAATTCTTTTCTTTCTTTTTATATTCTTGGATCACCTATTTTGTATGATCTTTTGTGTTGGTTTGATATCGAGAGATGGTAATTAACTAATATTTGATTGGGAACATAAAACATAGTTTTCAATATTAGCCGAGAGGATCATGAGATTTGTGTGGGGACTTACAATCTTATCGATCTGTATGAAGTTGCATATTTAAGTAACGACCCGGAGACAATAGTTTTGCATGTAATCCATTATTTATTCGCTACGAAATACGTTTAAGCTATTTTTGTGATTGTCTTAGAAAGAATTGAATTGTAAATGGTTAGCTGATTTTGGCTTGTTTGATTGTCTGAATCTCTTGAAACCGAAGCTCTAAGATATTCCTTTATCTATTTTAATCTCCAATTTCTCTGCTTGGAAATTGTATATTTTAGGTATTTAATCACAACTTTACATTTAAAGTCTAAATAGAGAATTAAAGTTACGGATAATAGTCATTCGTAGTGTTGTAGTTTCCGTGAAATACGACTTTATTCACTATCATACATAATTGCACCTATACACTTGCGGTGTAAAATAAATAACGAACATTTAACAATGTCATAAAGCCGACTATAACACTAATGCAGTAGACGATGAACACAAATCACTCTTCTTTTTGTCTCAACTTCATGAGAGATGTTGGATGCCTCCGATTCGCCTTCGCCCATTGCCATCCTGTCTTGATGTTGATTTTCCAACCATAAATTACTAGAAAATTTATATGATTCATCAACATTTAAAGCAATTGTTTAGGATCGAAAAAATTACTCTTACAAGTTAGAACAAGATCGACTTCAATTCTTATGTAAACAAACTTACCCATCAATTCGAAAAGGAAATTACTCGCTACTACAGCTAGAAAGTCACTTTCGATTAATATCATAGAAAAAGGTTCAATTCTCGTTTTATTCATCTCTTATTTCCTGTAAATTCGATGTTTCTGAAAGGACAGAGAAATATATAATTATTTTTTTTGTGTAATTATGGGAACCATAATCTATAGGTTACACAGGACGAGTAATAACATATAAAAAATTAGATGTAACGTGCTCAAACCTATAAATATGTTGATGAGATTCATACTTTTAGTCATAGGCGGATCTAGGGGTAGCTGCACCGGCTCCAAATTCTGGTAAACCCCAAACTTTTCTTCGGTTTATGTATTATATTAAGTTCAATTCAAAATTTAGCGGGTCAAAATAATTAAAAATTAAAACAAAATTGTTATTGTTGAATTTTTTATATTTTGACCCATGAGAAAAGCCCATAAGAAGGTTATAAGAATGAAAATTGTCAACCACCATTTTTAAGGAGAAATTGAAGTAGCAAAAGCAGAAAAATTGTAATATTTTTTCCTTCTCGGATTTTCAGAGTGTAACTTGAGAAAAATTACTTTTCTGGATTGAGCAGTTAGATCATCATTATTTTTGACGTGAGCTTCACAAGATCCGGGCCACCGTTTGACGGTGGAGATTGAATTTGAGTTTGAAGGTCGGGTTTTGTCGATCCGAATAAAGGAGAATTTCGGTAATATTTTCTTGATCTTTGCTCGATTTTGATTCCATACATCTTGATGTGCTTATTTTCGAGTGTATGATATTTTGTATGCCTCTAATATAATTTAGAAAGATTGTGTCTTGTTCCATTGTTGATTATAGTGGATTTAAACAACTCTATTAGTCCGTGATTTTTCCTCTCTTTCCTTTAAGAGGTTTTCACGCTAAAATTTTGTGTCTCCTTATTGTTGTGTGCCTACTATTTTGAACGCGTATATTAATGCTTTTGGAATACCCTATTTGTCTGAATCCTCAAATGTTCATACGAGTCGGAAAAATTAGCCAAACAAAAGTGTCATATTCTTCCTTAGCGCTGCATCTGCTTAAGTGTTTGCTGATATTGCTCTCTGCCCATTAGAAGCTGTCAAAGTTTAAGTTCAATCGCAGCCAAATTTTGACAATGATTTGGTTGATGGATTTCCTAAAGTTATGTTAAAGAAGTGTTTATATTGAAGAAATTTTATTAAACATATAAATATAAACTCAATTATTGATGGATTTTGTATATTGAAATCTATGAGACAACTTATGAAAAATAAAAATATTTTAGCATTTATGATATTTAATCTTTCAAGTATTTATTTTCACCCACCCCATCATCAACTTCTGGATCCGCCCCTGCTTTTAGTCTCAATAATACTAATTCTACCACTAAATCAGGGAACGAGATATACTTTTGTTCTCACATATCATTGCGTTTATTCTCACATATCATTGACAATGAAACTTAATCCGATTCGTTATCTAAATAGAAGAAGGCCAGTCTGTACAAAGCAGCACTTTCCATATAGACGAAAATGCTACGATTAAATATTTAAATCGGTTGAATGACTAAATTATATATGAATTAATTAGCTGTGATTAATAAAAAGAATTGACATAGTTTCCACCGTGCGTAGCCAGCAGCACCACTCCAAAACAATATCGAAGGCCCCGAATAACAAAATCACAAGGCCGTCTAAGGGCGTCAAGTTTTTTAACTAATTTCTTCAACTTCACTGATTACAGTACTATCATTGCATCAATGCTTTGTATAAATAAGCACCCAGCAACTCTTAGAACATCTCAAGAAATTAAAAGTGATAGATAAACATGGAGTTAATCAAAAAGCTCTGTTTTCTATTTCTTTTCACATTATTTGTTTTCCATGCTGAGTTGGTATTAGGAGAGAGATCCAGCTACATTGTCCACATGGACAAATCCTTGATGCCAAAAGTTTTCCCAACACACAACCATTGGTATTCTTTCACCATCAGTTCCCTCAAAGCTGCGACCACCAATTCATTGGATCAACACCATCAGAAACCTCTAAAACTACTCTACACTTACGACAACGCATTCCACGGATTTAGCGCAGTGCTGTCCAAAGACGAAGTCGAAGCCCTGAAGAGAACCCCGGGCTTCGTCTCCGCCTACAGCGACAGAAACGTCACAGTCGACACCACTCACACGTTCGAGTTCCTCTCTCTCAATCCCTACGCAGGTCTATGGCCGGCCTCCGATTACGGAAAAGGCGTGATCGTGGGCGTCATCGATACCGGCGTCTGGCCAGAAAGCCCTAGCTACAGAGACGATGGAATGTCGGAAATTCCCTCGAGATGGAAGGGCACGTGCGAGAGCGGGCAGGAATTCAACTCCACTTTGTGTAACAAAAAGCTCATCGGAGTCAGATACTTCAACAAAGGAGTCATCGCCGCGAACCCGAACGCCACCATCAGCATGAACTCTGGAAGAGACACGGAAGGGCACGGGACCCACACGTCGTCCACTGCTGCCGGAAACTACGTGGAGGGAGCTTCGTTTTTTGGGTATGCTACGGGGACCGCGAGAGGCATTGCGCCCCGCGCACATGTGGCCATGTACAAGGTTTTATGGGAAGAAGGGCGATACGCCTCTGATGTGCTTGCCGGTATGGATCAGGCCGTTGCTGATGGAGTGGATGTGATTTCCATCTCCATGGGATTCGACGATGCTCCGCTGTACCAAGACCCCATCGCCATAGCGTCTTTCGGCGCCATGGAGAAGGGCGTGTTAGTCTCATCTTCAGCTGGGAATGAGCAAAGCATTGGGAGCTTGCATAATGGGATTCCGTGGGTCTTGACTGTTGCGGCCGGCTCCGTTGACCGTTTCTTCGCCGGAGGCCTCACGTTGGGGAACGGACAGACCATCTCCGGCTGGACGACCTTCCCTGCGCCTGCTTTGGCCAAAGATTTGCCTCTCATTTATAGGAAGAATATTTCTTCTTGCAACTCCACTGAGGCTTTGTCAACAGTTGGGTACGCTATAGTCATATGCGAGAACGGCTCCGTTTTCAACCAAATGAGCTACATCTCCGAGTCAAGCGCCGCCGCCGCCATCTACATCTCCGATGACGCCCAGATATTCGAGTTCACCGACTTCCCGTATCCCGGCGTCGTCATTAGCAGCAAATACGCTCAAACTCTGATAAACTACGCCGCCAGTGGTAGGGGAACTGCTAGCATCAATTTCCAGCAAACGTTGGTTGGAGCAAAGCCGGCTCCGGTGGTGGCTTCCTACACCTCACGAGGTCCGGCTCCGAGCTACCCGGCCGTGCTGAAGCCGGACGTGATGGCGCCCGGAACGTTAGTATTAGCATCTTGGATTCCAAATACTCAAACAGCGTTGATTGGGTCCAACATTGGTTTGAGTAGCGAGTTTATCCTGGCTTCGGGGACGTCCATGGCGTGCCCTCACGCTTCGGGGTTGCCGCGCTCCTCAAGGGCGCGCACCCGGAGTGGAGCCCGGCGGCGATCCGGTCGGCCATGATGACGACGGCGAACCATCTCGACAACACGCACGACTACATTCGGGACTCGTTTTTCGATTATGAGATCGCCACTCCTCTAGCTATGGGGTCAGGGCAGGTCGAGCCGAACCGCGCTGCGGACCCCGGCCTTATATACGACGCCACGCCGCAAGACTATGTGAATCTCCTCTGCTCCATGAACTACACGCAAAACCAGATCTACACCATAACCCGATCCGCCTACACCTGCACCGACCCGTCTTCAGATTTGAACTACCCCTCCTTCATCACATTGTACCCCAACCAAACCAACGTCGGTATAGTTCAGGAGTTCAAACGGACGGTCACGAACGTCGGAGGCGATGGAACGTCGTATAAGGTCAAAGTGAAAGCTCCGAGTGGCGCTGCGGTGACGGTGGCCCCGACTACGCTTCAATTTGGGAAGAAATATGAGAAGCAGAGTTATTCATTGACGCTCACATATGCCGGAAACACGACTGGTGCTGTCGAGTTCGGTTCGATAACTTGGATTGAAGAGAAGGGATGGCACAGTGTAAGAAGTCCCATTGTGGTGGCTCCGATGATTCCGACTTGGTGATTGCATTGCATGCACAAAGGTTTCTCAGATTGCTATAAATTTAGCCGTTGTTGTCTTTGATTCTCCTGATTAGGTGCTTTCATGCAACTACATTTTATGAATAAATGATTGTTAATTTCAAATGTAATGAAGATTTTAATTAAGCTCCATATAATGCAAAAGATTTGATGAGCAATCAATATAGTCTCCAAACTACGAGCTTGACTAAGAATTATATTATGAGGCAACTTTAAATGTAGCCTATTTGATATAACAAATTGACAAAATATCCACTATTATAAAAAATATAGAATATCAGTCACTCGTACCATAATCCCCTTAATCAGGTAATGGTGTAAAAATACACGGTTTCATGAAATCGTGTAATAGTTGTGAAATCGTGCAAAAGTTCATTTTGACACTATTACACGATTTTGCAAAATCGTGTAATGGTCTCGAACTCGTGAAGCAATGTAAAGTGCACTGTTATCATATTCGCGAGCTGCGCTGTGAGTGGTGTGCGTGTGTTCTCTGTGTGTGTGTGTGCTGTTCGTTTGTATGCGGCGGGATGGGTTGGAGGCAATGACGGAGCCACATAGGGCCCTGGGGGGTCCATGGCCCCCAACTATTTTGTAAAAAATGCTATATATTTGATATTTAATAATATGTTAAAAAGTTTCTTGTAGAGCTGGTTGGAAGTGTATTTACACTTCATCATGACCCAGGTTCGATTCTTCCGCATTGCATTTTAAAAGTGTTGCTGTTTTTTTTCTTCTTTTCTTTTTTTCTGAACTGAAACCGATCCTCTCTCTTCTTCTTTTCTTTATTTCCTTCTTCTTTTTCTTTCTTAATTTGTCCTTTCTTTCCTGTTTTTTTTGTTCCTCTCTCTTTTGTTTTTCCTTTTCTTTCTTTTCTTTATTTGTCCTTCCTTTTCGTTTTTTCCTCTATAATTTGTTGTTTCTTTCTTCTTCTCTTTTCCTGTAATTTGTTGCTTCTCTCTACTTTATGCTTTTTCGTAATTTATTTTATCTTAATAAAATAAAAATATATGTAAATAATAATACTTTATATGTGAATTAATATGATTAATTTAATTTTTCAAAAGATTATGATAAAATTATTCTAACAACAATCCACTGAAGACATCTAAATCATTTGAATTTTCATTATAGCCCCTAAAAATATTGTTGATGATAGAACAATTAAAATATAAACTAATTGAATATATAAGGATTATTTTAGAAATATAAGTGTTGATCATATTTTTATTATCTCAAATCGAGTATACAATTTCTGTTTGAGGTCGACTTTCAGAGTAATAATTGTCTGTGATATCGCCTTAAGGAAAAAGATGTTGTGTTAGTAGATTCCAAGAAAAAATTTCTATTTTTTCTCAAATATTTTTAGGCCCCCAACTTCAAATTTCTGGCTCCGTCACTGGTTGGAGGGGCGTGTCTGTTTTTTCTTTTTTTAAACATTTTGCATGCAGATCACATTGTATGTTGAATTTCATCAAGAAGCAAGAAGGGAAGAGGCTTGGAATGGAGCTAACTTCAAATCGGGCAATTTATTAGAATCCTACTTAAGCCCATTGTAATGTATTTCTATATGGGCCGAGATGATGATATATAAATTTAAATGTGTTTTGCATCATGTTATTTATTTGATTTTAACATCTGTAACTTAAATCATGGTAATATGCATGTTAATAACTTGTGAACCTATAGTAGACGGAGACAAATGGTGCTTAAATTTTGTGATTTTCTAATCTTGTTCGTGTCTCCGTCTACTATTAGATAGACTAAGGTAATAATTTTGCGATGTATGAAAAGTTTTCTTGCTCGAACACAAATGGTGTTCGTTTTTGCTCTAATTCCAATTCTCTCATCCACCTCTTTCTAACTTTACCATGGGTTTTCTTCAAAACCCACAGACCACAGAGAAGTGAAGGAGGCTATGGTATTGTTTATCATGGCGTGCTTAAAGATCATACCAAAATAGCCGGCCGTCAAGAATTTGCTCAATAACAGGTGTAATGCTAACAATTTTCACAAATTGATTTTTTAAACTTTTCATGCTAGCGTTTACTGGTTTGTAATACGTGTTTATGAGTTGAATTTGCATGAGTTGACATCGATTCTTGTCTTGTTTAAAAGATGGTAATTTTATATAGTTTATATATAGGATGATGAGTTCTTGTAGCATTTGTATATCTCGAGTGTTACCAAATTTCGCATGTTTGTTTTGCCAATTTATTTGATAAGTTTGAGTGGTGATTTCAGGGGTCAATCCCAGAGAAAGTTTAAGGTTGAAGTTGAAGCTATTGGGCACGTGCGCCACAAGAATTTGGTGAGGTTGCTTGGCTACTGTGCTGAAGCTCATAGGTATTAATTCCTAACTTGAACACGATGACTTTGTAATTGATCAGTTTTCATCTGCATTCTAGCATTTTCCTCATTTTGCAACTAACTAAATTTGCAGTATATTAGAACTGCATATTATACTCGGACCTGCTAAGGGGTAGATGAGATTAAACTAGTTGTTTATAATCTTTCGAGGTAGTCTCCTGTATATCCGTCTGCATATACAGTCTTTGATATTTTTCTTCACTGTAAATGATATTTTTTTAATGTAATGATAATTTCTAAATTATAGGGTAAAAACAAATGATATTTTCTTTAATATAAATGATACTTTTCTTAATAACAAATGATACTTTTGATCGTTCGCAATATGCGGATGTATAGCAATTTTTGTGTAATCTTTTTTGGTTAGGTTGAGTAATTCTCTTCTGCAAAAGTTGTTCATCGTGATATAAAATCGAGCAATATTTTACTGGATAGACAATGGAATGCTAAATAGGCTCTCAGAGGAAGTACATCACCACTCGAGTTATGTAATTATGATTTATTATATTATAATCAATTTATTTTTAAAGTAAATAGTATTAAAATAATAAATTTGATAGTAGAACACAAGTAACACACAAAAAAACGTTTGGCAAATGGATCAAAACCAGGTCACTCACCCTTAAGCTTGTGTATTTTGATTACGATATTCGCTGGAAATTATATAAATTCAACCCCTTCATAGAAAATTTATTCAAAATATGTAAAAACGTGGGTAATTTGTATTTATATATTTATGTTTTAGCCAATTATATTAGAATAGTCTTTCAAAATGTTTAATTGGGAATGTTCGTTTAAAAAAAGTTTTTAACCAGTCTTTTTCGTTTAGAAATTTGGATTGAAGTATGTATCTTTTTTCTCTATTTTTCAATAATAAAAAATTAAAATAGAATTGACTGTACAATCTTGTAGAAAAAACGGGTACCAGAAAACATGCTTCGGAATAAACTTTTTCCTTGAGGCTGACATTAATTTGAATTTATTCTCACCTATATATTTTGAATATAAAATTGGGTTGGTCCAAAATCGAGAGTTGGAAAATATTGGTATAGCATCAAAAGTTTGAATTATTAGAATTGAATACTGATGTATTTCTGGTGGAGCATGGTGTTGTTTGGTTATTGTTAGGTCGCGTATTTCCTCTTCCAGCGGCTGTGCCGACTATTTGGTTGCTTGACTTATTCCCTTATTTTTTGGCCCGTGAATTTTGAGAGGGTTGCTTAACAAATGGGTGGAACTTGGAGTTTGCCAAATTTGGTTGATTCCTCCACGTGGCACAAGCAAATTGAAATATTTAAACCATTTCAGATTTAGTTCTCGATTTTTTGATAGTACAACTGAACTAAATTTTGTAGTATAATTCATCATGTTCACATATGCATAATTTTGTATTGAACTAGTCAAATGATACTTGTGACGCACATATAGTTTATGAATTTAATATATTTTTTTATAATTTTAAATAGAATAAGATATAAAAAAAAATCTAATTTTATATCAAAATAAATAAAATTATCACTCTCTCTATATATACATATATATATAGAGGTTGGTTATAAAGAGAACTATCTCTTAAATAAGAACTAAGAATCGATAACCACCGTTAGATTGAATAAGATCGAACGATTCATAATTATTTAATGATAAAAATAGTTAAATCCCTAAATTTTTTTCTATTCGGATCTTTCATATTCTATTTTTCATTGTTCATATAATCCATGTTATTGTTCATACAATTGTAGTTCTTGTTCATGTCATCACATTCCAATTAATTGTTATGTTTAATTATGTAATTCATGTTGTTGTGCATGTAATCGTAGTGATTGTGCATATCTGAACATTTATCATGAATATATAGAATCCCTTAATTATAGGATTAAACGGTGACCACTAAAATTTGAGCATAATAAATAATTTATAATTAATCTTGACCGTTAGATTATAAAAAATGGATTAACCATATTAACTCTTAGTTCTAAAAAGATAGATTTCTCATTTGATCCACTCCTTATATATATATATATATATATATATATATATATATTAAATTACTAAACTATCCTTAAAATTTTACTTAATAAATATGCTATAAACTACTAGCTAGGAATGACAACATTAATTAGTTCTAAAGATATACATATCCAACTTCTGAAAAAATACACACCGATCACCTAGTTGTTAGTTTTATTCAACAAATTTTATAATGAATAAATTGTTCCTAAATGAATACTGACATTTTCTTAAACTATACGCGCATACTGTATGTGTGTGAGTTGGTGAACTTTTTATAATCATTAATCATGTTTGGGTTGTCCTTTTTCTTCAAGTCGATATTAAATTATATATAGGTGGAAAAGGACAGGAAAAAAGTAAGAGAAAACAGCATTGCTTGAATAAATATGACATACACAACACGCGTTTCTTCAAAGTCCAACGGCTGTTGTGAAAATACAAATGAGCGAACCACACTGCATGTGATGTGAGGTTGTAAATTAGTGTGAAAACCTCTCTTTTGTCTTCTTCTAATAACATACTGAATATTGCTTTTTTTAAGCATAATCTCTGTCAACCGTGCCTTAAAATTACATCTTAAGATCTATTTAATTTAATCAATTTGAAACATCTTTCCCCCTTATTGCGAAAAATGATCAACTCCTTGAAATTGAAACTAGAGCTTCCATCATATAAATATGAGCCTATAATAATCTAATAAAAATCAGTAAACTATGTTAAACAAAATCTTAATTTAGAATTAATAAGTCTTGAATGGGACTTGCTAAATTCTAATCAACCCATAATCAATAATTAATACGGTCGTCCACAGGCAACCTTTCGCGTATAACTTGATGAATTCTGGAGAGTACCGGATGTACAATTTTTCAGAAAATTCAAAATTCATATTCAACCAATACATTCCCATAGTCAGAGAACATATTATTCACTATTCAACCCCCAGCAAAATAAGACTTATTTTCCACCTCATAGAAAAAGAATTTTAGTTGGGCACTAAGAGGGTGTTTGGCTAAGCTTATTTTAAAGAGCTTATAAGCTTTAAGAACTTATAAAATGTTTTAAGAGCTTATAAGACATAATGTTTAAAGAGATTATAAGTTGTCAAAGTGTTTGGATAATTGAACTTATAATCTAGAGAAAGAATTATGAGTTAGAGAGAGAAAATTGACGAGAGGGAAAATCGATAGTGTATATGTAGAAAATAACGAACCGTAGTAAGGTTATTTTGGTAAATTCATTGTTAATTCTAAAATTATGAAAAAATAAGTTGTGGTTGATTTATATATTTTTAAGGGAGTTTATAAGCAGCTAAGCTTCTAAACAGCTTATTTTGTAAAATACTTTTCATTAATTTATAAACTTTTCATAAGCTAAGCTTAGCAAACACCCTCTAATTCAAATTCCTTCGTTTCAGCGTTAGGGCCCACTCCAAAAGGGCTTCACCGTCCGCTCTCAAAAACTCCTATAAATACCCAACTCATCAATCACCTCAACAAACAATATTCTTCTTATACATTAGCACAAATGGAAAGTAGTAGATCAACAAGAAGGAACACTTTGATGTTTATGATAACAGTATTATTGGTTATGGGCTCACAGTTGTCTCCGGCCGAGTGTCGAACTCTTCGGCCAGCCACCGCCGCAGCAGTTGGTGGCGGAAAGGAAGGAGCCAGAAACACAATCAGCACGGAAGAAACAACATTATTATCATCACTTTCTGCAAAAATTCAAGAACGCGTAGCAATCGCCTTTCAGTAAGAGGTTTGATGATCATTTTGGCCTCCGGTCCCAGCAAGAGAGGCCCCGGTCATTAGACCAAATGTTTTTCTAGAGTTCTAATAGGATTTCTTTATTTTAGTTTTCTTTGAATCTTTTTTTTCTGGTTAAAAATACACCAGGTTCTGAGATTATTGCAGGCAAATTTATTTCATGTTGTTGTAGGATATATATAGCATATACTTGTATCAACTCTCTGTAAATTGGATTGTTAGCCAAGAAGAAACTGTATATTAATTTAATTGAATTTCATGTTTTACTTAGTTATGAGATAGTTTGAATGCTTGCTTTAGTTTTTGTATGGTTTGCAATTCGTATATGTTGGGTTGTTATCGTGTTAACAAGATAAGACAAAATATGAATATGATCCTTTAAGGATTTATTCGATGCGAACACGACATGAGCACAACATGGACACGAATATGACACGATTTTTTTCGTATTGACACAACATGAAACAACAAATTCAAACCAAAATTAAAAAAAAAATAGAAATAAAAATATACAAAATAATAAAATTAATATTAAATATATATAAATGTTATCGGGTTATACGAAAACGACACGATTCCGACACAAACACAAATGCAACACCAAAAGTGTTATGTTACACGAACATGACACGAATCCGACACGAACACGACACGCAATTATCGTGTCATCACAAATACAATAAGACTGAAGACGAATCTATTAATTTAATTTGTATTCATATTTTGTTTTGTTTTGTATCGAAAAATGTTAATCCTATGCTTTTGGTTGGTTTTGCGGCTGTAGTTGTAATAGAATCATTAATTTGACTTTGAAGGAATATTTCATTTAAGAGAAATAAGAACCACTCGAAAAAGGAAAAGGATCGGTGAAAAATATTCGTAAGCCTCAACTCCTTTTGAAAAGGCGAAAGTTGGCATTCGAAAGACAAGTTCCTAGAAATTTGGAAATTTATGGGACGTACATTTTATTTTGGTTGATAAAATAAATCACATAAATTTTTATAAGAAAACAACATGAATCAAGATCCCCATAGTCCCATACATTTTATTTTGGTTGGTAAAATAAATCACATAAATTTTTATAAGAAAACCTCATGAATCAAGATCCCCATAATAATATGGATTTTGGATATATAAGTATTAGATGATAGTTGATACCAGTGGCGGACCCAGACATTTTGGTCAGGGGTCCAAATAATCATAACTTATAAATTCATAAAAAGAATTTTATAATTAAAATTAAAAATAAATAATAATTTAATATGAAAAATTGAAACTTAGTGCTATATGCTTAAAAACAATTAATGTATCCATTGAAACAATCAAAATTAGTATTTTCATTGTCAGAAAAAAGAAACAAACAATTCTTTTCTATGTTTAGCTCCCTTTCAATTTTTATGTATTTATTTACGCATAATATAGACTATTTTTCACATATTTTGTACCTTTAAATATATATTACTAAATATAAAATTACTATTATATCCCTAGTGTTTTTAAAATCCAGTGGGGCCCAGTGCCCCCACTATACCCCCCGGGTTCGCCACTAAGAATGAATTCAAATAGGAATGAAATAATGGTGGAAATGGAATGAAATATATAGAAATTAAACAAAATTGAAATAAAATGAAACATACATAATAATTATTATTATTATTATTATTATTTAATAATATGGTTTTTATTATACTATGATTATTAATATTATATTATTATTATTGCTATTTTAGTTTTTTAATTATTGTTATATTATAAGAAATTAAAATTTAATTTTGACTAATCTCATGTTCATGGGATGAGCAATACCATGGGGGATGAGAAAAATTGTTAATCTCATGTTCATAGTAATGGGCCTTCTTTCGGGAATGATGATTCATACTATAAAAATCATGTCAGTCATAAGATTGAGAATGAACACAAGAATCACAATTTCATTCTTGCATGTCAACCATGCCCTTATTTGATGACAAATTTGGTGTTTAGTTGTGTTCGGATCTAGGTATAGATATAGTCACGATAAAAAAAAAAGCCGCATTAACGACATAATATATCGTCGTCGTTAATTATCAAATATCCATTGTTAATTCTAATTCACGACAGAAAATAATTGTTTCCAAATTCATCGTCGGCATATATGATGGGATATGGCCCAACAGCTCAAGCCCACTGACAGGGCCCAAACGAGCTGGGCCTGACATTAGTAGCGGAACCCTAATCAGCCCCCAGAACTCGAGTCAAGCGCCACCCTCCACGTGGAGCACGGAAGGCGAAGCATCCCTACAGGCGAGAGGAAGAGCCCTTACGCGCCAGGGGAAGAGTCCCGACCAATGGAGGGAATGGGCACGCCTTTAGGAGTCCCCAAATATGTATAAATAGGAGTTAGATCGAAGGTAAAAAGGTTGGCAACTATCTGAATGCTAAGAGCTTGTAACTACACTCACTGTACTCAAATCATAGTGAAAGTATTGAGGAATCACTCCTCCGTGGACGTAGATCTCATTACGATCGAACCACGTAAAAACCTTGGTGTTCTTTACTGCCTTACATAAATCTCACATATCTACTTATATTAGATTTATCAATATATATCGAAGAGTCTTCCATCATTGAATTTAATGATGGATTTACGACAAAAATATATATCGTTGGTGAACGGTTGATTAAGTTCACATTTTAATGATTGATATATTTGTCGTTAATTGACGACGGATGCTAATCTATCTTCAATGTTTGTTATTACCGTTAAGAGGACGATGATTTTTCTATCGACATTCTGTTGTTTTTATATATATTAATTCAATTGATTCATTCTTATGATATTTTTCAAATCAAACTTGCTACAATTTATATAATGTCAAATAGATCCACCCAATCATTCAGTGAAAATAAAATGTGAGTGATTATATTATTAAAACATAATTTAAACAAAACATCTAAGATAGTTACATCAAATTAAAATATAGCATACATAACTACTCTTTATCTGAATCATTATCAGCAGACTCTGAGGTTTCTAAATTAAACATCTTCATCATTGTCAGAACCATCTTCGTCATTCTCATCTACGATGTATACTAAACCATCGTCTAGATGACTTGGCTGTGGAACATCATCTATTGATTTACAGGGGGTTTCGTCTAATAGTTCAGGCAAAGACACTATTGGAGTAGATTTGTTCTTGGAGACTTTGGATCTTGTCGTTACCTTACAAGTTGTCAACCATTCTCTTTTAATAAACTTTAATACCTTGGGTTGATAGGATAAATGGTTTGCATTTGTTATATTGGCAAGTCTTGTTGATAAAAACCAACTTAAAGTCACGATTAATCGACGTTCTCAATGGAGAATGGTCAAACCACTGACACTTGAACAATGTGGTGGTTTCGGTTGGTAAGACAGGATACTGAGTACCATTACCTCCAACAAGTGTCCATAGTAAGGAGGGTAGAAAGATTTGTTCTTGCATTTAGTACATGGACACTTTACGTTTGTTCCATCCATATGTGTTAGTTGAGCAATAGCAAAATGTATAATAACTTTGACTCCATTTATGACCTCCATAGTTAGACTACCCCTTTGATAACGTTTATATATATCCTCGAATTGAACTCATTTGGTAAGTCCTGAAGGGCTCCTATTTATATTTATATTTATCTTAGATTCAATCAATAAAATCATGGCGACATGCAACTATGATCAGCAAACAATGAAAACCATAGTGACAATCATTGCTGCCACATTCGTCTAACCTCCCTATTAGTGGGCCAACCTCTAATTATCATATAATATATTAAAATTCATCATCTATCAAAAACATCGCAAGTTACAACACTTCACGATAAAATTCATCCAAATTCATCAAATTCTATCTATCTAAATTCATCCAAATTCATCAAAACTCATCCAAATACATCATAATTCGTCTAAATACAAAATTTCCTCTAACTACAGCAATCAACAAAAATCATTATAACTCATAAAATGGCATGTATAAATTATCAAAATAGCATCAACAATGAACAAAAATCAACCAAATTAAATCATTAAGATTCAAGAAATGACGTAAAACCATTAGAACTCATAATTGGCAGTGGGGAGCAACAGCAGAGGCGATGAGGGGGAGAAGAGAAGAGGGTTTTGGCAGATTTTTAATTTTGGGAGGAAGGTCGTTTAGTTATATCGCTATTTAACGCAGATTATCAATAAAATATTTTAATTAAAAAAGAAAGAAAAAACTAAATTTAACGACGGATACAACGACGAAAAATATAAAAATGAAGAATTTTTTTAAAAATGCTGTTATTTAGCAACAGAATATCGACATAATATTTGTAATTTTAGAAAAGCAAAAATAAAATAATAATGATGGGTATAACAACAGATTTTGAAATTAAAAAAATAGTCATAAATTCATCAATTATTTGACGACAGACCTATGATATTTTAAAGACGGTCATTTTAAATTATTTAATCAATATTAAAATCCATTAACCACGGATAATTGATTCATCGTTATGTCTCGAGCTCTTAGGGCCCCCGCAAGATTTTAATGACAGATTCTTTTCTGTCGTAATTTGCGTCAGTAACACCGCTTGTTTTTTGGAGTAAATATTACACAAGATTCTCTAATATTATTAAATCTATTTTTAATTGATGAATGTGTAATATTTTGAAACCTCGTTAGTCGTTACTAATGGTATCCATAATCCATCCCGTAATAATCGTATCACTAAAGCTGTTTTTTCATGGCTTTTATGGAGTTATGAGAAATGCAGTAATCAGTAGGATCTTCCAAAAAAAATAGTTCACTTTCCTTATTACATCAACTTCATAATTTTTATCTTTCATCTACCCACTTATTTACAAAAAATATATTCATGACCCATATTTTTATTTCTCACTATCTATTAATATATTCATTTATGATCTTAATGGCCTACCTTTTATTTTATTACCTATTAATCTATTTATTTATTATCTTCATTCACATTATGCTCATTACGATTTATTAAAACTCGTGCTATCAAAATTAAAGAACGAATATGATGGACGAAGAGAGTTGTAAATTTGGAAAATAAGTCACTAAGTTGTTGAAAAATTCCTACAAAGATATCATTGGAACTTATATCATTTTAAAGATAGTACTGTGGCAGTATCTTTAAAACATAGTAATTCTTCGCATCCAAAATACTTGGTCCAATATTTGTTTTTTTAGGGTCCCAATTATAGTCTTATTATCCTATTTAATAAGGGTTAATCGAATTTAAAGGCATGAACTTAAGATTACTATGCAATTAAAATACTATTTTTAGATTTTGGCAAAATAGTGTTCAATCTTTTAATTTATTGCGTTTAGGATCGCCCCAATTTCGATTGAATTGTCAAATTTTCAATTTCAAATAAATTCTTATCTTCCGAACCTTTAACTTGTAAAATTAAATATTGGATTTTCATGAGTTTGAGGAGATAAAAATTCAACATATGGTTTGACATTCAATTCTTGCTAACCACAACAAATTTCACAAAATCTACAAGTATCAGTTGTTCTTGTAGAATACTTTAGTGGTCTTACAAAATTTATCACCATTAGCAAATATTGAACGTCAAGTTATATACCAAAATATTCCTTGTGTTGAGCCCATCAAATCACAACCTTTGATTTCTCAAATTAAAAGCTCGAACAACAAAATTTTGTTTAAAATTAAAAAATTAACAAAATGGTCAAAGTTGGGGATGATCTTAATCGCAACAAATCGAAAAATTAGTATTATTATGCCAAGATTTGAAAGTGGTATTGTAATAGCAATTTAACTAAAATTCACGTATTTAAATGCTATTATCCCGTAATAGTATTGATACTACTTAATTTTCTAAAAGATTTACAAATACAGTAAAAAATTTATACAATCATATTGTTGGGATTTTGAAAAATTATTATTCCCTCAATCCACGATAAATATATTATAATTTGCCTTATTTGGTGTTCACGAAAAGTATATCACTTTTATTTTTAGAACAATATTCCTTATTATCCAACTTCACAACCACTCATTATTTATAAAAAAAATCATTATTACCACTCACAATCTAATACATGGTGGGATTCTTTCTCCACTCAAACAACACAGATCAATAATTTTATTAAAAACTCGTGTCGTCACAAGTGATATACTTATTGTGGATAAATGGAGTACTATAAAGAGGTTATTTCTTAATAAAATTTTACATAAAAATATTTTTCTTAGAAAAAAAAAATCAATATAATACATTTAACAAAGTCATGTACTTACTACGATAATTGACTCAAACAAATATATGAACTTTGATAGTATATATATATGAACACACACACATATATATATATATGTGTGTGTGTGTGTGTGTGTGTTGATCATGCACCAATTATCTGAAAAAATATATGGTACCTAGGTCGAACATAGTAATGCAATATTAACTAGTGTTGAAGTGATTTATTGGTAAATTTATTTATAATTATTTTAAGAGTTTTGTGGTAATTTATTTAAAATGGGAAAGTTTCCAAATAAATAAATATAGATGCCGTTTATAAATACTGCATAAGATTAGACTCCCCTTCAAAATTTTGAAAATTTGATAGGTCTAGGATGAAATAATTTGGATTTGGAATTATCATAATAAGTCAAATGAGATCTAAAAGTTACTCAAGAGTAAACCGTTGGCTGTGGTCGTAGACCAACTCAAACATTTGAATTAAGTTAATGAATTCAGAATCATCTATCACAGTCGACTAAGATAAAAGGATGACGAAGAATAAGAAGATCAGAATGCTTATTGCTAAAGTTGGTTCATACAAATTAGTTTTGGCTATCTCACTTGATTCAATATAAAGAAGGTGGGCGTGAAAATTCAGAATATGCTGCTCGTCAACATTATAAATTGGTTATAGAGTAAGAGCCGTTCACTGTTCAAGATGAAACAATTTAAAGGACTGTCTATTTTTATTTTCATCACAAGAATTTTTATAATTCTATTTGAATTAAGCAAGTAATCTCAAATTGTAAAATTTGTCAAGCGTCTTGAAATATTTTCTAATCCTTTGCACTAAAAATTAAGTTAGTCTATACTAACTTTATATATCTAGAGTAATCATCAATAGTAAATGCCTCTAAAACTTGAAGAAATTGTTAAGACAATAGATAAAGAATGACTTTCTTGTACAAATCTATATAGAAAATCTAATATGGGCAAGAAAATGTACAAAAGGTCAATAAACCATTTTTCTGCTTCATATTTTCCTTTATTCGACAGACAAATTTGACATTTTGATATATGACGAAACAAAAACTAAAAGGCGCTCACACTAGTTATATATATATATATATATATATATTAAGACTAAGAGCTTGCGCCCCACGGACGTAGTTCAATTGGTTAAGAGCTAGCAAATTTGAAACAAAAATCAAAAATCGAATCCTAACAATCATAGTGTGAGAGTTTCTCTCTTTTTAGGATGACTCCTTGTGGACATTAGATAAAATCCTCATAGTTGTAGCTCCTTGTGAGCACTAGTTAAAGTCCTCATGGTTTCTTAATCGTTGAATCATTGTGATTTGGTTTCTTAATCGTTGAATCATTGTGATTTACCCTCTCACATTCTCATAGGTAAGAACTGCCGAGAGAGAGTTTCCCCTTTTGAAACAAAGACTAAGAGCCTGTGACATTAAAATTGACAAACTAGAGTAATAGTACAATAGGATAGGCCCGTCGGGTCTATCAAAGCTTTCGGTATAGGTGATTCTTAGAGATAGATGTTTTATTTTATTATTTATAATGAAAGCGACATTTATTTTTGAACATTTATACTTATTATGTGAACATTCATTCATACCTTACAGAAAACTCATGTAACAATAATCTTAGTAATAAATATTATAAATAATAATAAACTAAAACTAAGTGCACATTGAATTTAATTAGGATACGAGAATTAGAGTATTAGACAAGACTAATGCAGTGGGATAACATGCTCAATGGGATCGTCTCATCTGAACCGTCAATATAGAGAAATCTAACTAATTAGGACGAGTTTTAAATATAACCCAAGTTCATGATCGAACAATTAGATAAACTTGAAGTAGAGGTTGCAATTTAAAAGTGCGCAAGGATCAACTAACGCTAGGCAGTTCCAAAGCATAGATAGCTAAAGGGATTTTAAAGACACTACACAGAAGTGGCTCCGAAAAAACAAAAACAAAAACAAAAACACACCAAATAGAAGACAAAGCACCAAAGAACTCAGCTAAATTGTGGCCGTAGATTGCGTACCTCAGAAAAAGTTAACAAAAAGAAAAGATTTTAGCTTAACTGCACCCTAAACTATAACAGCACTGTTAACAAAAAGGAAAACGATTTAACTTAAACTGCACCCTAAACTATAACAGCACAGTTTAAAAAACGATTTTAACTTAAACTGCACCCTAAACTATAGCAGCACTCTTCAATTGAAGATGGCCACTACAAAACCACCTTCTAAGGTAAGAAAGAGGCAATTAGTTACACAAGAAGTGCTGCTATTTATTCAATGACAAAAGAAAGATTACCACGGCACCAACTCAGCAGAATATTTATTCACTCCAATCCACAAAATAGTAACATGAAGGGGGGGCTGCCTTACATGTGATCTCTCTATTGTCATCTATCCTAAACCCTGCTGTCCAGGGTCCCAGGCAATCACATTTGTACCTGTCTCACCTTTTCAGAAGCATCGCAATAAATTTAACTAAATTCCTAAACCCGGCCCGTCAACCAAGTGTTGGGTTCTAGGAGGAGATCACAGCGCCTTTTCGATTTTACAGCCACAACAACATTCAGTGATCAGTGCTTCTCATTCTTCTATGCCATTTTTAAGTCCTCTTGAATAATATATGTTATGCCCATTTCTTAACAACTCGACACCATCCTAATTTAGGAAGCCTAATAGAGATAGTCTTCTGACAACAAGTGCAGGATAGCATCCTCTTTTCAGCTTAGCAAACAGGGAACATAGTATTTCTAATCCTCTTGCCCAACTGAACGGAAATAACCTGCTGTACCATATCTTCCCCCAAACAGGAAGAGAGTATATGACAAAGACATTTTACTTGCTACAGAGCTTCACAATGACATCTTTGAGTTGTAAATACGAAGTTTCTGGATACAAGTCACTAATCTACCTGAACCTCAGCCCACTAACCTTGGCTCCATCATTTAAAGTTAACCCAACTTAAAGCCCACTCAAACATCAACTACAACCAAATGCAAAGGCCATTTTACCCTACAATGTGAACCAGAGCGACAATCAATTTACACTAGCTACCTACAATGAATAACAAGATGAAGTTCTTGGATGGGTGGTTTTGAAAGCCAATCCATCCAAACAATTGGATAAATGGGCAGACCACTCCTCACAGAATGCCCAGCAAAGGTCCCAGCAAGAGACAAAGCATAATACAGATCAACATGTATCAAGGGCCCTCCACTTACATATGCATTTGGAACTCATGCGCGACAAATTGCACAAGTGACAGGCACCCAAGAGGTGAATAATTACGCACCGCACCACTGCAAAGCTAAATGCCAGGGAGCAATCTTTACAGCTACATGTAATGATTAAAAAATATCGTAATTGAACTCAGAATTACACAAGCCAAGTTGAAGTCCATAGTGTATCAAATATCAATCTTCAGGAAGCATGATCAAGCCAACAAGATTTCTAGCCAATATGGAAATTCCAGTTTAATAAAAGCTCAACATATGTTATCAAGACGCAATCGTGATAAAGAGCTAAATAAACTAATATATATTGAGCACAAAGCACCCACATAATAGTAATACCAAGTAGTTCCCAATCTCAACATAATAAAACATCGGCGTGATATCACTAGCAAAATTAGAACATAGAAATTAAAGGAAATATTAATAATAATTTCAGCCACTCATTCATCATCGGCAACAGACTCGGTTTTCTCACTCTGCGGCGGCGCGGTCGACCCCGCGTCCGCCTCCTCCGCCTTGTGCGGCTCGTCTGTCGCCGGCGCAGGCTCCGGAGCGGCCGCCGACTCTCCAGATCTGGCCTTCACTGTTTCCAGCATCCGCTTGCTAATTTCCTTGGAATAAACCTGTAAAATCTCGATCCCGTCGTCATCGGTAGACGCCGCTTTCCCCGCGACCTCGAAGGCCTCTTGCTCGATGAGCTTGGCGGCTTCGACCGCTTCGTCGCGCGAAACGGTACCGTACCGCTTGGAGAGAATGGAGGGTGACGAAAGGGTCTCAATGAGGCGGTTCTTCACAGCCTCGCGCGTACGGTCGGTAGGTGGCCAGATGCTGAAGGAAACGTTGGAGTATTTGTCGGAGGCGGGGGCGGGGCGGTGTTAGGTGGCGATTGCTCGGTTTCGGCCATGGCGGTGGTGGCTGAGGGCGGAAGATCTTGGGGTTGGGGATTTTGAGTTGAGGATTCAATTTCGTCCGACATAATATAAGCTTTTTATTGGAGTAACAAAAATAGTGAAGTATTTTAAAAGGGTACTCCAAAGTCCAAATAGTGAGTATATATTTTATTAAACTTTGAGTTGAAATAGTATATATTTTATGGAAAATTAAAGAAGAATCAGTATCGGTATGAATTCTGAAATCTGAAAATGTAGGGGCTTTTGGGCCACTAGTTGGATATACTAAGAAGACCATCACTTGAGACATTGGAGGGTTGGACTTGGACTATCTATTAGTATTGTACTACAAGTTTAATTTTAAGATCAACAATTTTTTTATTAACAAAAAAAGTTTTCAAGTTTAAATATAAATTTAGTTGAAGTAGTAGTTTATAAATCAAATTGATTTCCTTTCCAAAAGAAATCAAATGATATTTTTATGAATCTTGTAACTAATATTTTGATAGAGGTATTGCAGTTCAAATATAAATTTAGATGAAGCAGTAGTTCAGAAATCAAATTGATTTCATTTCCAAAAAAAAGAAATGAATTGATATTTTTATGAATCTTTTAACTAATATTTGATAGAGCTAGACCAACAATAGCCTTACTTGATCTACGTTTTGAGCCCAAAACAATAATAAGCAACATTTAATATGTATCTCTAAGCCCAACAAGTAGTTGGACCGTAATAACTAAATACATGTTTAACAAATGAAAACTAACATCATATTCATATCTATCTATATATATTATTCATAAATTTTTTAACTATGTAAATATATATACACAGCTACGTTCAAATAATAACAATTTTTAATGTGAGAACTAAGAATCACAAAATTTTGCTATGAACAAAATGAATTCGCTATGAAAGTTGATGCATCTACTGATAAAGATACTAAATCCAAAAATTAGACATTTTTCACCCGGACTCGAATCCTATGATGACAAAAAATCTATTTTTTGGGATTTTTTTGGATTTAGTAAATTTCCATGGATTCATCAACTTTCATAGTTAATTTTTTGTTCTCACGATAAAAATAGTTCTCATGTTAACTATTCCCTATGAATTTAGTTAAAAGTATATATTTGAAAATCAATAATATAGTTTACAATTTTACATTTCAATTTTTGTAATTTATATTTTTTTATTCATCTTTCATTATTTCATAAACTATTACCGTGTATTGCATGGAGAGCAAATTCTAGTTCCAAGTTAATTTTGAATCACGTATACTGATCAAATAAATATAAAACTAAAACACAATAAAGAAATAGAAAGAACACAGAAGTCTTATGATTTTAACCTTACTTGGCTTACAAAATCAATAAATGACTTTTTTTTTTTTTCTTCTTCAAGAATTGGAACAATAAATAGATTACTCTGGGAATGCAAAGGTACTGCCTATACGTAAATACGTGCCGAAATATCGATGCATAAATTTTATTCGATCAAATTTACTACTTTCCATTCCCATCCAAGACCGACCCATTTCTTTTCAATACGGTTATTTAGGAGAAGAGTATAAAGTGATAAAAAATATGTAAGTCTCACAACTTTTAAATAGATAGTTATTTCATAAAAAGAAAACACGTCATCTTGAGATAATCTAAAAAGAATATAAGTCATTTGGATGTGAGGGTGAGAGTATAATGCAATAAAGGAAGTTGACTTTAGAGGGTGTTTGGCTGAGTTTATAAGCTCCTCAAAATAGCTTTTATAAACCGTTTTTCTATCAACTGTTTTGAGGAGCTTATAAGCTCAGCCAAACACCCTCTTAGTTACCAGAGCTCCAGCCTCTTCCGCAAAGAGTGGACGCAGTCCAGCTTGGATGAGCTAGTTAGTAGTACTACTCTATAGCTATCTAAAAATAGATAAATTAGAGAGAAAAAACTAAAGCTATAAATAACAACTGTGAAGTGAAAGTGGCAAATTGTCTTGATTAACCTCAGTAAAACTCCTTCACTTATTAGTTATTACTATAAAAAGCAATCCCTCACACTCATTTCTCCCACACAGCACAACATAACAGAAAAATTTCAAGCATAACCATGACAAAGTTAACCTTATTCACTGCCTTCTTATTTCTCCTATGCATTTCATGCATCGTCTCCCACTGCTTCAGTCGTCCCCTAAGTCTCAAGTCCGCCACCGATTCTTCCAGCGCCGCCGCCTGAAAGTTTGGGGAGGAGTACTGGTTCAAGCACCCCTGGCTTTTCGCTCATGCACAGATGCCCAACGGCGGTTTCAAGTGGCCGGTGCCGGAGAAGCAGTGGCCATAAGCTCATGCATGGTCCGATCCCTGATGAGGGTTGGAAGTGGCACTCCGATTGGCACCTCGCGCTTTCGCCTTTCCCTTACCCGTGATCGCCGAAGAAGGATGTGGCTGCGGATGAAACTGACGAGGCGGTGGCGGTGGCAGTCCCGCCCCCTGTAGCTTAGAGTTTATTTAGTAAACATGACTCGTTAATTGGTATAGTGATCTGGAGATGTTTTTGCTTACAATAAGATAGTTTTGATTTAGTTAAGTTAGGTACTATAAATTAGTTGGTTTTGATAATCCGAAGATGAAAAGGAAGAAAGGTGTCGAGCTGTCATTATTTCGTAAGATGTTTAAAGCATAAATTTAGAAGAGGCAATTATTGAAATACCCATTCTTATATAGTGAAAATAAAAATAGCTATTAAAAATAAAAATAAACACTCTTATAATTGTATCCTTACTATTATAATTTAATTTTAGCGTTTAATTTGATGGAACTCTTGAATTAGAGTTTTTTCCTTGATTTACTCTAAAAAAATTAGTATATTTTAGGATTTTCCCTACTGAAGTATCTTTTGGTGTGTTATTGTCAAAGTGTCATATAAGTCGCGAAGAATGTACTAAATACTAAGAATTAAACTTATAAAATTATAAATGCTAATTATCCATTAAGAGGGTGTTTGGCTGAACTTATAAGCTCTTTAAAATGAACATTATAAGTCGCATGAAAGTGTTTGGCAAAATAAGCTCCTAAACAATTTATAAGTTGTGAAAATAAGTTCCAACAAATTATAAGCCCCTAAAATAAGTTGTTCAAACCCAACTTATTTTTTCATAAGTTATAAGAACCAATTAATTTACCAAAATAACCTTATTATAGTTCGTTATTCCTACATATACACTACCAACTTCATTTCTCGTCAACTTTATCTCTTTAACTCACGATTCTTTCTCTAACTTATAAGATCAATTATCCAAACACTTTAACAACTTATAAACTCTTGAAACATCTTATAAGCTCTTTAAAATAAACTTAGCCAAACACCCCTAAGTAGCAACAGCGGTAGCTGCAATTATAGGGGCACCGTTGGAGTTGCTTTCAAGATTTGTCTGTGTTATTAAAAACTCATCAAAAAAGAAAGTGCAGCACCAGACAAATTATCATCAAAATTCATTAACTATACCAATCACAGTTTTGATAAATAATCTAAAAAAAAAACCGCTACAGTATTTATCTGTATATATGTGGCCAAAACAAGACAAAAGCAACAGATATATATATAGAGAGAGAAAATGTATAAATATCCAATCTGCTATAGAAGATAAAAATTATTCATTCATTTAAAATAGATAAAAGCTAATCATCATTAACGTAGAAGTACTGATATACCCTTGTTTATGCATAGACTATTTTTATCTCATTTTTAAATTTTGTAAATTGTTTTCTTGTTATCTTTATTGGTAACTTTATCGGATCTTTATTTGTATTTAATATTCAATACCTTATTTTTTATCTTTATTCAATGCCCTTATTTGTATTTTTTAACATAATTAAATATTTTCTTTAAAAAACATAATTAAATGTTTCTTGCGTTAATTCACGAAACAACTATATGACGAGAACCGTAAATTCGTGAAATGACGGATTTTGTACTTCTTTTCAAGATTTAATGTTGCTGATTAAAGGTTATTTCATGAATATTGAATATTGGGGAAATCACAAAATAATGAAAAAAAATGAAGTTGATAATAAAATAAGATTAAAAACAAATCACGATTTATTTTCCGAAATAATTAAAATCACGAATTAATGAAAAAGAAAACGACAAGCACGTGACTTTATAATTGAAAAAGTAAATTATTTCATCTGAACTTATAAACACACGAAATCACGAATTTGCACGTGCGAAGCTCATAAATTTGAGAAATTAACCCACGCATAAGTCAATACATTCACGGATATTTGCAATTCTGTATTGTAATTTCTTGAATTGAACTTAATAAAATGTTGTAATTGAAGAATTTGTTAGCATATACCTCGTTGATTCGTGAATTAATCACACAGCAATGGATATTTAAGATTTTTGCGTTCCAGATTCATCAAATCGTGCTAACAAAACATGCAAACAATTTTCAGTTATTTGAGGCGGCGTGGCAGTAAAATAGGAGGAAAATTAGTATTGTTGGCGGCTGCTGATATGGTGATAGATATGCGGTTTTGTATAATTAATTTTAGAGATTACTTAACAATGAATCAATGATCGAGTCTTAACAATCGTGGTGTAAGAGTTTCACCTTCTCTAAGGTGACTTCTTATAGGTACTAGACAAAATCCTCTTAACTTTGTTAAGTCACCGTAATTTATCCCCTTATATTTTCATATGACTGAAATACGGAGGTTTCGAAGGTAGAATTTCTCCTTTTAAATCAAGGGAAATTGATTTGTAATTTTGCAGCCATCAATTTTGTATTTGTAGGGCTTGCAAGATAAATTGTAATTTTCTGCACGTGACTGGTAATAATTGTCTTGAAATTAACCATCTTATCATCTAGAAAACAGCATGCAAGAAACTTTTCAGCCATCGACTTTTTACTTTTTAGTAATTAAGAAGCTACTCCAAACAACATATAGGATAAATAAATTTACGATTTTTAACGTTCTCCTCCATAAAAATAAAGTATAGCAGTAGTATTCCATTTTATCTTTTTTCACTAGACAAAAAAACTAAGAAATTTGTACCCGAGGTTACACAATCTCCTTATATTTATTTTAATTTCTAAAACTAAATTTCAGTCGTGTATCTATGAACAAACTAATGAAGTTTCTGTTGAAAAAGACCGGGTTTATAACATGAAAAATGTGTTTTAAGAGTTTGATGTGGATTAATATATATCATTTTAATATCCACAAGACTTAAAAAGCAGTATCAAATGAGCAACATAAACATAACTGAGGTAGAGTTGTCACCTGGATTGGTCAGAACTGAAGCTAGAGCCCAAGGTTGTCACATTATGTGAACGATGGCTCTAACCCTATCGTGAAGAATATATTCATAACTAACTTGTACGTAGGTGTGAATTCGTATCTTGATGTGGCATCGATTACACAGATTGTGATACCTTAAAATGATAATCCCATCCTTAGGTAACTTATGGCAAATTACTACTCTACCCTTCAGGTATTTCTTCTACAAATACGTTCTCCCTTGTTTCAAAAAGGGGAAGTTGCCCGCACCACAACTCCATGAGAATATGAGATGATAAATCACGGTGACTTGACAATTAAGAAGCTAAAAAGATTTTGATTAGTGACTACAAGGAGCCACGTTAAAGATTGTGAAACTCTCACACTGCGGCTGCTAGAGTTCGATTTTTGGTCCTTTCAAATCATACTTTAATCAATCGGCCAAGGCCCAGGGCTACTTTCTCCCTTCTTCATGTAAAGGTATGCGATTTCACTCCATTACTTATAGGAAGATTCTCTTTGTTTAGAAACTAACTTGAGTATTGGAGTTTCTTTTCGAAGATCTCTTCATGCTTTGTTTTGCAGAGTTTCGACGTGTTTGCCCCGAAGATTTCACCAGCTAGCATCACAGATTAGCTCTGCCCCTTCTTCTGCTCACCTTCGGACTAGTTTGCTCTAAGTAGCTCTCTGTTTTTGTCGATGGGCTCTCAACCCAGTTCATCAGAGCTCTTCTACATTACTCAAGAAAGGAGCAAGATTAAAATAAATATGTCGAGTTTGTCGAAATGAACTATTTAAGTCCAGAAATGGTGTCATATTCACCCCTATGAAAAGAAAATTAGGGTATAATATTCGAATTTTATCCTTTCAGTCAAATTATTCGGAGCTTAATTTGGCTAGAAAATCAAAGAAAAGGTTAGCTTAAGTATCATTAGAGCTATGCTTCAAAGATGGGTGTTCTCATTCATAAAATGAGAATATCACACACTGAAACTCCTTTCTTTCCTATTCTTTTTATTAAATAAGACTATAGAAAATGGAAATAATTTACATCCACTGTTAGATTACTGAAGTACAAATAAATATTGATGGAATTATGATTACAACACGAGCTACCGTTAGCTGCTGGCATATACAAATATGCCCTTCTTCCTATCCCCTGTAGACTAGAAGGATCAAGCGAAATCATAAGTCTCTCTACTCTAGATTATTCCAATATTCATATACATTATACAGATTGGTGCCAAAATTTTATCATTTGGAATCAACCAAATCTCTAATGAGTGAGAGTGATAGCGTCTCGTAGAAGAACCCTTCATCTCCAAGGGAAACGCCCTCAACCTTCGACACTTGGGGTCGACATGTGCCAAACCAGTCGAACTCAGAATTTCCAGACCCGAAAGGAGAAAGTGTTGGTTTAATTTCCACAACAAGCAGATGTATTGGTAAAGAATCGGCATAGCCAGTTAGAAAGCTCACAATCGCTACGTGAAATGAGATATACCACGAATCCAACATACGCTGCAGTGCCAGTGCAGACAAGAAATCCAATCAACAGACCATTGACTTCGGAGAGGAAAAAGTGGAGCAAAAGGTATCCATTGATCACCATCACTAGTCCAGCCACCGTCCATGCGGCCCTCTACAGTGAAGGACATAAGTTTATTAGATAATTGTACGGTTGTACCTAACTTCAACATCAAGGAGAAGAAAGTGACATTCATGCATTTCACAAAATTCTCTATTACTATACAACCAAGAAACTAGCATTGAATGGTGTTGGAGGCGACAAGGAAAGGTGATTAGTCGATACAACATTGTACTGTTCATTTATGGCCCCATTAAGTCACGAATGGTCGCTTTTCTCAAAATAATAATGTCATGTTTTGTTAATTGTATGCAATAATTTTCTACAGATAACAAGACCTCTCTTTAGAAAATTGCAGATGGTAAAGCTAGCCTTGACAGTTACCGGTTAACGAGAGAAGCAGAACAATGAGGCATAACTTCATTAGCTAAAAGGCATGCCATGAGTCCCTTTCATCATTGAATGCATGGAGAATATACTAACCAACAGGCAAAAGAATCTAATAAATTTGCAATAGAATGAGGACGAGATGAAATTTTGACATACCCCGAGTAAAGGGCTGATCTTGAATACGCCCATCAACTGCTCCTTCGACACCAAGGTGAGAAGAGGGATGAGGGCGAAAGGTATCTGAATAGACTGTAGCACATTGAGCCACTCATTCAGTACATCTAAGGATGATTCCGATTTGTTAAAAACCAATGCCACTATTATCGTTGGTACAATAGCACAACTTCGAGTAATCAAAGCCCTCAGTGACTTCTTTAGACGGAGATTGAGAAAACCTCCCATTATAAATTGTCCAGCATAAGTCCCAGTTATTGTACTACTCGTCCCGGCTGCCAATAGCCCAATACCCCATATGTAGAGAATCGGAAAAAGGCCACCACCATATTTCTCCTCTAGATACTGTCCTGCGTTTACTAGGCCTATATACTCCGCTTGTTTGCTTCCACTGAATCCCTTAGCAAACACGGTTGTCACACATAAGTTGATCAAGAAGGAGACAAGAAGTGCAGCTGAGGACTCGATTGAGTAATAGTTGAGCGCCTCTTGGACCTGACCTTTCTTGTTGGGGTCGATTTTCCTAGATTGTACGAGAGCAGAGTGCAAAAAGACATTGTGAGGCATTATTACACAACCAACAACTCCCACAGCCTGCCGAATTGTTCTTGAACTAAGCCGCGGAACCAAAAGACCTGTTAAGAGCATGAATATTCAGTTCGACAGTCTTCACCAAATCATTCCGTTAAAATATTTTATTTCCTATCAAATGAATTTCCCATTTCAGACTTAAAGAATAGGATTATGATAGAGCATCTAACCTACTATAAGCTCCTTTCTGCTTGGCTTAGCATCAGCAAACATCCAAGCAAAGGATAGGCCCATAGTTGTGATAAGAACTGCAAACACAGCTTCCAACTTCCTTACTCCATAGTTTTCAAGAAGTAAAAATATAAAGCTGTGAAGCAATTTCAGATCAAAAAATATCAGTGATCAAACTAATCTCGCAGCAGACAAACAGATAGTAGCACTAACACCCTTAAGCCAAAAATGATAGTTGTCAGCACGAAAGCACCGAAAAACAAATGTTGCTTTTTCCAAGAAAAGAAAAATCCAACATTTCTAGTCTAAAATTAATGGACAAAATTGGATCTTTCTCACTCCCCGTAGCCATTTTATTAGACATAAAGGTAGCAACTTACGTGTGAAGATAACAAATTCTACTACAAAAGTGAGCATTATGCAGAAATGAATTCGATTTCCACCCACATCTAAAGTGAGTGACATTAGAAACAAGATAAAGTTATAAGGTGGTTTCCACACAGACTAAATAGCTTCACAGACTCTTCCCTGAACGAGCAAAATATGCCATTTCACCAAAAATAGCTGTCAAAAATATCTGCAGTTACAAGTTAAAATAGTAAAATTGGAATTTCTATCTTCTCAAAAGATTTTTTTTTTTTTTAAAAAAAGAATTGAATTTACCCAGCTTCAATCTCCCATACACACTTCCTCATTCTCTAATTCAATCTCAGTTCATAAATGAAAAGGTGCTATTTTTTTTCGCAATCAAAACAGAATGCGCAGACAACTAGAAACATAAAAAAAATCAAGTAAATCACGGAAAAAAAACAAAATTACCAATCAGCAGCAGTAATTAGAACACCAGCCCACAAGGGAAGAAACCCTCGGCTCAAAATCTGAATAGCGATCGCGCTTCCGATCACCTCCTGAATATCAGCCCCAATCAACGCCACCTCCGCCATAAACCACAGCACAATCCTCGCCCAGTCCGGATACTCATCGCGGCAGAGCTCCGCCAAGTGCCGCCCTGTCGCCACCCCTAGCCTCGCTGACAGCATCTGAATCAGCAGCCCCATCGCCGTGGCCCACATCAGCAGCCACAGCAAGGAGTAGCCGGCAATGGCGCCCGCCTGGAGATCCCCCTCGAGATTCCCCGGATCTAGAAACGCTATGCTCATCAGGAAGCCCGGACCCGTGAACATCCACAGCTTCTTGAACGAGAACGGCGGAGCGCCAGAGTAATTGGGCGAATCCAATTCGAAATCGGCAATCAGGATCTTCTGCCGCGCCTCGTACGCCGCTTCCTCGTCTTCGACGTCGTCGAGGTTGTCAGCTCTCGTTTGAATCTGAACGGCGTCGGATTTTGGCGAGGCCGATAGGGGCAATAAACGGCGTGATTCATCTTCTCTCTCTCGGTCGTCTGCTTGGAGCTGCTGGGCTTGTGGATGGGAATTCAGATGTGCATGGTTGTCTGGTGGGGTGGTTGAGTTCATTGGATTCTTCGAATTACAGCTGAATTTATCGATGTGGCTGAGGCCTATATATTTTGGTTGGATGCCGTAGTGCCTACGGTGGCAGGCGGTGGCGCGTGTAGAGATATCAGATTTAGTGAAAGCGAGTAGCGGGGCTATTGAATTTATAGATTAGCGGAAGAGTACGGCCGCGGAGGATGACGTGTCATTGTTTATCGGGGAGCTGTTGACGTGGACCAACCATGATTTGACATGTAGGATACATACGGGCAAGTGTAGCTGCAGTGGCTCTTTTGGGGAGCGCATGCTAGAGGCTTTTGCGAAATTCCGGTGGTTATTCGCGGGAGGCTTTTGACTCACTTTTTTTTCCCCACTTGTTTCAATTATAGATGCTTTTGTGCAAATTATTGTTTTTAATCTTTTTGACATATTTATAATTCAATTAAATTAGTTAGCATCGTTCAAATCAAATCAAATCAAATCATTTAGAAAAGCATAGTTGTGGAAGTATGTGTGTTAAAAAAGTTTAAGGTTAAATGTCGTCATAATGAGGCCATTTCTTTTATGTGAATTTTTTATAATGTAATTGTATGTTTTATATAGTACGTCAGTTATTACGTACGTAAAAATAAAATTTGTTTAAAACAAATCCTTAATAGAGAAAATGTGTTTCTCTCCTAAGAAAGTAGAAGATGGACCACTAATCCTAAACCGTTAGTATTAGCTAATTAGGTGTTTCTATATACCTTAAAAATCAATCTCCATGGAGCCCTAATTTGTAGTAGTGAGTTTGTTATTGAGAAATCTTGAATTTGAATTCCACAATGTCCTCTAAATTAGAATTTTCATTGCGATAAACTTAATTAATATGGTTTGTCTCCCTAATAAATTTTCAAGCTATGGAACAGAGACAGGATAATCAGATTACGATCACAAGCGACATTTGTTAATTTTTCCTAATTGTGAAAAAAATAATTAAAAAATTACTGTTCAAAACCCAAAAACTTGGATAGTTTTTTCAGAAGGTATTAAGAAAATAAGACAACTTTTCTACGTGTACAACTATTGCAATTTCGGACATAATATAAAATGACCATTATCCGCGTGCAATAAAATCGGTTTGACGATAAATAATTATTGTTGGATTTTGCGACGTGAGCAAAGTTCAAAATGCAGGCTTTGGGAAAATCTGGAATAAATATATAATAATATATCAAAAGTGGTTTGAATTAGACGTACAATGGACTATTATGAATAGGGTTTGAAAACGGTTTTCGATTTTCGATTAATACCGAGCCGAATCGAAATCGCATCATGTTGGTTTAATCAAATATTATATATTTGGTTTGTGGTTTGGTTTGTGATAAAATATTTAAAATTTTTCTGTTTTCGATTAATCAATAATTAAAAGGTTAATAACCGAGTATTGAATATTTTTTCTTTTTATAATTATGTTCTCATCATAAAAGATTAATAAATAAATAAAAATCGAATCTTTATTCGTAGGTAAAGTTCAATAGAATTATCAGAAAATAAAGAATAGGTTTGTGCGTAGTGAGCACGTGGTTTTTTTAGTGGCTAGAAAACTTGTAACTAGTTGTAGTATATCAAAACTTTAAATCATATGTATGATAAATTAAATAATTAATTAATATATGAAAGTAATTAAATAAATTATTTTAAGTCAACCGCATAAAATTAAAAATAAAGCTATAATTAATTTATCATATATTTAGTTTAATCGTAACTATCTAATATTTAGACTGTTTAATGTATTTGAGTAAGAAAATAAAAAGTTATATGTACTATTTTATTTTTCGATTAATCGAAAATTGAATTGCACTAACCGATGTAGTTTTCGGTTAACCGAACTTAATAAACGGTTCGGTTTCAGTTTTAAAATTTATGAAAATTTCGATTTGATTAACCAAAAAAATTATTACGGTTAACCGAACCGAACCGTTCTCCACCCCTAATTATGAGAAGGATATAAAATATATCTTTTCATAATGATATTTATTATTTAATGTTCTTAGTAAAGTTAAATGCAATTCACTTGAAAGTTTAAATGAGATCAAAAATTAATTCTTAATACAACCTCTTTTATTTATTCAAAATAAAATCATTGTCAATTTCAAAGGACATTAATATAGGTCAAGTAATTAAGAAAAAAAATTAAATACACATTTAATACAAAAGGTAGACTATAACTTCGGTTGGGAAAGAAAAGGATAGTGAACTATACTTTTCGAACAAAAGAATAATTTCTTAGAAAGTTCGAATATATATTAATAATATTTTTATTTGGGGAATTTTCTAATAAGTTTTAGAAACAAGCATCACCGCTAGAGCAATTGTTAAGTAGCAGTTTGGTGTTATTATGCCATCAAAATTGTATCCCAAGCTGATTCCAAGAATGCTCATTAGTTTTCCTCAAAAAGAAAAAGGAATAATAAATAAATAAATAAAAGAATGCGCATTAATTTCGGAGACTTGCGGATTTGTGTGGAATCCTTAGCGATAATGAGAAGTGAGTCATAAAAGCATTTGCTAAGACATTTTCTTTATGTTTTTATAGTTTCATCATTTTATATTTTCAATCTTACCACTCTTTTCTTGATATTTTATTTTGGTGTTAGAAAGTTACTCCAACTAAAGTACCAAAATGATTAATTTTAATTCTTTCCCACATTCATGCTCCAACAAAATATTATTAGTTACTCCCTTTATTTTTTTTAAGTGTCAATTACCGTCAAATTAAATAGTCAAATTAAATAAACTAATGAAGTAAGTAAATTTATATTTGTAACCTCATTAATTATCATGATAAATGCAATCATACAATAAATTATCAAATTTCAAAAGTATTAAATAAGGATAAATAGGAAATGTATCATAATTTTACTCTCAAATTGCGAACATGATACTTATTAAAAACAAAACAAAAAGATACTAATGGAGACACTTAGAAAAGAAAGGAAGAAATATAAGTTATAACTATGACAACATTCTCCAAATAAATTGTTCTTCAACATTTTTCTAATTATTCAATGCTTTGATTGACAAAACACTTATTTATAAGAGTCGGTAGCTACATGACCTCTCAATCACGAATCATGAAACACAAGTAAAACTATTAACACATGGTACGGAGTGGGAAGAAATATTCAAAGTTGAGAAAGGAGATTAACCATGGTTGATTTATTAGAGGGTGTTTGGCTAAGCTTATAAGCTCTTTAAAACAGCTTATAAGTTCTTTAAAAAAATTTATAAGTTCGTTGCAGCGTTTAGCAAAATAAGCTCCTAAACAAATTTTATAATTTGTGAAAATAAACTCCAACAAATTATAAGTTCCCTAAAAATAAGTTGGTCAACCATAACTTATTTTTCATAAACTTATAAGCAATCATGAATTTACCAAAATAACCTTATTATAGTTCATTATTTCCTACACATACACTATCAACTTCACATCTCGTCAATTTAATCTCTAACTATGATTTTCTCTCTCTAATTCACGATTCTTTCTCTATCTTATAAGATCAAGATCCAAACACTTTAACAACTTATAAGACTGGAGACATTACCTCTTATAATTTCTTGGAGCTTATAGTTCTCTGGCTTATAAGTTCTCTAAAATAGGCTTAGCCAAACACTTGGCCAACTCTTAGCCAAGAGTGGGTGAGCCTTGGATATAACAACTCCATCACTTTCACTCATATCCTCCAAATCATCACCACTTATTCCTTGCCATCAAAGCATTGAATTAGTGATCCCAATGCCAAACCAATCATACGCATTGCTAAGGCCTCTCCAGGGCATCCCCTCCTCCCTGCCCCGAAAGGGATATGCTTCAATTCATCTCTGTTGATGCCTTGAACTCGAGAGGATCCTCCCAAACACGGGGATCATTGTGAATATCCCACGCATTGATCAGCACCATCGTCCCCCGTGGTATGTGGAATCCTCCGATGGTGCAGTCCTCGGACCACTCGTGAGGGAGGAGCAACGGAGCTACGGGGTACAACCTCAGCGTCTCGCTTATTATGCAACGGAGGTAAGGAAGCTCGGACGGATCTGAATCATCAAGCAAGCGGCTGTTACCTACAAGATTGTATATTTCTACTTGAGCCTTGCTTAGAACTGATGGATTGTTGAGGAGAAGTGCCATTGCCCACTCCCCTGTAGCCACTGAAGTGTCACTGCCTGCTTGAAGTAGTACCTGGAAAAATAGCAACATCATATACCATGACATACAAAAATAGTAATCGTACAAGGAACTTTTGCTACAAAATAAATGCAACAATTCAATCAAAAAGAGGCAAACAACTGAACAAAAATCTCTATTCAATGGTTTGCAAGCATAAGTGGAAATTCCATTGATAAGCTCTAAAACTCTTAATTCAAACTGGAAAGTCGTATATCTTTCATTTAAGGAATGTTCGGTGAAGTTTATAAATTTCTTAAAACAATTTATAAGATGCTTAGGAATTTATAAACTTTTGAAAAATATTCGACGAAATAAGATCTTAAACAGAAATAAGTTAGAACAACTTGCATGGAGTTAGTTAAAAGAGCTGAACAATTCAGTTACGATCTCATGCATGGATAATCCCAGCCGTTCATGTTCAACGGCTAGAGTTGCTTGCCATCTTAGTAAGTTCCAAAAGATCGTGCATCAGTCACATCTTATATTTTCACTAATTTATAAGTTAATATTTTCAAGATTAACATTAATATTTTTTTCATTCCGACACATACCTTTCCCATTTCATCTTGCCTTCATTCACATTTCCTCTCCTTTTAAGTATGATGCGCTCTCTCTAACTCACAATTTTTCCTCTAATTTATAAGCTCAATTATATCCAAATATTTTCATAATTCATAACCTCTTGAAATATTACATCTTATAAGCTTTTCAAACATCTTCTAATGATGATCGGTTTGTTGAAGCGAAAACAACACTTCGATCATCGTTTTGGCCTTAAAACTCAGTTGTTCACCCCTCGGGCGAATCCATTCAATCAAATTTAACAACTTGTCCATTCTCTCGTGTACGCCTTTACACCGATCTCCTGATCTTCCTAACCAGCCGAGGAACTGAAAAAAGTCTACCGCCGGCAATTTTGCGGTCGCCTTATGCATCTGATGGATAATCTCTTGAAACTCCTTTGCCTCCTCTGAATCAACCTCGTTTCGGCCATAGCAAATCTTCCCCAGAATCATCCTCGTCATCGAATTGAACAGAAGCTCGAAGATGACACTCCGCATCTCGACCATGCCGCCCGAATCGGAATCGTAGAGATGGCGGATGAGGCTCCGGACCACTAAAATCAAACAACAATTATCAAGGACATAGAGAGTACTTAACTAGCTAGAGAAAAGGAAGTGATCCAAATAGCTTGTAACAAAAAAAAGAGAGTTATGAAAAAAAAAATTCTAGCTCAAAAAAACTTTAGCGTGAACCGGAAAACTCTTGAGCCCAATAGGGTGGCCCAAAAATTAAGTAGATTGGGTTGATTGATCGTACTCGTTACTTGATTTTAAAATTTTATTCATTTTGTTTCTACTTTTGATTATAAAATTTTATTTCATAAGCTTGTAGAATGTGTTTTGATATTCTATCCAAAAATTGTACTCGCTGTTTTACTTCTCTGTCTTTTTACTTTCACAATTATTGATAAAAGTTATCGTGACAATTTTAAAAAGAAAAATAAAAAGATAAACCTTTTAGGAAAATGTGTCTTCAATCTTATTTTTCACAATTTTTTTATTAGTTATTATGTAAGTTGAAGTTGAAATGACACTCATTTTGCATCGAATACAAGATCAAGTGTCTTGATTGAGAATTGACTATCCATTTTTCTTATAAGAATATGATTAGCAAGAAATATATATATGTTAAATTTCTTTAGTAAGCCTTTTGCCCCGACGGGCTAGTTTGAAAAATAAAAAATTAGAGTTAAGAGTTGATTTTTTTCAGTCCAAGCACCTAACCCTAGCTAATAGAATTAGCTTGAAATCGAACGAAGTAAGCTAATTTACATCCCTACCCAAAACTACTTCACCTTAATAACACGATATTGATACAATCAATACAAATCAAATTCCGTCGCCCCAGTATTATTAGTTCATTTCTTTTTATACGTAGATTAATAAGAATTATGTTTGTATGTAAAGTAGTGTGTGGCTGAAATTTGAGACTTTTTAATGTAAAATTATTTCATTTTTTGGAACGAGCCAATAATAGTGGGACAACCTAAAAAGGAAAACGAGTCAACAATAATAGGACGGATGGAGTATTACGTATAAACGAAATTTGCCCCATAGCACACCTCGGATAGTGTGGCTCATCATTAGAAAATAATTATACCGAACTGTATTTTTTCACAAATTCTCCGTGCAAAACTTTTATAATGTGTATATAAAAATTACATCAAAATTACTGAATTGTTAAACTATTTAAGTTCGAAAATTAAGATTAGGATAACACATAAGATGACTGTTCAAATTAAATTCATTTTGAAGTTTGTCAACCATATGCATCCTATGGAATCGGAAACTACTAATTTTTTTAGTTCCTATTTTGACTAATAGGAGAAAGAAATTTATTCTTAAAAGTTATATTGAATTAATTAATTTTATGAGAGTCTAAAACCAATTTATAAGGACACTTTAAAAATGATTTAATTGAAATATTGTACACTTTAATTACCATATTTGGACATGCATATAACTTTTTCCCCTTACACTAGTTGTATTCATGGAAGATAAAAATGCATAACAAACAGTATTCTTTACAATAAAACATTTTGAATATTATCTAGTTTCTACTCTTCTTATATTTATAAATTTTTGGATTATTGGTACATAAATATACCAACTTTGGGTTATTTTGGTTTTTTTCACGAATTTTAAAAATGATCACAAAATACACAAACTTAATCACTTTAGTGATTTTACCACGATTTCAAATTTAGACCAAATTAAATCTAACTTGACATCTCAAAATTTTATCGTAGACAAAAGAGTCATTGATATAAACTACATCGTAGAAAAAGGATATCGATTGTTTTGATCCCAACGAGAATCAGACAATGAAACAAACGAGAAACAGACAATGAAACAAATGGGAAGACATGATTTTTTTAACGACGGTTGGCGCAATGAACCATAGAAATCAATAAATATGATTTATTTAGATGGAACAGTGATATTTTTATGTCCTCTCTCATGACATCATTTATATCATCAGCCGTTTTGTCTACAGCAAATTTTTGAGATGTTAAGTCAATTTAATTTGTTCTAAATTTGAAATCGTGGTAAAATTACTAAAGTGATTAAGTTTGTGTATTTTGTGATAATTTTTAAAGTTTGTGAGAAAAACTAAAGTGGACCTAAAGTTAGTGTATTTAAACATTAATAACCCTAAATTTTTAAGAAATTGCCCAACGGTTAATTCAGAAAGTGTGATAAAAATAAGGATTGTTATTATAAAAATGAAATGAGATATTAATTGCACTAATTAAAACTATTTATTAACATCGTTCTTTTTTTAGGAGCACAAATGTGCTTGATTTTTGCTATTACCTTTTTTTTGTATAATTAAGATGTTTCTTACTTAGGACAATGTAGCTCATGTTTAAACATTGATCCAAATCTATTTACTCTTAATCAATTAAACTAAGTTCGTGGGAACAACTCATATTTAAACTTGGTATTACGATAAGCTAGCGTAGCATGTATTGCCCAAATATATAGCGTACTATCCAATCTCGCTTAGTTGACAACTCTAATCGTATGAGTGAAATGCAATATTTAGATTATTCAATTTGCCAATTTATATTATTATTATTATTTATAATTATCTATCACAACTACTTAAAGATAATGATCGTACTAGTGCTACATTAAAGTGCGTTTATTTTTCATGATTGATAAAATATATAATTAAGTATTTACATCCTTATCACTATAATTTTTTCAATCCTGATATTAATCAAACAAATTAGCTCACTTGATAGGAATTATTAAGAGCTTTGGAATATCTCAAAGTTATGATCTATCCAAATAAACAATGAATTAACATTTTTTTTATCTTGATTAATCCTCAAAATATTCTCTAATATTTGTAATAAAGAAGATTGGTAAGGGTGACGTTGGAATTTCTTATTTTTATTTTTTGAATTGTATTGGAATTTTTTATTTTTATTTTTTTGAATTGTATTCAATTCTATAGCCCATAACTTTGATTATTCTAAAATCTGCCTTGGTTCCCTTAAAATTGTAATAAATGATTTAGAAGAAAACAAAAGGAACTATGGATGACTCAAGAATTTGAACTGGACTGATTAACTTTCATATGCAATTTTGTAACCGTAGCTCAATTTCGAATAACCGGATTCATTAAAAACCAACAATTCATATACTATCAAGATCATATAATTAACTCATTGAGAAAAATTGGTTTTGACCAAGTCAAAAACCTTTTTGATTTACTTATGGTTTCAATATCTGACATTTGGGTCGGGGATCTGATTGCGTATGAGATCGTCTATTTTATAATTTTTTTGTTCCGTTATTAATTTTATTATTTTAATATTATTTATTATAAAATAAAATAGATTATTATATAGTGAATCGTAACTAAAATTCATTAAAAATTAGAATTTAAAAAGAAAGCAAATAATAATTTCTTAACTAAAAAGTATAAATTAAAGTAAAATAATTATAAACCCTAAGATGGATTAGTGATCCTAATTAATAATCTTAAAATTATATTAAATCATAAGATTTAAAATTGAAGAAAAATAATTAAAAACTAGAAAACCCTTTTTCATTTACTTCTAGTTTCAACTAATTACCTGACATTTGGGGCGTAGACCTGATTGTGACCATGTACAATTTAAATAAAGACCCTAGGTCATTTTACTGTTCTTATAATGCTGATGATTATATATTTATATTGGATTCGGATTCCACAATTGTTTATTTTTATTTCCGTAACAAGAATGCGTGGGATTTTAGCCTTAGATCTTACAAATTTTCATCGGTCGTTTTTTACGCAATGACAAGTCAGATTTGATTTGTCCTGAACTCGAAATCATGATAAAATCACTAAAGTAATTAAGTTTATGTATTTTAAGATAATTTTTAAAATTCCTGTGAAAAACTAAAATTGACCTAAAATTGGTACATGTACTAGCTAATAACCCTACATTTTTTAGAAATTACCCAACGGTTAATTCAGAAAGTGTGATAAAATATGGATTGTTATTATAAAAATGAAATGAAAATTAATTGCACTAATTATAACTATTTATTAACATCATTCTTTTTTAGGAGAAAAAATGTGCGTAATTTTTGCTAGTACATATTTTTTTGTATAATTAAGATATTTCATATTTAGGACAATGTAGCTCATGTTTAAATATTGATCCAAATCTATTAATTCTTAAACAATTGAGCGTGAGAACTAACTCATATTTAGATTATTGCCCAAATATAGCGAATTATCCAATCTGGTTTAGTTGACAACTCTAATCGTATGAGTGAAATGCAATATTTAGATTATTCAATTTGTGAATATATATTAACATTTATTTATAATTATCTATTACAATTACTTAAAACATAATGATTGTATGAATGGTACATCAAGGGTATGTTTATTTTTCATGATTGATAAAATATATAATTTAGTATTTTTATCCTCATCGCTATAATTTTTTCAATCCTGATATGAATTAAGCAAAATTAGCTCGTTTAGTAGAAATTATCAAGGGTTTTGCAATATCTCAAAATTTCAGTCTATCCAAATAAACAATAAATTAACATATATTGTTTTTATTTATCTCGGCTAATCTTCAAAAACAAATATTCTCTAATTATTTGTAATAAAGAATACAGGTTGCTAAGGGTGACGTTAGATTTTTTTTAATTTTTTTAATTGTATTCAATTCTATAAGCCGATAACTTTGATTATTCTAAAATTTGCGTTGGTGATTTACAAGAAAACAAAAGGAATTATGGATGGACTCAAGAATTTGAACTGGTCTGATTAACTTTTAATTATATGCCACTGTGTAAACATAACTCAATTTCGGATAACCGGATTCAATAAAAACCAACAATTCATATACTATCAACATCATATAATTAACTCACTGAGAAAAATTGCTGTTGACTATCAACATCATATAATTAACTCATTGAGAAAAATTACTTTTGACCAAGTCAAAAACGTTTTTCATTTACTTCTAGTTTCAATATCTGACATTTGGGGCGGAGACTTGATTGCGTATGAGATCCTCAAATTCATAATTTTTTGTCTCGTGAAGTCGTGATTAATTTTATTGTTTTAATATTATTTATTATAAAATAAAAATATATTATTATACAGTGAATCATCACTAAAATTCATTAAAAATAGAATTAAAAAAGAAAGAAAATAATAATATCTGAACTAAAAAGCATAAATTAAAATCAAATCATTATAAACCCTGATGGATCAGTGATACTAATTAATAATCTTAGAATTATACTAAATCATAAGACTTAAAATTGAAGAAAAAATAATTAAAAACTAGAAAAACCTCTTTGATTTACTTCTCGTTTCAACTAATTACCTGACATTTGGGGCGGAGACCTGATTGTGACCAAGTATAATTTAAATCAAGACCCTAGGTCATTTTATTGTTCTTATAATGCTGATGATTATATATTTATATTGGATTCGGATTCCGCAATTGTTTATTTTTATTTCCGTAACTAGGGTCTGTGGGATTTTAGTCTTAGATCTTACAAATTGTGTGATTTCTGATTTCTTTTTTGGGGCTGGAAAATTCAAAATTTGGGAATTTCTAGTGACGTATGGTCCTAATTCTGACCTCTTTTCATGTAATAATATTTCTGTATAAATAGAAACTCAAGGTGACAAACTAATCATTTTATCAAATTTTAAGCTCTCTTGTGAAGGTTTTTTCCAGCACTTTTTGTGTTATTCACAAAAAAATATCCACAGAAATTGCAACCATTCGCCGGAATATCCACCAAGTTTAGGGGTACCTATTTTTAAGGATAACAAGTGATATTAAGGCAAGAAAAAACTGAAATAACACGAATGCTAAAGATTTTAGAACTAGATATTGTCATCCCTTAGTCAATAATCATTTTTCACTCTATTTATTTTAATTTTATAGTTTGTGCATATGTACATAATATGAAAATTTGTTTTTAGCATAATGGAAAGGGTACAAAAACTATATTGCAATAAAAGAGTTTATTCCTAAATTCTTTGATGGTATTAAAAGATTCATTACTGATTATTTATTTAAGTTTAATTTCACTAACTAATACATTTAAATTTATGTAAATTTTTAAATTAGATGTGGATTATATTGTGTAGTTTTCATGTAGTTGAAATAAATTAATTGTTTTACAACGTTTAAATATAGTTTTTTATTAATAGTTTATTATAAAATAATTAAATTATAGTTAAATAAGATTAAGTATGAATATAAATATATGCAAACATATATGATTTATACTAATTAGGTTAAAAATTAATTCAATATTAAAAAGTATAAAAATAATTTTTTTTAATATTGAATGAAATATAGAATAAATTATTGGAGTTGAATATGATATTTAATCTATATTTTATTCTACAAAATATATTAGAGTGAAGTTTTGAAGGTGTTGTTAATCAAGATTGTGTATGAGTGTGATAGTCTAGGATGCACCACGTATATGAGTGTGATAGTCTAGCGTGGTCAAGTCAAGTTCGGTGGCACTCCACTTATCAAAATTAATTACACAGAGGACTTTATTTCTTCTTAATAAAATTTCTATTTCCCCCTCAAAAAAAAAAAAAGAAAAGGAAAACGTATGGCCTATGGCGTATGAATTTGTACCCTAGCTATGGAATATTAAACCCAAAGAACCTTTTTTAATAAAAAAAATACTCAATCTCTCTCCCAATTTCATTGTAGTCTTCCTTTTTGGTACTTCCCCAATTCTTCATATTCCATTTATGAAAATCATTTCACAAAATATTTTATACTTATTACTGTTAATAACCTTTTTATTTATATATTTCACCACTTGATCCACCACTATCTCTCATTCTTACCCTCAACAGCATTACTTATTTATATTTTTACCATTTACCTACCATTAATTTATGTAGCATTATATTAATGTGAGACTCTTACTCCATTCATAATATATTCAACATCTCTAGAATAAAATTGGAAACGAAGGAAATACAAATTAAATATAAAACATAATTATAAACCCTAATTAATGTCTACGATTTGACGTCCACCACTTTTATGGGTTATAAATATCCGCCATTTGATGCCCACCACCAACTCAACACAAGTCTTGGATTTCGTTATTCTTATGATAGTGAGTTTTGCATTTCTATCACACACAGCATTAAGATTATTAGCTAGGGAGAAATGGAGTTTAGTAGCAACTTCATCGTTGCTATTCAATTCATAGTTATGCTTCTTGTACTTGCTGGTGACGGCGGAGTAGGATCCGCCGCTTCAGCAAGAAGCATAACTAGTGACAAAGAGGCGTTGATAGCATTCAAGTCTCAAGTCTCGGCCGAACTTCCCAACCCTCTTTCGAGTTGGGACGAAAACCTCTCCCCTTGCAACTGGACGGGGGTTTCTTGTGACGAGCTTAGCCAAAGCGTCATTGCTCTTAGGCTTCCGGGCTTGGGAATGGCAGGCTCCATAAGCCCCCACTTAGGCAATCTATCTTTTCTCACATCACTCGAGTTGCAAAATAACCAGTTGAGTGGCCAACTTCCATCCCAACTAGGCAATCTCTTTCAACTCACAACGTTAAACCTCAGTTTAAACAGCATAGTAGGTCCCATACCCTCGAACCTTAGTCGATGCAAAAATCTTAGAGAGCTCGACCTAATGCAGAACCAGATTTCAGGCAAACTTCCTTCACAAATAAGCCTTCTCGAAAACCTCCAAGTCTTGAACTTGGCAAGAAATCAACTTTCAGGCGATTTCCCATCATCCATAGCCAACATTTCCTCCCTCGTCGATCTCAACTTAGGCACGAACAAATTTGGCGGTCCAATCCCAAGCTATCTGTCGCGTCTAACCAAGCTCAAGAGTCTTGATCTCACCATAAACAATCTCACAGGTACAACCCCCCCCCCCCCCCGACTTTTGCATCTTTATGAGGGTATTTATGTAATTTTATATTTATCTTTTTAAAATTATATTTATCGATTTATTTTCAAAAATATTAATAAATTCAAGAGGTACGTCGGAATTTAGGGCTCATGACATAATTAGTAGCTCAAGTGTGACATGGTTCATTATTTAATTATATTTCATATCTGATATTTATTTCTTTGTCAAAATTATATACTAACTTTAAATTTACAATTGACCCATTTATAATTGTAAATCTGGTGTATTTTTTGTCTATATTTTTTTCTTTTTTCTATCTAGCCTAGTTAGAGTATTCTTTTTGTCCGTTTCACTTCAAGTTTAGGGTTGACCTCTCATTAAAAATATTTGGTTTTAGGAATATTTGTGCAAATTTTAAAAAACAATTAATTTGAGAAACAAAAAAATTATTATAAATATTAATTATCAATTAATTAGTATTTCAAAACCTGAATATTTGACATGTCATGTCCTAAGGTATTTTCATTATATTATTTCTTTTAAACACTAAATTATAATCATCTTAGCATATATATGACGTCTTCATCATATTTGTATTTAACTTATAACTAGATTTGCCTCCGTCCGAAGCTCGATAATAGTTTTTAGTTATTATAAATTACATAAATCAAAATGTAAAATTATAAAATATATCATTAATTTTTAAATATTTATTTTTAACTACATTCATAATGGTATTGCGTAAATATCAAAAACTAATTTTAACCAATTTATCATCACAATGAATATTATATATATATATATATATGGGATGGATCAAATGAGAACCACGAATATTTTAAGAAATGAGAACTAATCTCACTTGTTTATTTTGTCCGATCCTATGGTCCAAAATCAATTTCGAATGCTGGCATAATAATTGATATTTTTAATATATAGGATAATTAAGTAATTTGCTTTTCTTTGTTAACAGATCATTCACTATAATTGAGGGATTATTTATGTATATTTATGGCAACCAATATTTTGTATCTATAGTATATTCAAATCCTTTTCTTTTGTTTCCTACGTTTCTTTTTCTTGAACAAGGATTAATGGCATCATTTGATATGTTCTTATGTTACATAGTATTTTTTATTTTCGTATTTTATTATGTTTAAAAACGCATAATATTGGTTGCCATGTCCTTAATTAATAGAACTTCTAATGTCGATGATGGTGTGTAAATACACTTGTGATCCTTTATTGACTTACGATGTCTCACTATACAAAAATCACTTTTTTTTTTCTTTTTCTTCCATTTTAGTTTCTTGTATTTTAATTTAAGCTTATAATTATTACTTGAGACTCATTATACCCGATTCAACTTCATAATTATTTATTAGCATTTAATTAAAATCATACCCAACATTTTCGTTTTTTATAATATTTAAAAACAATGAATTACACAATCTTGGACGATAATATTTCCGTATTCGTTATTAACATTTCAATAATGATCATCGCTTTTACTATTATGCACAAATTAATTACATATTTTTTGTGCACACGATTATGCATTGATGTGTATGTTGATACTATTACTAGGTGTAGTATGATTTTAAATTATAACACATGAATCAGTTATGCATTCAATCATGATTGGTTGTTCAATGAGTTATTATTTCTTGTGCATACATGTGTGGCATCAGATTAAAAAATAATGTGTTAGAAACAACTAATTATAAACATATAAGCGTATGACACGATAAAAATACAACATAACATTAAGAATCTTTATGCATAAATAGCAATTTTTATGGTATATCAGAAAATGTGTAGAAATAATGTGCATAATTATGTTTAAACATATGCATAAACTTTGAGCAACCTATGCACAAAGCGAAACATATGCCTGGACTGATGAGCCTTCATGGTATATCAGAAAATTATAGCAAAATGTGTATAACTAGCATATAAAATGCACAAATTCTATGACTAACACATGTGTAAATTGAAAGTTTGTTATGCTTACAATGTGCATCCAGTATGTGATACAACACCATTTACTTACATAACCACATGTTGTGCAATTGGGGTTAGAAGCACAAAATTTATATATTTCCCCAATACTTACACTGAAATCGAAAATCCTAGTTTTCCTCACACCACCATTCTTCGATATTGTTTGCACAATTGCTTGTCAGTGGAGAAATCAGTGTTATGCACAACAAATCGCTTATGTGTCTATGCGAAATGGTTTATATATTTAGAGATATAGTTTTTGAGAGATTTTCCAACACCAAATTAATGTAGGGATGAAAAAATATCTTTTCAAATCACTACAGAGGTTCTGTAATTTTTTTGGAAGTGAAGAAGAGAGAGAAATAATTAAAGTGAAGAAGAGAGAGAGAGATTAAAGTGGATAACTCACTCACGTAAATTGAGGGATGATGAGTTGTTGGGGTGGGGTAGGTCATTTTTCAATTACATTAAAACCCCAAAGTCTAATTTTTTAAATCTATCGAAAAGTGAGAGATTTTTTAATTAATGCACAAATTAAATATAGGCCATTGGATTTGATGAAATTAAGGGTTGTGATAAGTTCTTAGTTCTCATCTGAGTAGTGGTTCCTCCTAAAACCAACCCCTATATATATATAATGTGGTTCACGTAAGAATGCAAATATTGGTAAGAAATAATAATGCAGCATTGAATGTATAAAGTTGTTGCAGTTTGCACCAAATTCGGTGCAACAACTTTATATTAAGTGCTACACTTTATATGTTGAATTTGGTGCAACAAATTTATACATTTAGTGCAACAACTTTATACGTTCAATGTTGCATTCTTTTTTTTATCTATATTTACATTCTTACATAATACATCCCATATATATATATATATGAGATGGATCAGGTAGGAAATGATAATTTGGTAGGAAATATGAATGAATCTGGACCTTTGATTTGCTATATCAATTGTTGAGATTTAATTTTCGAGTGTGCTACAGTTTTGTGTGCTACACGGATTATTGTGCAGCACTAGAACTCTTCTTGTGCTACGCTGCAATGAAAGAAGTGCTAAACTAATATATTTAGCATATGTGCTACGAATGAATAAAATATGTGCTAAACTAACATGTGCAATATAGTAATTATGATTGTGTGCTACACAAATATGAAAGATGTGCTACTATTCCTATTTTCGTACATTAAGGAGCTTTCTCACCATAACCAACCCCTATATATATATATATATATGATGTTAGTTTTCATTAGCTTGATATGCATATTGTTAATACATACATACATAGGAGAGAGAAATAATAATATTAATAATAATTCATGAGTTAACGATCTTATATGGTGCACATTAATAATTTTAACATCCACCAAATTTGAAATAATAATAAGTAATCAACAGACATAATATTTTAGTAAATATCCAATGCGAATAAAAATTCATTCACTGCTAATAAATAATTCTATCACCACCATTATCGTAAACAAAAAAATGAATTAAAAATCACATCAGTCACAATTAACTAACTTATAAATAATCAATCATAAACATAATTGACATAATATAAAAGATGTTATTGTTCTAAACAAAGTAATGTTATTACTTAGCCTATGGATACAAATAAAAGTAATCATATAAAAATATAAAATATTATTAGCATTTTAATTGTAAAAATAGCAGGATTGTGAAAAAAATTTAAGTACAAATTTAGATGTGGAGCAATGTTCATACATACACATTTGCAATAACAAAGAAAAAAATGGCTATCATGATTAGATGAGTAGCAATATTAACAATTTAGTGATTACAAAGAATTATTTGTGAACTCCTATTGTATTTTATATTATTATTTATGAAATATGGCTTTTAGATATATAGTAAAAGATTATAACAAACTAATACTTTTTTTTGAGAGGATCAAAGTAATTGAATGAAAATAATACATCGATGAATAATGCATATTATTAATTATTTTAAACAAATATTTTTAATATGCTATCTATTAATATATATAATATATTTCATAGAATAGTAGTATATATTATTTCCGGAAATAGAATGGTGATTTAGGGTGGAAAAACATAAGTTACTATTTTTGAAATGATTCGGCTTTAATATATAGATACATATATAGGTGTAGTCTCATGTGCGGATATCCACATATACAGATACGATAATCTTTTCAATATAAATGATACTTTTGAATTACAGTGTAAAAAACAAATGATACATTTCTTCAATATAAATGATATTTTTCTTAAGAACAAAATGATATTTTTGTCCGTCCGTACGATACAAGAGTTTTTGTGATATATATAAATTTATTTTTCAAATTACATATATTAATTTTTAATCCTACACATCTCTATTTCTATTAATCGGTCCCCTGATAAAAAAATCCCGGTTCCGCCATGCAGGTACAGTTCCTCCCTCAATATACAACATGTCTTCCTTGGTATATCTGGGCTTAGCTTCCAACGATCTGTGGGGTGACCTCCCCGGTGACCTCGCCGTCACCCTACCAAACCTCTTAGGTTTCAATTTCTGCATTAACAAATTCACCGGCACCATCCCTTGGTCTCTGCACAACCTCACAAACATCCGAATCATTCGCATGGCTCACAACCATCTTCACGGGAGTGTGCCACCGGGGCTGGGGAACCTCCCTCACCTGGAGATGTACAACATAGGATACAACATGATCGTGAACTCAGGCGAGGAAGGGCTCGACTTTCTCGAGCTGTTGAGGAACAGCACGCGCTTGAACTTCCTCGCCATTGATAGCAATCTTCTCAAGGGCACCATTCCGAACTCCATAGGTAATCTCTCCAAGGCTCTCAAAATTTTGTATATGGGCGGAAATGATATATATGGCACGATACCATCTTCCATTAGTGAGCTCACGGCCTTGGAGTTGTTCGATTTAGGCGATGGTTTGATTTCTGGTGAAATTCCATCAGAGATTGGGCTGTTGAAAGAAATCAAGGTTTTGAGATTAGCTAACAACATGCTTTCTGGACCAATCCCAGATTCATTAGGCAATCTCAAACAGTTAACCAAGATCGATCTGTCTAGCAACAAGTTAATTGGAAGTATACCGATAACTTTCGGGAATTTCCAAAGCTTGATTTTCATGGATTTGTCTGAGAATAAACTGAATGGAAGCATACCTACAGAACTGATCAAACTCTCCGGTTTGAGCGCTTTCCTAAATCTGTCACGAAACCAACTGACCGGAGCGTTACCCTTAGAAATAGGGCAATTAGAAAACGTTGCGATCATAAACATTTCCGCCAACAAGATCTCCGGCAATATCCCTGCATCACTAGGGAATTGCAAGAGCTTGGAGCAGTTGTCGCTTGCTCAAAACATGCTTACGGGTGTGATTCCAGACAGTTTAGCAAATGTTAGAGGATTGGAAACGCTCGATCTCTCCTCGAACCAGCTGTCGGGGGCGATACCGGTAGGTTTCGAGGATTTGCAGTCGCTGCAGCTGCTGAATCTGTCTTACAACAGCTTGGAAGGCGAGATCCCAACGGCCGGAGTCTTCTCAGATCCCTCCAGAGTTCATCTCGAAAGAAACAAGGATCTGTGCAAGGCTTTGTCGTGCAGAGGTCGTGGAAGAAAACTAACCTTTGTGTACATTGTTGTAAGTGTTGCTGCTTTGGTATCTCTCTGTCTCGCAGTTGGGTTGAGTTGGTACTTTAGAAGAGGGAAAATGATGATGAAGAATGGTTCTTTTGATCCGTTTACAAAGTCGCAGCCTCCGATGGTTTCCTATAATGAGCTCCGAGCTGCTACTGATGATTTCAGTCAAGATAATCTTCTTGGAAGGGGCAGCTTTGGCGTCGTCTACAAAGGGATCGTACAAGGGGCGACCGTCGCGGTGAAGGTCCTTGATACCGCCATTGCTAGGTCAAAGAAGAGTTTTCTAGCAGAATGTGCAGCTCTGAGGCATGCCAGGCATCGGAATCTCGTTAAGCTTATGACGGTGTGTTCGAGTATAGATTCCAAGAATGAGGAGTTTCTCGCCATGGTCTTCGAGTTCGTGAGCAATGGGAGCTTGGATGATTGGATATGTGGAAGAAGAAGAGATGCGGATGGCAAGAAGTTGGATGTTTTGGAGAGAGTGAGATGTGCGATCGGAATTGCAGCAGCCATAGACTACCTGCATAATGAAACAGAAATTCCCATCGTTCATTGTGATTTGAAACCAGCCAATGTTTTATTCGATTCAGACCTGACGGTTAAGGTCGTTGATTTCGGTCTTGCCAAGCTGTTGCTTGATGCAAACAACCAAACTTCAATCAGTTCTGCACACACTCTCAAGGGTTCCATCGGCTACATTCCTCCAGGTATTTTTTGCTTCAGCACAACTTTAAAATTAGTCATTTAATTTAGCTATTTTGCTATAATAACGATAAAAATAGCCAGAACTAAGAAAATATATAAAAACTAGTCACTGTTACTAAAAAATATTTATATTTCGTATGTTTTATTTATAGTTGCTGCTATAATTACTTTTACAAGTTTCATATAATTACCTCGGCCTGCTATTTATTTGCCTTATCTGCCACCAAATTAACTAAAAATTAACTTCCTCAGATTTTGTTTTCAATTTCGCATCATAAAATATCTAAGCTTGCATAAAAAATGAAGGATTTAATTATATTGTTTATTTTGATATGTATAATGTTGAACATGCGTAGAATACGGGTATGGAGTGAAAGCATCGACAGCTGGAGACGTATACAGCTATGGCATTCTTCTGCTGGAACTGTTCACTTGTAGGAGCCCTACTGATGAGATGTTCGGAGGAGGTGTAAGTCTGAGGAGTTGGGTGCAACAACAATTTCCAACGAACGTCGAGCAAGTTCTGGACATCGAACTACTTGAGCAGATGAACAATTTCTGTGAGGAGAGCACCCAAAGTCAAAGCCAGCGTGACTGCGTGGTCGCAATCGTCGGAGTTGGCCTGTCTTGTGCTGCTGAGTCGCCGGATGCTAGGATCAACATAAGGGATGCTCTTCGCAAACTCAAGAGTGTGGAGGAGATGCTTCGGAAACATGAATTTCGTGATGACTGTCAATATTGAGCATCATCACTTTTGATTGTGTTACTATAAAATAACATATGGAAAATGAAGATATATACCATGAATAAGTTTGTAATGACTACGATGCAAAAGATACAAAAATATATGGATTATAGATAACATGAAATAGCTATTACGAATTAATATACAAAAATGAGAATATATCTTATCTTCTCAAGAATTATGCCAATAGTCAATGTGCTTTGAGAACGATCATCTTGCTTCCAACTTAATTTTCATCTTAACAAAACAAAAACAAATGAAAGAACCAATGACAAACAGTTTAGAATGTAATTACAAATAAGAAGAGGTTTAATAAATTAAATGGTCAAGTTAAACAGTGAAGTAGCACATTAGAAAATGCTGTAGCCAAGAGCCTTACCCAAAATTCAAACAATTGGGAAAGGAATACAATGAGAGGAATTGTACGCTTTTATAACACAAAAAGAAATCAGCCATTTAGAAAATAAAAAAGAAAGAAAGAGCTAATAAAAAAATCCACCAAAGAGTTCAACCCACTTCACCTATAACAAAATTTAGATAAATATATGTTGTTAGCTAGAACATTAAGACTTGTAATATTCTTAACTAATCACTAACTTCAATGAAACCCTTTATATTCAAAACATAGATGTATTAAATTATGGAAGTGGTCTCTTGTAGAGTTGGCAAAAATAAGCTTGTCCCACCAGTCTCGATGGATCCACCCGATTTTGGGGTAGGATGGTAGAGATTCGAGGCACTAAGGAATTTTGACATAGCCCCGTCCAAAATGATCAAAAGTTAACGGGTCCGATAGGGCCCAAAATTTTTACTGTATAAACGATAATCCAGGCCTAGTTGTGGGGTCTAGTCTTTCAGACTTGATAGAATTTCTGGATGGCTTGAACTGACCCGATTTTGAGGAAAAGCCCGGCAAGCTCGGATCTAATTGGCAGAACTCGACCCAGTCTTTTGCCACCTCTAGTCTCTTACGAAGACATTCTTACAAGAGACTTTATTTAATTATATAAACTTTTAATTCCTAAAATATCCCTATAATCTAAGTTTTAATTGGTCTGATTGGAGTTAATATAGTAGAATAATAAATTATATATATTATAATTATGATCAGTATTACTTATTCCACTAGAGAGATGGCATCTATAATCACAATCATCTGTATAATACACTGTAGTCCTTGTTTTGAAAATGTCATTATCTGTTAAAGCAGACAAGATATTAGGGTACTATAGGTATATTATGCACTCTAAGCATCTTTAACAGACGAGCCATTGGATCGCTATAAATTTTGGGATTATTTTTCTTTGCCATCTATTTCTTAATCACAATTATGATTTAATCTTAACAATTATACCGTGCATTTAGATGCACATGATTGTGTCTCAAATGAAATTGGTTGTGAATACGATGCCCTACCCATTTCTATTCTTTTAATAACATTAAATTCATATATATATATATATATATATATATATTCTTTATTTTAAGCTTCTTAATTTATATTTATTACAATGATATAAAATATATATTTCCTAACATACTAGTTTTCAATAGTTCATATTCTCCCATACGGGTGCCACATATTTGACCTATATTCTCTATTTTTCATATCACTTAGAGGATGTTTGGCTAAACTTATAAACTCTTCAAAACAGCTTATAAGTTGTTTAGGAGTTTATAAGCTCATGCAAGGTATTTAGCAAAATAAGCTCATAAACAGCTTATAAGCTGTTAAAATAAGCTCCAACAGTGAATTTACCAAAATAACCTTATTACGATTCGTTATAATCTACATATATATTATCGACTTCACCTCTCGTCAATTTTCTCACTCTAACTATGATTTTCTCTCTCTAACTCACGATTCTTTCTCTAGCTTATAAGCTAAATTATTCAAACACTTTGACAACTTATAAACTCTTGAAATATTATGTCTTATAAGCTCTTGAAACATCTTATAAGCTCTTTAAAATAAGCTTAACATCCTCTTAATAGGAAATATGATAGAACACGTAAAGAAAACTAGAAAAGGACAATTTTCAATTGAGTTTACAAAAAAAGTTGGAAACTAATATGGGCACTCAATTGAGTTATGATTCTTGAAAAATGTCCCACCAAAACACACAGATTATTTTAGATCATGACTTTTTTGGTAAGTATATTAAAATACAATTAAACCGGGAAACAGGGAAAACTCACTCACTGCCAAACCAAATTCTTCCACCCCAATTTCAAAACATTTTCTGCCGGTCTCAAAATTTGACCGCTCCCCCCAAAAATCACCAAACTCAAATCCAAAACTCCAAATTTCAATTTCAGTCAAGATTTCTTCACAAGAGCGCTCCCGCTCGCTCAAACAAAATTCAAACCACCGCAGCAATGGCGGCATTTCCATTTGCAGCTTATATACTCAAACCTATTCGCTCACTCTCACCAACACCTTACCGTTCTTCCCTCTCCCGCACTCGTTCTCTCTAGTTTTCTTAGATCCTCTATTTCCAGCATCCTGCAATGGCGGACCAAGAAACCAGCAAGAGGGTTACGCGCTTGGCCGCGAGGAAGAGAGCAGCCGAGGAGACGATGGTCGCCGAGAAGAGCAAGAAGAAGAGGGTTGTGTTGGGCGAGATTCAGAATGTTTTGTCTTCTCGCGATCAGAATATTCGTGTCGTGAATGAAAAGACAAAATGCAAGCCACGGAGGAATGTGAAGATACCGGAAGCCGGTGGAGCTAAGGAGGCGAAGGTTTCTAAAGTCGAGACCGATCCCGCCATTGATTTGGACGCAAAATCCGATGATCCGCAGATGTGTGGAGCTTACGCTTCTGATATATATGAATATCTTCACAGTATGGAGGTTAGTTTTAACTAATTCAGTATGAATGTGTTCAATTTTGGCTGTGTAAATGAGATATGTTAATATGGATTTGGTTCTGGTTTGGATGATATGTTAATTTCTTCGGTAATATTTGGATTTGTTTTCCATAATTAGGTGTAGTTCTTAATTTTAGTGTTAATGAGACAAGGGGGGTTTAGATTGTGTGCGTTTATTTTTCCTAAAATATTAGGGCTTTCTGCGCCAATGACCTGAGAAATAAGTTAGGGCTTAATTTTAGGGCTGATCTTTTTTTATGTGAGAGTGGTGCATCTATTAGTGTCAATTTCGTTTTGTGACATTAAGCTGATACTTTTGATTCAGATGGAGGCTAAGAGAAGGCCACTGCCAGATTACTTGGAGAAAATTCAGAAAGATGTAACTGCAAACATGAGAGGAGTTTTGATAGATTGGTTGGTTGAGGTGGCTGAGGAGTACAAGCTCCTTCCGGATACCTTGTATCTAACAGTTTCCTACATCGACAGATACTTGTCGTCCAATGTTCTTAACAGGCAAAGACTTCAGCTGCTTGGTGTTTCTTCAATGCTTGTTGCCTCGTAAGTTACATAATGCTGCTTAGAAAATCTTGATCCAGTGCTATATATTTATAGTTTCAATGATTAAGGGGTGTTTTGCATCACTGCAGGAAATATGAGGAGATTAATCCTCCACACGTGGATGACTTTTGTTACATAACGGACAATACTTACACCAAGGCAGATGTAGTGAAAATGGAGGCTGATGTGCTCAAGTCCCTTCGATTTGAAATGGGCAATCCCACAGTGAAGACATTTCTCAGGTAGGAGACTGCTACCATACATTTTGAGTTTTGGGTTGATATATCACAATAGTATATCCACTAAATAGCTTCCAATTTGTTTGGCTTGTTATTGCAGAAAATTTGCTAGGATCTGTCAAGAAGATAATGAGGTGAGCTTATGGTTAGCTTTCAATGTGATTTTTTTTACCAATTCTAGTTTTATATAGATTCTTTAAAATTAAGTGATTCTCATGTATGCATTTAATCTTTTGCAGACATTGAAGTTGCAATTAGAGTTCCTGGCTTACTATCTGGCAGAGTTGAGTTTGTTGGAATATGGATGTGTAAAATTTTTGCCTTCAATGGTGGCTGCATCAGTCATGTTCCTAGCAAGATTTACACTTCAGCCCGAACAAAATCCATGGGTATGAACAATGCTTATTTAGAGTTCTTTAACTGATCTGATCCATCTCATCATCTGTAACCTAAACCTAATTGGATTATTCATCTTCTACAGAATGTGGACCTAGAACGTAGTTCAGGATACAAAGCTGCGGATCTGAAAGAATGTGTTGGCATCCTTCATGATCTGCAATTTAGCAAGCGAGGGGGCTCTTTGGTTGCCGTAAGGGAGAAATACAAGCAACACAAGGTTTGTAATCTTACCACTATGTACTTGGTTGGATTGGATTATACTAAATTGTAGTCTAACTCTGCAAATTGCTTCTGTTAACAGTTCAAATGTGTATCAGCATTGTCCTCGCCTGCAGAAATCTCGGAGTCATTTTTTCAACAGTAGAGAAGGTTACTGATTGACTGCAAGTGGTTGAAGTCTTCAAATCAACGAAGTGTACATAAAAGCTTTCAAGGGCTTCATCCCGTCACATCATTAGGTTGAACAACATCTTCACACTAGTATTAGTTATGTATTTAGTAAAATTGGTGAGATTACTAAAAAGATACTCAACATGTTTGCCTTTCAGTAGAAGTATGGAGCTTTTTGTGCTCTGCTTAGGAATTTTGATTTAGGCTGGTATACTTGGAAAGATGTAAAGACTTGGTTCTTGTCTGTTGAATCTATTTGGCAAGATCTGTGTCGAATTTCTTGTTATTATTATTGTCGATAAAGAATAGACTGAAAGCAGTAGTTGCTACAGATTCAGAATATGGAGTATTCAACTTAGAATCATTACTCAAAACAAAACTTAAGATTCTTGTTGAGAATGATATTTAAATGAATATGTTTGGTTTATTTCTGACGACCACAATCTAATCAACAAATCATTTCAGTATTTAATTAATCTCTTTCTCCTTCCGTATCTAACCTTCCTCCCAATATTTACTTTTAGTTGTTTGTTTCTGACCATCCTAACCGTGCTATTATATATTTTTATTTTATTTTTATAATTATAATATAATTATTTTAAATAGAAATTATAATAAACTTAAATTATTTTGAAAATTTTGTAAAGCTTAAAAAAGTGCAAATGAACATACAATAAAAAATATGACGACAAAACAGAAAATTAAAACAAGCAAGAGCATAAACCACAAATGCAACTAATTAATATCCTCCCTTAATGCACTTGTTGTTGAGTCATTGGCAATTTGTATGTTATGTCATTATCATCTCGATATGATAACTACAATATTATAGAATTTGTTTAACACTAAAACAAACATGATATGATTTGTACAGATGCGAACACGATACTTGCATACCACGAATTTGATTGTGAGACGATTTACTTCATATTGACACAATATGATATCAACAAGATCCTAAATCTTTATGAAATGAATATGTTGAGAAAACTGAAGTTGGTGGTTAGGCAATGCTGACGGCTGGAACAGATACCTCTGCGTTGACAATGGAATGGGCCATGTCGAATCTGCTAACTCAACCTGAGCTATTGCAGAAGTTGAGGCAATAGATAGATGGAAATGTAGGCCACGATCATCTCCTCACCTCCCTGCAACGGCGCTGCTTTTGCCCCACCTCTCGTCTCAGAAATGCAAGGTGGGCTGTGCCGCGCGATCCTAGTTTGATCTAGAGAGATTTGGAGAGGGAAGGGCATATGTAGATTCTTGCCGTTTGGAATAGGGAGCTGCCATGGCGTTGGCTGCATCATGTTGAGGTGGATTTTCAAGCTAATTTGATAAGTAGAACCACGAAAAACCGTTTCCAATAAAATAAATTCGCTATTAAAGTTATTGAATCCAAAAATTTGAAAATTTCACCCAGGTTCGAATCCTATGAGAGGCAAAAATTAGGGGTGGAAATCGGTTCGGTTTCGGTTAACCGAAACCGAAATTTCGGTTAACCGAAACCGAACTACATGAAATTTACGAACCGAATACCGAACCGGTCGGTTAACCGGTTAACCGGTTTTTAAAAAAATAGTTGGTTTGCTCCAAGTGAGAATCGAACTCACGACCTCAATGAAAATAGACATGCACTTACCCAACTGAGCTACGATAGTTTCTTGTAATATATTCATTTTAACTATATTTATAATTAATCCGTTATCTTAAAAATAAATAAGTTGAGGCTCGCAGGATTCGAACCCGGGAAAAGGCTGAGGCTTGCGCCCAAACCAACTAGTCTACAATATAATTTGATACAATAATATTTTGTAATATATATATATATACGTATTTCGGTTTATTCGGTATACCCATTCGGTTATCGGGTATACCGATAACCGAATTTTCTAAAATTTTGATACCAAATACCGAACCGATCCAATTTTTTCGGTTATTCGGTTATCCAATAACCGAATTTTCGGTTCGGTTATCGGATTATCCAATTATCCAATACCAAACTTCCACCCCTAGCAAAAATTCTATTTTTTTGATTCATTAACTTTTCCAACAAATTCATCATTTTTTAATTTTCACGATAACATATTTATATATATAGGGAGTGGATCAAATGAGAACCACATCTTTTTTACGAACTCTGCGAACCATGCATAAGACGTTGAAGATGATGCACGAAACGGTATAAAGTTGTGCATAACGAAAACTTTCTAAAATTATTTTATTGTGCAATAATTTTAGAAAGTTTTCGTTATGCACAACTTTATATTGTTTTGTGCATTATCTTCAACGTCTTATGCATGGTTCTCAAGTTCTCAAAAAGATGAGTTCTCACTGGATCCAACCCCTATATATATATATATATAGAGGGGATGATTATAGGGGGAACCAACTATAGAATGAGAATTAGGAACCAATCCAAACCCTCCATTACACTCAATCTAATGGTTGTGCACGCCTAAATCATTTACAATCGTGTTTTACATTTAAATTGTTGAAAATCACATTTTTCAGTTTTTTTGTGCGTATGGGGGCACAAATGTAATTTTTATTATATCATTAATGTGTGAAGATTAACGGATCCCATATTTACCGCTTTATTTTCACTGTCTAACCTAATTTATCATTTATTGCGCCTAATCTAACGGTACATGCCTAGGAAAAAAATTATCCTAATGATATGTTATGTTTGTGTATGTATTGTTTGTTGTGCATGGCGTACATAATATATATGCATGTCATATCGTACGGTATGCATAACCATATGTTACAACATATATGGTACTATGTATTGTATTCAATATATCAATGCACATTTAATATATAGGTATGGAAATCGTATGTTATTGTTATGCACATATTGTTTTTATGTTTTTAAATTTTGGAATATAGCTATATATAGCTATGCACACAAATTACTCATTAATGTGCACACTGGATGCATTTGGTATGCACTCTGTTTTATATAGGATATAATATTTTTTTATGATTTTTTATTTATTTGAGATGTTGTGTTTGTATATATTGTGACTGTTATGCATATTGTACATAATATATATGCATGCCATAGCGGACTGTTTTTATTTATTTAGGATATATGCATACTGTATAATGTCAATATTCATTGTTAAAAAACACTTAATGAAACATTAAGTACTCGTGTCCATATAAAAACATGATGCTCGAAAAAATAGTAAATACAAATATAAAGCAAAAATCTAATACAAATACAAACCATCCATCTTCATTTTCACAAAAACTCTAGAGGAAACCGAGATGATGGTAATGATAACTTTTAATATGGATAATAATAATGATTAATTAATAAGTATAGAAACTAGATATAAGGATATGACATCCCATAAATATAGCTGATAATCGGTTACAATTATATAATATTACATAAATATCCTTATATGTACTATATTAGGTAATAACGAAAATGAATCTTATTTAATCTAAACCGTTTGATTAGAAGGAATTAACAATCAGGATTAGTTCCTAGTTCCTATATTATTTGGGGTTCTCAATTGATCCATCCCCTATATATAGTTAAGTTCAAATGATGATCAATTTTATCCTAAAAACTAATAACCAAATGAATTGGATATGAAAGTTGATGAATCTGTTGAGAAAGTTACTGAACTAAAAATTCAAAATTTTTAACCCGGGTTTGATTCCCATGAGGAATGAAAATTCTATTTTTTTGGAATTCAATAACTTTTCGAGTGATTCATTAACTTTCACTGTGAATTCATCATTTTTTGGTTCTCACGTTCTTACGATAAAAATGGTTCTCACGTTAACTCTCCTATATATATATATATATAAGTTGGTTATAATGAGAAAGCTCCTTAATGTACAAAAATAGGAATAGTAGCACATCTTTCATATTAGTGTAGCACAATCAGAATCACAATATTGCACATGTTAGTTTAGTATATATCTCATCACTTAGCACATATGCTAAATATATTAGTTTAGCACATCTTTCATTACAACGTATCACAAGAAGGGTTCTAGTGTTGCACAATAGTCCGCGTAGCACACAAAACACAAAACTGTAGCACACCCGAAAATTAAATCTCAACCATTGATATAGCAAATCAAATGCACAGATTCATTCATATTTTCTACCAAATTATCATTTCCTGCGAACCATCTCATATATATATATATATATATGGAGATGGATCGCAGGAATGAATAATTTGGTAGGAAATAGGAATGAATCTAAGCTTTGATTCATTTGGATCAATGGTTGAGATTTAATTTTCTGGTGTTCGCAGCTTTGATTGTGTGCTACGCGGATTATTGTGCGGACTAGAACCCTTTTGTGCTACGCTACAATGAAAGATGTGCTAAACTAATATATTTAGCATATGTGCTACAAAAGATGAAATATGTGCTAAATTAATATGTGCAACATAGTAATTCGATTGTCTTCACAAATATGAAAGATATCTTAGACTTACATATCTATTCCTATTTCCTACACTTATTTCCATTCTCACAGGGAACCATCCCATATATATATATATATATATATATATATAACATCACCTTGAATCCATTGTATGAATTAGTTGGGAAAGTTCTTGAATTCAAAAATAGAATTTTGGCCTCTCATATGATTCAAGCTAGGTGAATCTTTTAACAAATTCATTTTATTCATAACAATTTTCGTATTTCTTAGTTCTCACGTTAAAATGATTTTTTAACATCACTCCATATATATAAATGAGTTCATGTACATATACCTCTTAATATGCGAACATACGAACAATGCATAAGTGTATTATATATATATATATATATATATATATATATATATATATGTCATATCCGTCTTTCTTAATAAGATTAGAATGACTTTCGAACTTAGAATTTAAAATGATTAGTGCCTAATGAAAGAAAATTTTAAATTCCAACAAAAGAATTTATTTCACTCAATATTATAAAGTGATTTGAAAATTATTATATTTAATATAATAATCAAGTACGATTTATATATATATTTATATATAAATCATTATATCAATAATATATGTTAATGTTTAATTATTAATTCGAAATTCTTAAGATCGGACTTTGAGCCCGTAAGAATAATTTGTTTAATGGGTTTAATTGAAAAAGCCCAAAGGAGAAGCCCATTGGAAACCCTAACTATATAAACTCCTCTTCTCCTCATTTCCTAAACCCTAGCCCCCATTTTCAGATTTTTCACTCATTCATTCTTGCAACATCAACAAGAAGGTTCTACAAGGTATAACTCTAAGCTTCTAATAATTTGAGCAATAATCTTCTTCTACTTTTAATGTTTATATGCATATACGTATTTGTGTGTGTCATGGTGAGTGTGTGTTGTGAGTGGGGCGAGTGAGTGAGGAGAGAGAGAGGATCGGCGGCGGCGTGGTGGCTTCACCACCGGCGTTCGACGAGAGAGGCGGCTGCGGCTGCGGTCACATGTGGGTGTGTGCGTGCGTGCTCGTGTGTGCGTGGGTTTGTGCAGAGAGAGATAGGTGGGGGCGGCGGCGATGGTGGCGCGACGACAACGTCGTCGGGACCGTGGCGGCGGTTCTTGTGCGACGATTTACCATGTGTGTGTGTGTGCGTCACGGTGTGTGTGTGTGTGTGTGCGTCGTGGGACGAGAGAAGAGGTGAGAGAGAAGAAGAATAGAAAGGAGGAGGGCGGCGTCGCAGCCCACCGACAATGTGGCCGGAGGCAGCGCGCGACCTCGATATGTGTGGGTGTATCGTTGGGAGAGGCGAGAGAGAGAGGTGAGGGAGAGGCGAGAGAGAGAAGAGGGAGGTGACGAGGAAAAAAAACAATAATATTTTTCAACCTCGCCGGAATCCGGTCGCCGACGACGGCAATACGGAAAAGCAAATAGGAAAAATGGAATGTGTTAGGTTTAGGGTTTTAAATGCTTTGGGCTGATTTTTTTTGTTTAAAATGAGTTGGGCTCAAAGCTTTTAATTGTTGGGCTTCTATTATTTAAAAGTTATGGGCTTTTAATTAATTAAATCTGGGCCCAAGTTATTAAAATAGAGGTGGCCCGATTTGAAAGTATTAATTGAATTTAATTCATGTTGGTGGGATTATTTAAAAAAAAAAAATCTTGGGCCTTGTTTTATATTAATAATTAAATGGGCTCTTCATTTAAATAAGTTGGGTGATTTTTATTAAATGGTTTGGGCTTCTTTGTTTTGAGAATTAAGAAAATGGGTTTGACTTTGGTAGAAATTTAAATCAAGTTGGGCCTTGTTTTAATTAATAAATAGGCTGTTCTATTTATTTAAATAATTAATGTTCTTATTAAATTAAATGGTGAGCCCATTTTAATTAAAGTGTGGGTTTTAGTTAATTAATGTATTGGGTGACTCAATTTTAATTTATAATGTTGGACCTTAATTAATTTAAAATCTTTGGGCTCAATTAATTAAATAAATAAGGTTTAACTTTAAGACTTAATTAATTAAATTATATTAAGTCTTATTAATTAAATAATTAACTTAAACTTAAATATAAGTTTAAATTATTTAATTATGGTAAGTTAATTAATTAATTAATTACTATTAAGTTTAATTAATTAATTGATTAAGTTAAGGTTAAGTTCAAGTTTAAATTATCTTTAATTTATGATTATGACTTACTTAATTAATGTAATTAATTTCTTTTAATGAAATTAATTAAGTTATGATGATTAAATAAATTAAATTATGTTAGACAAGTGCATAATTTGATAATTATATTATGTGTTATATTAAGCGAGATTCCTTAATATATACGAACTTAGTATGTATTTCAAGTATGTTATACTTTTGTAAAAGTATTTATCATAAGAAGATTATGAAATTTAATTAGTTTTTAAGCGAAAAGTCGAGCAAGGTATTGTTGGTGCCTTAGCCGATATAAATTAGTTTTCAAATTTAATTTATATTTTGAAAACTCGAACTTAACGAATCATAAGCTAGTATCCTCCTTTACTTGAATTTAAGGCTAGCTTTTGAGACCTATTAAGATTAGTGCTTCTTGTAGGTTTTATCGATCAAGGAATTAGCGCTTTCCCGAGACGCATATTATTGTGATTTCTTGAGCTTTGTCCTATCAAGGTGGGCTTACTTTACAAAAGTATATTTGAGTTATATGCTCGATATTTCATGAAATCAAACTGTTTATCCAATAAAATGTTTTTGTGCGCTACTACTGCTTTAAGGCTCGTAAATGTATCGATCGAGATTCTCTTTAAACCTAACACGTTAATTGAGAATTGTGTACACCGTTAGTTGTTTCGGTGGGTTGATCTCCATCGGGCACTAACCAAGTAATGAGGCGTTATAAGGGTGCTTGTCGGATGTGTTAGAGTGCGTCATGTTATTATGGTGCTTGTCGGATACGTTCAAGCACATCATGGATTGTCCGGTTACGTCCCGATGACAATAATGGGAGAATGTGATCCGACGGTGGCTAGAGGTCCGGATCAAAGCGAGTAATGAAGAGTCGTGACAATGGGCCCAAATGAATGAAATATTTTGCATGCTTAGAAGTGGTTTCTCTTTTAAAACCTTCTAAGTCATGTTATCATGATTGGATAAACCGCTTTTATGGATTTATGAAATGTTTATGAAAATGCATGCCCACCGAGTACATTAGTACTTAGCCCAAATATTTTCCAAATGTTTTCGTGTTGATCAATGGTACGGTGAGGCGGCCGAGATTTGAGTTCACTCAGTATTTTGACGGATTATTTCCGTATTTAGACTTCATTGATGAATTAACTCTAATTTTATTTTCCCTTCTTGTCTATGACTTGAATTGTACCTTTTGATGAGCTTAGACTCTGAATCCTTGATGTTTAGCATTTTGACGTATTTTGGCTATTAGAAGCACGAAACTAAACTTGTGATCCTGAGGATAAATATTGTTTTGATTGGATTACATCCTTCGATGTCTCCCATTTTCATTTAGGAAGCTATTCCCAAATTCTAAGGGTTTATTGCCTCGATCATTTGAGTCAACTCATTTACTTTATATTTTCCATTATTTTTATTCGTCGCGCCTCGATTTACGAGCTTCCGTCATTTCTAGAAACCGGGGCGTGACAGAGTGGTATCAGAGCATAAGTTTTCTTTCGTGTCTCTGACTGCCAAAACCTTTTCATGTCGAGTCTATAATAGTATCCATAGACTTCTTGAAATCTCAGTGACTCTCAGCTCACCGTCACGCCAACTGATCAACAAAGGTATGATTTAAATGTTTCAAAGTTTTGACTATGAAATCATGTATGCCATTGATGAAAGTTGTCATGTGAATTATCAAGTTATTTTCATATGTTGTTTTGTGAATTGTTTAAATTGTTTTCACAATATCATTGTGAGTCATTGTACTCAGATAAGCTAAGTTCATTGTCGTGTTAGGGACAACCCGAACCCTTAACGGCAAATGAAATTGATTGTCGAATTAGATTTTCAAATCTTTTCGATCATGCATGAGACTGTTATCTAAGTTCATTGTCGTGTTAGGGACAACCCGAACCCTTAACGACACAAAAGAAATTGATTTTCGAATTAGATGTTCAAATCTTTTCGATCATATGTGAGACTGTTGGAACCTACTAATTGCTCTCACAATATCATTGAAGTCATTGCACTCAGATAGCTAAGTTCATTGTCGTGTTAGGGACAACCCGAACCCTTAACGAACCAAAGGAAATTGATTTTCGAATTAGATTTTCAAATCTTTTCGATCATGTATAAGACTGTTGGAACCTACATGATAATAGCTTCCACAAAAACGAAAATGATTGATGACGATATTTTGGATTCATATCCCGAAATGATCGAAATAAGGTATGGGTTCTATCACAAACTGTGTGTACCCAAGGACTGTTTTGAAATGTAAGTCATGATAGCTTCGCTATAACAACGTAGAAAGAACTAGTTCACTGTTTCACATAGAAGCGTTTGAACATAGAAGTCACATGAAAAGGATTGAGGATTCACTTGAGTTACACCATTATGGTTATGATTAGTTCTCATGTAGGTGTTAACTTATCAAGAATGAAAGACGTACCGATAGAGAATGTTAGGGGACGAGGACGAGGACGATGACGATGACGTGGTCGTGAACAAGGAAGAGGTTTTGTCCATCAAGAACATAACTCACGAGTTACACCGGACCGCATGAATGAATGAAGGTTCCGCAAAGAGAAACCTCCGTTTTTCAATGGACCGGGTGATCCGATGGATGCTGAGAAATGGATACGAGTTGTGGAACAATTTTAACTATATTTGATTTGAAGACAAGAAAAAAAAAAAAAAAAATGAAGTCGTCACCTACTAGTTGGTGAAAGAAGCTGACTTCTGGTGGGAGTCAGTGAAACGCACCATGACTGAGGAAGAACTCGAGAACCTCACATGGGAAGAATTCATGGTTGAATTGTATGAGAAATATATACCAGAATGTTACTGTCGGAAAAAGCGAGCGAGTTCGGGATCCAAGCAGAAACTCACATGCTTCTTATAAGGCATTAGACTTAACTCACGAACCATCGAGGAAGCTTTAATGATTAGCACACCGATGGAAAAGGAATGTCTGGTAATACATTGTCTTGAACTTAGAATTGAACATAGGTCTTTGAAAAACTTAGGGCACTTATATGTCATCTCTATAATAGAATTTGACATCATCATAGGAATGGATTGGCCCACCAAAGTCAATGCCACAATTTTGTATAACGAGAAAGATCTCCTTCCGCACCTTGGAAAGGAGGGACGAATTTTCATGGGATAAGAATGGGAAAAGGAGTATCAGTGATATCTGCCATGAAAGCCACCAAGATTATGAAGAAAGGAGGTTGCTATGCAATTCTCGTCAGCTTGACAACAAAACCAGAGGTGGAGAAAACAATTGGAGAAGTTCCAGTGGTTCGAGAGTACGAAGATGTTTTCGGAAGAATTGCGGGTATGCCACCGGATCGGCAATTAGAATTCACATCGACTTAGAACCCGGAGCAGCTCCAGATCAAAGCACCGTATAGGATGGCCCCACCAATTACAAGAATTTAAGATTCATTCAGAACTGTTGGACCTAGGTTTCATACAACCTAGTGTGTCTCCATGGGGAGCACCAGTCCTGTTCGTCAAGAAGAAAGACGGAACATTAAGGATGTGTATCGATTACAGAGAATTGAACAAGCTCACTATCAAGAATAGATATCCTCTCCCCAGGATAGACGACTTGTTCGACCAACTGAAAGGAGCTGGAGTATTTTCCAAGATAGACCTAAGGTCTGGATACCATCAGCTCAAAATGAGAATGGATGATATTCCTAAGACAGCGTTTAGAACACGTTACGGACATTACGAGTTCACAAGTAATGCCGTTTGGGTTGACAAATGCCCCAGCTGTTTTTATGGATCTGATGAATAGAGTATTCCATCAATATCTTGATAGTTTCGTCTTAGTGTTTATCGATGATATTCTCATCTACTCTAAGACCGAGGAACAACACGAAGAGCATTTGCGTGTTGTACTCAAGAATTTGCAAACAAGAATTATCGCCAAATTCAGCAAGTGTGAATTTTGGTTAAAGAAGTGATGTTCCTCGGACACATCGTGTCACCGAGGAATCAAAGTAGATCTGCTAAGGTGGAAGCCGTCAAAGGATGGAGGACACCATCAAACGCCAATGAGATCGAAGTTTTCTCGATTTGGCAGGATACTACAGACGATTCATTGAAGGATTCTCAAAATTGGCTAGGTCAATGACACAACTTTTAAGAAAAGGGACCAAGTACATTTGGACCAAGACGTGAAAGAGTTTTAAGAGCTCAAGACAAAGCTAACCACCGCTCGGTGTTAGCAATCCCGAGGAGAATGAAGGATTCGTAGTTTACACGGATGCCTCAAAGTTGGGACTAGGTTGTGTACTAATGCAAAACCGAAAGGTGATAGCATACGCATCTCGTCAATTGAAGCCCCATGAGTTGAACTATCCGACTCATGACTTAGAGTTAGCTGCAGTCGTGCATGCTTTGAAGATCTGGAGACACCACCTCTATGGAGTCAGGTGTGAAATCTTCACAGATAATAAGAAGTTTAAAGTACTTTTTCGAGCAGAATGATCTAAATATGAGTTTTCAAATTTTATTTATTGCCCAAGTTCTGTCATTGAGTTTAACTCTATGATCTAGTTTCAACTGGGAAATCACTTGAGTTTTCACTTTTCGTGAAAGAAGTTAACAAACAGAAAATTTCATAAAAGAGTCATTTTGAAACCAAGCCTTCATGTGACTGAGAAGTATTTGTGACGGGTCTGGCCAGCCCATATGACCAAAGACATCTCGATGAGTCGTCATTCGATCTTCGATCCTATATCCCAATTATTAAATTCAAGGAAAATATTGGTTCAAACTCTCAAAAGTACGATCACCTCAATTTCAAACTCTTACCCTTGTAAGTCGTTTTGATAAGTTTTCTTCAATCCCTGAAACTAATAAGTACGATGTAGGTTGACTTATCTTGTCACCTAAGTTTTCGAAATTGTAAGTGATAGACATCAAGTTATGATGTAGAAGTTCTCGATGAGACGAGATATATATTCTTTCCTATGATACACCTAAGTCGATGACCGCTGATGGGCTTTGCAGAATCGATGACAGATGAGTTATACCCCATGTGAGTGTTATGATAAGGAAGTTATGAACGAAATACTCTTTAGCATTGAGTGCAAGAGTAGAAGTAAAGGAATATATATGATATTCTTGGGAAATAATCTCATATTAATATTTTATAAAGAGAGATTACAACTTATCTTCAAGATAGTTGATTGTCCTTAAGACCTCGTTAGTAGGTTGGACATGTTTAAAGTTGGTGATGCGAGACTCTTTTCAATGGACATATAAGGAATGATAGCATCTTTGTTAACAAATCTCTCGCTTTATACCTCAACCCTTAGAATTATGCTTGAGCATAATTGATTTCGAATATCGAGACCTTGTATGGTCGAAAATATTGATCATCACTTTGTTGGGATGAAATGAGTGAAAGAAAGTTACTAGGTCCAGATCGAGTACAACAAATGATTGGAAAGGTCGATCACATCAAGCAAAGAATCAAAGAAGCTCAGGACAGACAAAAGTCTTACGCCGACAAACGTCGATCAGGCTTAGAATTCAATTTCGAGGATCGAGTTTTTCTTAAGGTTTCTCCTTCAAAGGGAGTTATACATTTTGGCAAGAGATGAAAGTTACGACTCCGCTATATAGGACTTTTCGAGATCCTAGATAGGATAGACCTTGTAGCCTATAGGTTGGCTTTGCCACCAAGCATTTGAGACGTGCACAAAGTGTTTCATGTCTCGCAATTAAGAAAATACGTGTTTGATCCGAAACACGTAATTAAGCACAATGAAGTAGTCATAGCCAGGACTTAAGTTATGAAGAAAGACATGTCCAAATTATGGATAGAAAGGTTCAAGTTTACGGAACAACAAACAAATTGTTCTCGTCAAAGTAAAGTGGAATCATCACGGTACGGAGGAGGCCACGTGGGAACTTGAGGAAAAGATGAAAACTAAGTATCCCGATTTAGATTACCAAGGTATGGAATTTCGAGGACGAAATTTTTATAAGGATGGAGGATGTCATATCCGTCTTTCTTAATAAGATTAGAAGGACTTTCGAACTTAGAATTTAAAATGATTCGTGCTTGATGAAAGAAAATTTTAAATTCCAACAAAAGAATTTATTTCACTCAATATTATAAAGTGATTTGAAAATTATTATATTTAATATAATAATCAAGTACGATTTATATATATATTTATATATAAATCATTATATCAATAATATATGTTAATGTTTAATTATTAATTAGTAATTCTTAAGATCGGACTTTGAGCGTAAGAATAATTTGTTTAATGGGTTTAATTGAAAAGCCCAAAAGGAGAAGCCCATTGAAACCCTAACTATATAAACTCATCTTCCCTCATTTCCTAAACCCTAGCCCCATTTTCGATTTTCACTCATTCATTCTTGCAACATCAACAAGAAGGTTCTACAAGGTATAACTCTAAGCTTCTAATAATTTGAGCAATAATCTTCTTCTACTTTTAATGTTTATATGCATATACGTATTTGTGTGTGTCATGGTGAGTGTGTGTTGTGAGTGGGGCGTGAGTGAGGGAGAGACAGAGAGGGATCGACGGCGGCGGCGTGGTGGCTTCAGCCACCGACGTTCGGCCAAGAAGAGAGGGCGGCTGCGGCTGCGGTCACATGTGGGTGTGTGCGTGCGTGCTCGTGTGTGCGTGGGTTTGACAGAGACGAGAGATAGGCTGGGGGCTGGGCGACGCGATGGTGGCGCGACGACAACGTCGCCGGACTGTGGCGGCGGTGGTTGCGCAGCGGCAGATTTGCCATGTGTGTGTGTGTGCGTCATGGTGTGTGTGTGTGTGTGCGTCGTGGGACGAGAGAGAAGAGGTGAGAAGAGAGAAGAAAGAATAGAAAGGAGGGAGGCGTCACAGCACCACCGACAATGAGGCCGGCCGGAGACGGCAAGGCCGACCTCGATGTATGTGTGGGTGTATCGTTGGGAGGCGAGAGAGAGAGAGGAGGCGAGAGAGAGAGAGGAGGAGGTGAGGAAAAAAACAATAATATTTTTCAACCTCGCCGAATCCGGTCATGATGATTAGCACAAAAAGCAAAATACGAAATGGAATGTGTTAGGTTTAGGGTTTTAAATGCTTTGGGCTGATTTTTTTTGTTTAAAATGAGTTGGGCTCAAAGCTTTTAATTGTTGGGCTTCTATTATTTAAAAAGTTATGGGCTTTTAATTAATTAAATCTGGGCCCAAGTTATTAAAATAGAGGGTGGCCCGATTTCAAAGAGTATTGGGCTGAATTTAATTCATGTTGGGCTGGGATTATTTAAAAAAAAAAAAAATGCTGGGCCTTGTTTTATATTAATAATTAAATGGGCTCTTCATTTAAATAAGTTGGGCTGATTTTTATTAAATGGTTTGGGCTTGCTGTTTTGGGCAGAGAATTAAGAGAAAATGGGTTTGACTTTGGGCCGAGAAATTTAAATCGAAGTTGGGCCCTTGTTTTAATTAATAAATAGGCTGTTCCTATTTATTTAAATAATTGGGCTGTTCTTATTAAATTAAATGGGCTGAGCCCATTTTAATTAAAGTGTGGGTTTTAGTTAATTAATGTATTGGGCTGACTCAATTTTAATTTATAATGTTGGACCTTAATTAATTTAAAATCTTTGGGCTCAATTAATTAAATAAATAAGGTTTAACTTTAAGACTTAATTAATTAAATTATATTAAGTCTTATTAATTAAATAATTAACTTAAACTTAAATATAAGTTTAAATTATTTAATTATGGTAAGTTAATTAATTAATTAATTACTATTAAGTTTAATTAATTAATTGATTAAGTTAAGGTTAAGTTCAAGTTTAAATTATCTTTAATTTATGATTATGACTTACTTAATTAATGTAATTAATTTCTTTTAATGAAATTAATTAAGTTATGATGATTAAATAAATTAAATTATGTTAGACAAGTGCATAATTTGATAATTATATTATGTGTTATATTAAGCGAGATTCCTTAATATATACGAACTTAGTATGTATTTCAAGTATGTTATACTTTTTGTAAAAAGTATTTATCATAAGAAGATTATGAAATTTAATTCGTTTTTAAACGAAAAGTCGAGCAAGGTATTGTTGGTGCCTTAGCCGATATAAATTAGTTTTCAAATTTAATTTATATTTTGAAAACTCGGGCTTAACGAATCATAAGCTAGTATCCTCCTTTACTTGAATTTAAGGCTAGCTTTTCGAGACCTATTAAGATTAGTGCTTCTTGTAGGTTTTATCGATCAAGGGAATTAGCGCTGCTTTCCCGAGACGCATATTATTGTGATTTCTTCAGGCTTTGTCCTATCAAGGTGGGCTTACTTTACAAAAGTATATTTGAGTTATATGCTCTGATATTTCATGAAATGCAAACTGTTTATCCAATAAAATGTTTTTGTGCGCTCTACTCTGTTTAAGGCTCGTAAATGTATCGATCGAGATTCTCTTTTAAACCTAACACGTTAATTGAGAATTGTGTACACTGTTAGTTGTTTCGGTGGGTTGATCTCCATGGGCACTAACCAAGTAATGAGGCGTTATAAGGGTGCTTGTCGGATGTGTTCGAGTACGTCATGTTATTATGGTGCTTGTCGGATACGTTCCGGCACATCATGGATTGTCCGGTTACGTCCCGATGACAATAATGGGAGAATGTGATCCGACGGTGGCTAGAGGTCCGGGATCAAAGCGAGTAATGTAAGAGTCGTGACAATGGGCCCAAATGAATGAAATATTTTGCATGCTTAGAAGTGGTTTCTTTTTTAAACCTTCTAAGTCATGTTATCATGATTGGATAAACTGCTTTTATGGATTTATGAAATGTTTATGAAAATGCATGCCCACCGAGTACATTAGTACTTAGCCCAAATATTTTCAAATGTTTTCGGGTTGATCAATGGTACCGACGGCGGGAGATTTGAGTTCACTCCGTATTTTGACGGATTATTTCGTATTTAGACTTCCGATGAATTAACTCTAATTTTATTTTCCTTCTTGTCTATGACTTGAATTGTACCTTTGATGAGCTTAGACTCAATCCTTGATGTTTAGCATTTTGACGTATTTTGGCTATTAGAAGCACGAAACTAAACTTGTGATCCCGAGGATAAATATTGTTTTGATTGGATTACATCCTTCGATGTCTCCCATTTCATTTAGGAAGCTATTCCCAAATTCTAAGGTTTATTGCCTCGATCATTTGAGTCAACTCATTTACTTTATATTTTCCATTATTTTTATTCGTCATACTCGATTTACGAGCTTAGTCATTTCTAGAAACCGGTCGTGACATATATATATATATATATATATATATATATATATATATATATATATATATATATATATATATGGTTAGATCCAAGAGAACTCATCTTTTGAGAACTTGATAACTATGCACGAGACATATAAAATTGATGCACAAAGCGGTATAAAGTTATGCACAACAAAAACATTCTAAAATTGTTGCATAATAAAATAATTTTAGAAAGTTTTCGTTATCCACAACTTTATACCGTTTTGTGCATCATCTTCAACGTCTTATGCATGGTTCAAAAAGATATTGTTCTCATTGATCCACTTCATATATATATATATATATATATATATATATATATATATGTGTGTGTGTGTGTGTGTGTGTGTGTGTGTGTGTGTGTGTGTGCACAAGATTTTACGTAAAATAAATGCACAATGCATTGTTACAATGTAAAGTGCACATATATATTCATATGCATTCAGGGTCGGTCCTGACATTTTGGGGGTCTAGGCGAAAAACAAAAAAAAGCCCATTAAAAAGGAAGATTCGAGAATCATATTGCCAGCTAAAATTATTGTATAATGCTCTTTCAGCTGAAGCTATAGTAACATGTACATTTGATAATATTTTATATGCAATAAAAACATTAAGAAATGAATATGAAGTTGTAACAAATTCAAGAACATCACCAATCGACTTGTAGGTAAATAACCTGAAATTAATTTTATTTTATTTTTAGATGAAAAATATTATAGGTAGTAATATGACCTAATGCACATTTTTGAAAAAAATGGGAGCCCTAGGCCATTGTCCCAATCACTATAAAGAAGGGTCGACCTTGTATGCATTATTCTATACGTGTCGTGCATGTATATAATATATTTATGCATTGTTCGTATGTTAACACGTTAAGAGGTGTATATACGTGAATCAATCCATATATATGTGCGTGTTAGTTGGGTTCTGGTGGTAGCTAGTCCTTAGGTAGTATGATTATCCAATATAGACCACACATTTTGAATATATGAACGCAAGTGACAGTCTCTTTTTTAATTTTTTTAATCTTCGTAAAGAGTAAAATGAGAAGGAAAACAAAATAATATCCTTCTTTTTATCCTCTCCTCTGATCCTCTTTTTTCGATTTCTTTTCCAATGGCAACGACGATGTGGGATAGCGACGTTGACGGTAGAGGACAACAAAGCATTTGTAACGGCATATTTCATCACTAGATCTACCTTACAAAGGATTTGCGAAATTATGACTAGGACTGGCAATTCGTGCATGTCGGGTCGTTATCGTGTCGACACGATAACGACACGACCTAATAAGGCCAAATACGAACACGACTCGTTAAGGATCTGTCCGACACGAACACGACACGAAATGTACTGACACGAACACGAATATGACACGATTTTTTTCATGTTGACACGACACGACACGAAACAATAAATTTAAATCAAAATTTAAAAATAAATAAATAAAAATAATAAAAATATAATCAAATTAATATCAAATATATATATATATATTATCGAATTATACGAAAACGACACGATTCGACACGAACACGAATGCAACATGAAAATTATCGGGTTACACGAATACGACACGGATCCGATACGAAATTATCGTATCCTTATCGTGTCGACACGATAAGGACACGAACACGATAAGGCTTAACACTAATCCGTTAATTCGTATATGTTCGTGTCGTATTTTCGTATCGTGTCGAAAATTGTCAGTCCTAATAATGACTCCGTTTGATAAGTAGGAATGAACTTCACGGCGGAAAATATTTAATAGATAACAGAAAAGAAAATAATGCATAATCGAATAAGGCATAAATATACCAAAATAACTAAACCAAAGGCCTTGATTCGGCCCAAATAATTTAAGAAAATCGCTGCCCTTAATAAATTTAAATAAAATAAACTGAAAATATATTTATTAGTTGGCCCATTCATCCCCTATTAAATTGATGATTCGTGGGTTCAAGTCATTCATCTTCTATGGACCTTTTTGAATTCTCCTATACTTATAAACTTCTTTAACAAGCCCATTAAATACTTCCTTGATTTCTAGGCCCGTGTTGTTATAATCCGTCAAACTATGTAATAAGGCCCATAAGAATCCTCAAATCCAAATCGTCATCTAATTAAATAGACTCGATCGGTATCATTAAAATTAGTTAGAAAGAAAAGTGTATTCCAAATAATAAACAATTAGAATTCTAAGGAAGGCGAATCACCCGGAAATATTTAATAATAATAATAATAATAATAATAATAATAATAATAATAATGCTTTTTTTGTTTAAATTAGGATGATACGATGAGTTAGCATCATATGTATATAATTATATTCATACACATGTACTTTGAAATTAAGCAAGCAGCTATGGAATATAAACAATGGACGTGATAGGCGCATGAATTGGCGAGCCAAATGCGGATACAACTAGCGGTAGGGTCCTCTCCACTATCTGCCAACAAAAAACAGATTACCTTTTTATGTATTTTGGGGAAATATGAGTTTTATTGAAAAGGGAAAATGATGAGGTTTGCTCTCTCAATTTTTTTCTTTAAAAAATGTGAGAGCATACATTTTCGTATAAGAGGGTTAATATGAAAGCTACTTTATCATGAGAATCAAAAAGTAATAAATTCGATATGAAAATTGATGAACTCATTGAAAAAGTTATTGAATTTAAAAAAAATTTAATTTTTTTGCCTCTTATTGGATTTGAAACCTCAGAATTTTTTTTTGAATTTTTGAATTCATTAACTTTATGAGTGGATGCATTAACATTCAAAATAAATTCATTTTGTTCATTATGAATTTTCGTGGTTCTTCACTCACGTTAAAAATGATTTTTATTTGAACCTTACTCTCTCCTCCTCCCCCCCTCTCTATATATATATGTATATCAGGTTCAAACGAGAACTATTTTTATCATAAAAACTAAGAATTAATGAATTCGTTTGAGAAAGTTATTGAATCCAAAAATTTAGAATTTTTCATCTGGTTCGAATCCCACGAGAGGCAAAATTTAACTCTTTTGGATTCAGTAACTTTCCCGATGGATTCATCAACTTTCATAGCGAATTTATCATTTTTTTCGTTCTCACATTATCACGATAAAAATGGTTTTACGTTAATCATTATATATATATATATATATATATATATATATATATATATATATATATAGAGAGAGAGAGAGAGAGAGATGAATGATCAAATAGTACCCGAGTCTGAGGTAATATGTAGTACTCAATCTCATCCATCAATTTCATAGATCCTATGGTGGAGATTTTTTCGAACTTTTTAATCTTAATTTTGTTGATTTCGCTACAGTAATGGTAGATTAATAATTTGATTTGTTATGTGATTGTCAAAAATAAACCATACATTTAATTGAACTGAATGCATGCAGTTGAACACAATAATGCATATAGTTGGAAGCGTCGTCCAACATGCGCTCGTGTTCGTGCGTCGCCCCGGCACGTGCTCACACGTTTCTTAGCGCCCGTTGGCCAATAATACATACATGAACATGTTTTATTAAATGCATGAATATGTTTTGTTAAATTCATATTTGTGTTTCGTGCCAACATGCAGTTTTATGTTTTGTTAAATCCAGTTTTATAGTTTTCGATAAAAAAATCTCTCATACATCATTCTCCGCAATTCGTCGTCTTTTTCCCAATTACCGACGAATTTCACCGTGAACCACCGCCATAGCCACCATCTCTCTCGATTATTCAATCATCTATCAAATTCATCTTCTATTTTTTCTCAAAATCTATCAATTTTCTTCTCAGTTTTTCTTCTTATTTTCTTTCTTTTAAAATCTGTTATTTGTTGTTGTTCGTGTATGTTGCTGCTGCTTTCCGTCGGTGCTGTCGTCCTCCGTTGTCCCCGTCGTCCACTGCCGTCAAGGAGAAGAAGACAGATTTGATTTTTTTCCATTTTGCCTTTTTTGAAAAAAAAAATAAAAACGAAAAGAAAAATAAGTTGTCACGTATCAGCTTGTGGTGAAGACACATGTTCAAAATATATGATCTAGATTGAGTACTACATACTATCTGGGGATCGAGTACTATGAGAATCCAACCATATATATATATATGGGATGATTCACGTAAGAATATAAATATTAGTGAGAAATAAGAATGCAACATTGAACGTATAAAGTTGTTGTACTAAATGTATAAATTTGTTGCACCAAATTCAACATATAAAGTATACATTTAATATAAAGTTGTTGCACTGAATTTGGTGCAATAAAATTATACGTTTAGTGCAACCATTTTATACATTAAATGCTGCATTCTTATTTTTCACCAATATTTACATTCTTACATGAACCATCCCATATATATATATATATATAGGGGATAGATCACGTGAGAATGCAAATATTGATGAGAAATGAGAATGCAGCATTTAACGTATAAAATTGTTGCACTAAATGTATAAATTTGTTGCATCAAATTTAACTTATAAAGTGTAGCACTTAATATAAAGTTGTTGCACAGAATTTGATGCAACAAATTTATACATTTAGTGCAACAACTTTATACGTTAAATGTTGTATTCTCATTTCTCACCAGTATTTGCATTCTCACGTGAACCATCCCATATATATATATATATATATATATATATATATATAGAGAGAGAGAGGTTCAAATAAAAATAATTTTTGACGTGAGTACTAAGAACTACGAAAATTCTCTATGAATAAAATGAATTACACTGAAAGTTAATGCATCCACTGAGAAAGTTACTGAATTAAAAAAATCAGAATCTTTCACACGGGTTTGAATCTCATGATAGGCGAATATTTTATTTTTTGGATTCAGTAATTTTTCTAGCGAATTCATCAACTTTTACAGCGAATTCATTATTTTTAGTTCTCATAATAAAAATGATTTCCATGTTAATATTCTCACGTGTATATCTATATATTATAGGATTACGAGTGTTCACAAAGAAAAATAAGAATTAACAAGTCGTCTTTCATAATAATAAAAAACTACAGACAAAACCAATAACAAATAGATTTTCGAACAAATAAAATGCTAAGTGGGGAAAAGGAAAGAGTAGTGGAATCACTATTCAACTCATTCTATTGAACTCCACACCTGGTGCGATACAAATTGAATTTTCCCACAAAATAATTTTTGGTTTATGTTGCATTTATAGATAAAAAAATAACTTTAGGAATAATAGCCACAAGTTTTGTGGCTCAATTTTATACTTCTCTTTTGTAGGAATGAGAAATCTAACTACGAATTGCAATTTTTCAATACAGGTTGAAGTAAAAAAATAAAGAAATAAATAAATTCTTCAAAACTTGAAAATAGAAATTCACGGTGAATCTAATGTATTCGATTCGGATAGGATGAATCTGGAGAAAAGTGTCTTATCACAAAACTAATTTAACAAACTTTAAATATTCAAACATACAAATTAATTGAAAACAGAAAGGAAAAACTATTAAAAAAGACGAAAGGGGACACCGGTCACTTATGGTGAAAGTTGTTTGGTGCCTCAATTAATTTATTATGGGCCCAACACAGGAAATTTCTTTATTTTGCCGCCGTGCTATCTTTTTACTGCATTATTTTTGTCTTCTTCATTTTTTTCCCTCTTTATTTTAATCTTTTCAGTGACAAAGTAAATATATTTTGTGTTTGTGTGTTATTTGACAAATGGAAAACCTCTGATATTCGTATTTGCTTCCCTTCAACAATTCGAAATTTTTAGAATAAAAATAAAAATAAAAATAAAAATTGTGAGTGTGATAAAATATCTGAAAATAAAATTACCATTCTTCAATTTATTTATTTTTAGATATTTGATTGTAAGAGTTCGTTTAAGTTATTTATTCATATGATAGGGCCACAAGAACAAACTGTATTACTCCAATTAAAAGAAGTTAAGATTCTTATACTTGATCTATCATTTATTGAACTTTCTTCAATGCTTTGAGAGGACATAAATTATTTTGATATAAGATGGTATAAATGATCAATTTTTGCTACATAACACCACCAAATCAAGTTAGATGAATTGGCACTGGATTTCTTTTATGAAGTAAAAAGTAGAGTACCGCTATTGTTGTACACATATTGATATTATCTTTATTTTTCACATTAAAAAATCTCTGAACACTATTAGGGGCAAGGAAGGTGACTGGAACTGGATAGGGTTTAATTTACCATTTGGGTATTGATGTTGTTGCAAATTAAATGAGCACTATGTATACATTAGGGGAGGCTTGTCAATGAATACGTTTTACTCGAATCGATTCAGAATTGCTTGTAGTTCAGTAGCGACGGTTTTGGTTTTGGTTCCAGACCCGTTCAGACACGACCGGTTCCAAACCCCATCCGATTGTTCTGAGTTGGACCGGATCCGATTTTTTTGTTGGTGTATTATGTGTTTGTCTAATATGTTTTATATATTCTATTACTAATTACTTATCATTTTTTATTACGTTATAAAAGATTTTATAAATTGATAAACATTTGTAACATTTGAGTAATTATCCAACCTAGACCCATAATTTGATGTTTGAATCCGATATTTAATGAATCGATTTCAGAACTAAAACCGATACTTATTTATTGATTCTAATTCGAAAAAAACTTGTCCATTAACAAAACCAAATTAGGGTTTGTATGTTCACGATACAAGAAAGAGAGTTTTAATAGTATTGGCGAATACAAAATTCTTGTATATCCGTTTGTACCGTGCGGACGAACAAATGTATCATTTGTTGTTAAGAAATGTACATTTATTTTTTACACTGTAATTAGAAAGTGTCATTTACATTAAGAAAAGTAATATTTATACTGAAGAGAATTATAAAAATTCGTATGTACAAACGGATGTACAGGAGACCACTCCATTGGCGAAACGTTTTCTCGATCTTCTAGGTGCAATTTTTGGTGGTGAAATTCTCGTTGCACTTCACGGGATAATTATGGTAAATGCACTGATAGCACTTGCTGAGATTTACACGGACTCAATCTTAGTTGTAAAGGAGAGTATCGAATATAACATATAAAATTACAATACTAGACAATGATTTCAAAAAGTTATTATGGAGTTTATAGTGAAAATTAAGCATACGTATAGGGTCACTATTATCGTAACTCATTCTCAAACTTACTTAGATAAACTTATATATACTTGTTATATGTAATTTGAGATTTTGAGGGATGTGATTTCTAAAGAATGAGTAATTGATGAGTTACGAAAAGGGAGATTAGGAAGAAATTATATTTATTATTTATATTCCGCTTCTAGTTTCTTTTTCTATTGGTCATAAATAAACTATAAAACTACTTATCTATTTTTGTGAAAAGAAAATTAAGTGTTAATCAATGTATTAAGTAAGTTGCAAGTAATTAGAAGCAATTAGCTTTAACGGTTTTTGAAAGCAAAATACTCAATAACCACATTTGCTTGTTGTCGTACTCTATTGAATCTTGATACTTGCATTTTAATTTTGTACAAATTCCTAGTGGACCAATGTTTTGATTACTTAATTTCGAAGAATTTCAAGACATATATTTAGCTGTAATGTCATGCGTACAATATCATATCTCTATAAATATTTAATGTACATTAGAAAAAAAATCTTAATATTAAAAATTAATAAAATTGAGTAAGAAACTATGAAAATATAGTATGTAAAAGAAAATCTAACAATGCCTTAAATTTAGTTTCTATTCAGGAATTTATTCTTTATTAAGTGGGAAAAACTTTACTGATCATAAATGTTAGTAACAAAGCAATCCTCAATGTACCTAATATTTCAATCTATGTAATCATTCGAGTCCACTGAACAAATTGCATAGATACTAGGGGTGAAAAAAAAATCCGAAAATCGAATATCCGATCCGAACCAAATCGAAACTTAAAATTCGGTTCGGATTTTTCGAATTTTCGGATCGGATCGAATTGAAATTTTTCAAAATTTTGGATTTTCGGATCGGATCGGATCGGATTGGATTTTTAAAATCCGAAAAAATCCAAAAATCCGAATTATATATAATTTATATATAAAAATAATATTTTATTCAGATATATTTAAATTTAATATAGATATATATAAGAATTAACAAAAAATGGTTTCGGATTTTCGGTTTTTTCATAATTTCGGTTTTTTCGGTTCGGTTCGGATTTTTGTATAAAAAATTCGGATTTTCGGATTTCGGATTTTCGGTTCGGGTCGGATTTTTTCTTTCACAAAATTTGGATTTTTGGATCGGTTCGGATTAGGCAAAAATACGAACCGAAATCCGAATGCTCACCTCTAATAGATACATGGCATAGTGCACATAAATTGATGGAAAATAAACGTGTAAAATTTGTAATTAACTTCGAGGAGTACAATGTAGATTTAACTGCTTTTCACCTTTTTCATTCAATTCTCTTTTATGGTGAAAATATTCCAACTATGAAAAGGAAACATAAAAAAGATTTCTGGAATCAGCAGGGGTAATTCCGTCATTGTGGAGTGAGATTGAAAGGAATGTTAAAGTCCAAAAAAAATACTCTATCTGTCCATCCAAGATGATCTATTTTTTTTCGATACGATTATTTAGAAGAATGATATAAAATGATTAAAATGATAAAAAGTAGGTATGTTACATAACTTTTAAAGAGATAATTATTTTCTAAAAAAATAAATAAATCATCTTGAATGAGATAATACAAAAAAAATGTCATCTTGAATAGGACGGATGAAGTATCAAACACCAAAATTCCCAAAGAATCTAGGAAAATTTATGAAGAGTATTTATTTATTGGGTTATTGACGTATTAATAAACAAACTTTAGATCAATTTTGATTTTCCACGAACTTTAAAAATTGTGACAAAATACACAAACTTAATGACTTTGGTGATTTTACCACGATTTTAAATTCATACCAAATTAGATCTGACTTGATATATCGAAAATTTACTATAGATTAAACGATTAATGATATAAATGACATATTAGAGAGATGACATAAAACATCATCGTTCTATCAAAATAAATCAGATTTTTTGATTTCTATGATTCATCATGTCAACCTCGTTACAAAAATCAAGTCTTCTAGTTTGTTTCATTATCCAGTTCTAGTTGAGATCAAAACAATAGACATCATCTTTCTACGATTTCGTTTATATCACTGACTATTTTGTTTATGATAAATTTTTGAGATATCAAGTCAGATTTAATTTATCTTAAATTTGAGATTGTGTTAAAATCAATAAAGCCATTAAATTTGTGTATTTTATGATAAATTTTAAAATTTATAGGAAAAAATAAAATTGATCCAAATTAATGTATTTACATGCGGATTGCCCTTATTTATTTCCTGCTATATATAATACCAAAACAAATGGGCTTCTAGTTAACGTCATCCCTTTCTCTCTCTCCTCTCCTCGCCCAACAGCAGCTGACTGCGCTTCTGCTCGCCGCCGCTCCGCTCCCATTCCCATTTTCTCTCAACATTCTCGTAATTTTCCCCAATTTGAACATTTTAAGTTAACTCTCCGCCTCCGCAGAAATGGAGCGGAAGCACGGGTTTTTCTCGGCTTTGAAGGAGGAAATGGTGCGGGGACTTTCGCCGGCCCGGTCGAGGAGGGGCCGGAGCCAGTCGCCGTCCCGGTCGGGCCTGTTGCGGCGGAGGCGGGGGAGCAGCGTCGCCCCGCCGGAAATGTACGTATCGAGATCGGGTAGTGTGAGGCCGGGGGCGGAAGCCCTGTCGCCGCTGAGGGAGGGCCCGGATCCGAATGAGTCGGAATCGGGCGATCCGAGGACTGACAGCTGGGCGAACTGGCTCTGCCGGGCTCCGACTCCTTCGAATTCTGGGTCAGGCTGCTCGAGGTCCGATCTGCGCCTGCTCCTCGGCGTGCTCGGTGCGCCGCTCGCACCAGTGCACGTGAGCAACAGCGACCCTCTGCCGCACCTCTGTATTAAAGACACTCCCATTGTTAGTTCCCTCTCCCATTTCTTAGCTTTATTGTCTATTTCTGAAAATGAACAATTTTTGTTTTTTGGGCCTCTTTTAATGCATTTCTGTGTGTCAATTTTTACAAGGTATTTTGTGGGGAAAAATGACTTGTTTGTTTTTTTCCTTTTTCTAGCAGTTTTGTTCATGTTGAAATACTTGCTTGTGATTTTCCTTTGCTTCGTTTGTACACTCCATTGTATCTATACCTAATTATTTTCTTTTCTGTATCTTTGTGGTGTTTTTCTTATTTAAACTAATATTTCGTGGATGGGAATAGATGAATTTTTATGAGGCTGGTAATTTTTTTTATATAGATAGTTTGGATTGCGTGAAATTAATATAGAAAGGACATTGTTGAATAGAAACATGAAAGGTGTTTGTAAAAGCGTAAAAGTATAGAGTTATGCAGATTGAGACTATTGACCACATCTTTTTGGTTGGTAGACGGTCACTGTGCTCATAAATTCTTCAAAATTATGAGAATGAAAGATATTAAATAGATCGTGCTGCACATGGTGGTCCTGTGTTGTGATTACTCTAATTTTCTACTAAATAAAAAAAAAATGAGAATTTTGTTATAATATTATGATGCAGGAAAGCTCCTCTGCTCAGTACATTCTGCAGCAATATCTGGCAGCATCCGGGGGGCAGAAGCTTCAAAACTGTATACGGAACGCCTACGCGATGGGGAAGGTGAAAATGCTGGCCTCTGATATCGAGACCGCGAGCAAGGTGATCAAGAATCGGAATTCCTCGAAAGCAGCGGAGTCCGGGGGGTTTGTGCTCTGGCAAATGAATCCTGATATGTGGTATGTTGAGTTAGCTCTTGGCGGCAGCAAGGTTCATGCGGGCTGCAATGGGAAGCTCGTCTGGCGGCATACTCCGTGGCTTGGTGCACATTCGGCCAAAGGGCCTGTACGCCCTCTTCGTCGTGCCCTTCAGGTTGATAGATTGCTGCATTTTTGCTTTGACAAAGTCTATTGTGTGGACATCCGTGGACGCGTGGGGATCACACCCACTTGGGTTCACTTTAATTGGGGAATTAATAACCCTAATTGAAATTAATAAGCCCTAATTGATTGGGGACGTACTCACAAAGAGACCACCTCGTTTGCTTTTGGTGCAATGCAACATCTATTTGCTTGTTGATTGATTCATGTTGGGTTGATTTGCAGGGGCTTGATCCGAGAACGACAGCCAACATGTTTGTGAATGCAAGGTGCACGGGGGAGAAGAAGATCGACGGGGAGGATTGCTTCATTCTCAAACTCTGCGCTGATCCGCACACGCTGAAGGCTAGGAGCGAGGGGCCTGCGGAGATCATTAGGCATGTTCTGTTCGGCTACTTCAGCCAGAAGACGGGGCTCCTTGTGCATATCGAGGACTCCCACTTGACCCGGATACAGACAAACGGGGCCGATGCCGCGTATTGGGAGACGACCATCAATTCGGTTCTTGACGATTACCGGCCCATCGAGGGCGTCATGGTCGCCCACTCGGGCCGTTCCGTGGTCACCCTCTTTAGGTTTGGTGAGACAGCTATGAGCCACACCAAGACCAGGATGGAGGAGGCTTGGACGATTGAGGAGGTAGCGTTCAACGTGCCTGGACTCTCCCCTGACTGCTTCATTCCGCCTGCTGATCTCAAGTTCAGCTCTGTTGGTGAAGCATGCGAGCTCCCTCAGAAAGGGAGGCTGATGAACGCGGCTGCAGCAGCCGCGTATAGAGCTAAGGTTGCCGCCTATCCGAGTCTCAGGTAGTTATTTCTTCTTTTCTGCAGAAGCTTTTAGGTTAGTTTCCATGGTACAGACTGACAAATTGAAGTAGCAACGAAGGGCGTTCAACGAATTTGGAGCGGATTTTTACAGTTTATGGTATGGATCTGTATATAGAGTCATAAAGAGAGTGGTTTTGTCACTCTCTTTCTTTCATTTCTCACGAGTTCAGTTGTGGGCTCTGGTTTTTTTCCAGCGGAATGTGCTATTGTAAGTTGGGTTAGAGTTATATGAAGAATTGTGTTTCTGTTTATCATCTTGTAGGTGTAGATATTATTTTTCTTGTTTAATAATTTCTATGTTGTTATGTTTCTGTGATAGGAAAATGAACTTCTAATAATGAGGCTTTGTGATTCGCAATTATTTGTATTTATGGTTTAAGCGTGGTTTTATTTAGGGTTGTCAATTTGTACGTGTCGGGTCCTAATCGTATCGATATGAACACGAATATGACATGAAATGTACTGACACGAAAATGAATATGACAAGATTTTTTTCGTGTTAACATGATACAATAACGACACGACAAGGCACAAAACAACAAATTCAAATCAAATTTAAAAAATAAATTAATAAATGAAATAAAAATATAAAATATAATTAAATTAATATTAAATATATATATAAATATTATCGAATTAAACAAACACGAAAATTATTGTGCTCTTATCGTGTCAACATGATAATGCTGAACACTAACCCGTTAATTTCGTGCATGGTCATGCCGTGTTCTCATGTAGTGTTGAAAATTGTCAACCCTAGTTTTATTGGCAATGAGAGTTTCTGTTGAAGATGGTAAGCAAATTTATTTTATATATATATGAAGGTTAACGTGAGAATCGCTTTTATCGTGAGAACCAAAAAATTGAATTCCTTGTAAAAGTTGATGAATCCGTCGGAAAAATTATTGAATCCAAAAAATCTAAAAAAATAGAATTCTCGTCCCTCATGGGATTGGAACCCGGGTAAAATATGTTGAATTTTTTGATAGAGTGAGGTTCAAATAAGAATTATTTTAATGTGAGAACTAAGAACCACGAAAAATTTATTATAAACAAAATGAATACGTTATGAAAGTTAATGCATCAATTGAGAAAGTTAATGAATCCAAAAATTCGAAATTTTCACTCAGGATTCGAATCCCATAAGGGCCAAAAAATTTCGTTTTTTTAGATTCAATAACTTTTCCAACGGATTCATCAACTTTCACACTGAATTCATCATTTTTTATTCACATTTTCACGATAAAAATGGTTCTTACATTAACCCTCATATATATATATATATATATATATATTGAAGGGTTAATGTGAGAACTATTTTTATCGTGACAAAGTGAAAATTAAAAATTGATGAATTTACTATGAAAGTTGGTGAATATCTGTGAAAGTTATTGAATTCAAAAAAATACAATTTTTTGCCTCTTATAGGGTGAAAATTCTAAGTTTTTGGATTAAGTAACTTTCATAACGAATTCATTTTGTTCATAATGAATTTGTACGATTTTTAGTTCTCACGTTAAAAATGATTCTTATTTAAACATATATCTCTCTCGATATATATATATATATAAGTTCAACTGAGAACCATTTTTATCCTAAAAACTAAGAACCAAATGAATTTACTATGAAAGTTGATGAATCCGTTGAGAAAGTTACTGAATTCCAAAATTCAAAATGTTTCACCTGGGTTCGAATCCCATAAGGGGTGTTTTTTTTTGGAGGATTCAGTAACTTTTCCAGCAAATTCATCAATTTTCACAATGAATTCATCATTTTTTTATTCTCACGTTCTCACGATAAAAATGGCTCTCACGCTAACTCATCCAGTGAGAACTCATCTTTTTGAGAACTTGAGAATCATGCATAAGACGTTGAAGATAATGCACAAAGCAAGATAAAGTTGTGCATAACGAAAACTTTCTAAAATTGTTGCACAACAAAATAATTTTAGAAAGTTTTCGTTATGCACAACTTTATACCGCTTTTACGATCATCTTCAATGTCTTATCGCATGGTCATAGAGTCATAAAAAAGATGTGATTCTCATTTGATCCACTCCATATATATATATCAATGTCTTATGCATGGTTCGCAGTTCGCAAAAAAGATGTGGTTACATTTGATCCATCCATATATATATATATATATATATATATATATATATAAATTGAATCATGTATATATAGTTTTTATCGTATAAATAAGTATAGTTCTTATCCATTAATTTTTCTTGGACATTTGAGATCTAATTGAAATTTTATTTCATAAAATGCATTTTTTGTATTAATTAAAGTTAAATAAGTAATTGATTTTTTAAGTGAGACTGGTTATTCTTGGGATTGTATTATTCTCTCTTTCTTTCTCGCCTTTAAATGTGCATTTCGATGATTTGTGCATTTAGATATTTTTTGTATTTGAAAATATGCATTTTACAGTTTGTGCATATAAGAATTGTTGAATTGTGTATTTAAACGATTTCATATGTACAATTGGATAATTTTGAATATGCACGATTGTGCAAATATGAAATCGTCTAAATATACATTCAAAAATTATTATATGCACAAAAGCACATATTTTTAGATAATAATGTGTAAATGTACAAATTCAGACGCATATGTCATTAAATGCACAATTAAAGAATGAGAGAGAGAATATAAGAGAAATAAATTGAGGAAGATGAATTAAACAATAATTATTTCTTCAAAATCAACAATGTCATAAATTTAGGGGGTGAACAACTTGTCTTAGTGATAGGTTTTACCTTTTTACCCTCGACACAAAATATTTAAATTTCCTGTCACATCATTATCCAATTTCAATTTGAAGATTTAATCTTGACCATTAAATATTATGTATGTATAACTGTGATTTGTTCTTATTTTCACTCTTTAAGGGTGTATAACTAATGTAAATTTATAATATCAACATGAAATACAAGTATAAATATGTGAAGTTTTACATTCACCACAAACCCTGAATAATATATAACAATTAGTAGCATTCAATAAAATGAACACCAATCTTTATAGGACAGCCCTCCCTAACTTGGTTGGCTCCACCAGTAAATCTTGAGCCCTTGACCCCTGTTTATTGTTAACAGAAATCTTTCAATTTAAGAAATACACTACTAGTACAAGAAAAAGAAAAGGGCTTACAAAGTTATTTGATAAATACTAGTCAAAGAATTCATTCTCACTACTAAGTAAGTTTCGCAGACTGCTAAGAAAACAGCTTACATAAAAGATTTGCATCAGTGTCATGCTTCAAGACATATCAGAAAGATAGAAAGATGAAATTAGAGGAAATTTTTCATAGTTCTATAGATGTCCCTACTCCCAGTGGAGCAGAACTCAGAACATTAGATATCAATCTATCACAAAATCATCTTAATTGGATATTGACCAAATTGAATTCCCCAAAGAGTAAGCCTTGCAATCAACATGAACTTAAAGAGGACAAAAAATAATGTGGCCAAGCTAAGTTCAGCACAAGATATACATTAAATATCGGGTTAGAGTCTGAAAATTACATCAAAGTTTTACCCGATGAGGTAACTGGTAAAGACGTGATACTAATATCTTTACCCTGCTATACAGCATCAACCTGCTGGGGACATCAAATAACCAAGGATGTTATGATGTACAATGGTTGTTGACACTATGACTAAAACGTCGGAACCAGATTTACAAGAGGACTATTCTATATGTGCTACAACACAAGATACCGAAATTAAACAAATAAATTGGGGATAGGCCTCAGCATATTATTGAGAAGATAAGATAAAAGTAAGTTGTGACTTTATTAGTGAAGAACTTCAACAGCATTAACATATAAAGCCACGACAGACTTAATGTTATCTTCTTACAAATTTCCAACAATTTCAGCACAGCTGTCCAACTTATGATGCTTTTTGTAGAAAGTTGCAGCATTGTGATATTTGGGATTTTCATATGATGGACGGACATTGTTGGAGGATGACATGCTTATTATATATTATACAAGACCCAAAAGCAAATATGAAGTCAGGAAAGTGAATTATATTGTTTTTAGATGTCATAAGATTGAAGTCTAGCAAGAAAGTTGGACGTGACTTATTCTTTTGGCTAGGTGAAAACTATGTTTCTCCTACATTATTAGTAAAATAGAATATTTCTGAGTAATTTATGAAGAAGAATCCAACGCCGTGTCTATACTTATTAATAAGAAAAAGTAATTTGAACTGTCAAGGAATATTGAGAATCCCAGAAGGACAATTAGAAATAAGGCCAAAAGAAAATTTAAAAGTAGTACTAGACTTCTCTTATGTTCTCTTCTCTCAGAGACTTGAAAAGCATAATTTCCAAAATGTTGGTGTTATCTATAGAACCCTGGCTACCAAGTGGACATTTAGAGCTTCAAGAAAAACCGAAAATCTGGATATCACATGCCTCTCAGATTATTAACAAAAAGTTTCGAGATACTCAGATGCAATATCGTTACAGTGTAACCTTTAGTCACCTTATCCAGAGAACTCTGGCTAGTGCTAGAATCACCAACTTGAGTGGCGCTCACTTCTGATTCCCTGCAGGAATAAAATGCCAGCATTAAGGGCTTGGATCTCGCTCCAGTGGGTTAAAAGTAATAATTTTCTTATTGAGAAAAGGAAAAAGATAAAATAACACCTACCTCTTGTGCTCAGCAACAGATATTTCATCTTTGCTTCCATCTTTCTCTGAATGTCATCATCCTAAACAAGAGTTATGCAAAGGGAAAGGTTCGTGTAAATTATATATTCAGCACATAAAACCGTTTCAGGTAGTGCTTTATTTTGGGAAGGACAATCTTACAGCAGAATGTTCGCGCATCCATTCAGGTATATTTTTCGATAAGACTTCAATGTACTGCTCCATAGCCAGCTCCCGGCTCATGCTTCCCAGCCTTTGCCATGCATTCCTTGCACAATGGAATTAGCGCCCCCCATCACTCACATATAGCAGCCTTTTCAACCCTGTTATATAACTAGCAATCAAACTACACCCTGACAGCTATTCAAGAGGCGCCTACGGTTCTTGCTGCACTATGATTATTATCCTTTACCTCATTAACAATATTATTCTTTTTTTTTTTTTTTGCGTATAATATCTTTTGAAGTGATATATATGATATACTCAATTCCCTCCCACTGGGATAGCAACTATGCACTGCTCTTAGGTACTTACTATGTCAATGCAATCGAGGTGATACTAATCTAAAGAAATCAGAATTCCACGACTTATAAGAGTACTATATAAAGCTCAATGATCATTCACAATAACAAGAGAACACTAGGTAGCAATGCCTTACAATATTTGTCAATTTTCTAGTGAGTTCAGGAATGGCTAGTCAATCCTAAAAACTTCTAGCATAGTTCCAAATACGGGCATTACTTAAAGATTGCTAAACATTGCAAGTACCATTTTGTATGGATACAATCATACAAATACGGTTATAACAATTTATCAATTATCACGAAAAATAAGATCCATTTGAAAATCAAGTACCATTTTGTACGAGAAGAAAGCATGAGCGCCATAGGCTGAGGCTCGCGGCAAGGCCCTTCGAGTGCAACCTTATGCAGTCCATAGAGCTGCATCTGCACATCACTCCCCAACCTCACCACCCGATCATCCTCTCTCCCCTTCCCTCCACACTCCACATAGTTAACCGCTTCTGCAAAGCCTTTCTCCAACTCACTACTCTCCACTCCCTCCCAATCATCATCATCATCATCATCACTCATCTCTCACCTTCTTCTTCTCCACCACCACATCCCCTGCAACTATCTCCTCATCCCCTCCATTCCCTTCTCCCCCATCAGTCACCGCATCATCCCTCCCCAATCCCACTTCTCTTTTCTCATCTTCATCACTCACATCTTCAACATTCTCACCAACAACACCATCTCTATCACCAACATAGGCCTCTTTCTCAAACAGCATTTCAGTCTTCTCACTCCCTTCAACTTTGGCAGCAGCATCATCATCACCCATCCCTCTCTCATCACAACATTCTTCTTCACTCTTTCTCACTCCAGAATCTGCATCACCTCCAAATTTATCGACCCTCTGTCCAGAAATTTCATCCAAACTCTTCTCCTCATCAATCACCTCCCCAGCATCATCCAACAACACAAGATTTTCAGACCCCTCATAACGATCGACCCTTCTGATCACAACTTCATCCACAAACTTCACTATCTTCTCCCCTTTCCCGCTCCTAACCGCCATTTCCCGCTCCAAAATCACATCTTTCGCTACAGCTTCACTAACAACAGCATCAACATCAGGATTAGTTGAGTTAGAAACAGCAAAAGCAACAATCTTTGCAACAAGAAAAGATAAAACAAGAGCTAGGAAAGCAGTAAAAGTCGGTTCTTGCAAAAACTCCATGCTCCGCTGCTGATCAACCCCTCTCTCTCTAAGTCTTGAGAGATTTTGTCAGAAGAGGGAGAAAAAGGAAAGGCATAGATGGGCACGAAAAACTCGTGAAAGTTTCAAAGAATGAACACGAAAGGGCATATAGATAACGATGGACAATCGTAACAAGAAGCATTCATAGCAACCGATAGTAAACTATTAAAGCATTTTAACTTTCGTACTTTACTGTTTTGTGTATTATTTAAATTTCAAGGAAGTATGTTTATAGAGCAGAGCAAAGCATATTCTTTGCCTTTTTCTTTATTTATTTTGGGTTCCTTTTCTCATGTGGGCCCCTCTCTAACCTATTTGGTGGGGGCTAAAGCTCAAGTAGGCCCCATTTAATGTTGCTACTTGCTATATATTGTATGTCTCACATGTGGTTACGATCAAATGTGGGCGCGCACAACTTAATTCAGTGCTCTACTGCTCTTTCTTTTTCTTCTTTTTCCGATCGGCCCAACGTGTACAACATCATCGAGATTATAACTTGGAAAATTAAAATTTAATTAAAATCCATGAAGATAATATTTAATCTGAAAAGTCATTGATTATATCCTAAATTATTCGCTATTTAATAAAAAAATATGCACAATTATTCATAATTAGATATATAAATTATTTGAAACTTAACAAAATATTCGAACTATTGATAAAATACATAAAATATTTAAAAACTAATAAAAGGACTCGTTGTTCGATTTAGCGAATTATTCCAAATTGTCTAAAGACCTGATATCTCATTTATTTTTTAATAAACATGTCATATCATTTAAAATGAAATACCAAGCTAGAGGTCGATGATACGCCAGAAACTAGGTATATATACGAACCGAGTCGAGCCGAACACTATCAAGTTCAAGCAAAATATATAGTATATTTTGCAAAAACATACTATATATTTGATGTTTAATAATATATTTAAAAATTTATTGTAGATTAAATGGTTATCATGTTTTTCTTCTTTTGACGGGAAAACGGTTCAAAACCTTGCGCTTGCACTTTTAGTTGTTTTTTTTAATCAATTGTCTTTCTCCCTCTTCTTCTTTCTTTCCTCTTTTTTTCTTTTTTTCTATAATTTATTCTTTCCTTCCTCTTTTTTTCTCTGTAATTTGTCCCTTCTTTCCATTTTTTTTCTGTAATTTATTGTTTCTCTCTTCTGTTTTTCTCTTTTCTTTTCTTTTTATGTAATTTGTTGTTTATATGCTTTTGTTTTTTTTTTCTTTTGTTTTCCTATAATTTGTTGTTTCTCTTTACTTTGTGCTTTTTTCTATAATTTATTTTATATTAATAAAATAAAATATATATTCAAATAATAATAATTTATATGTGAATTAATATGGTTAATTCAATTTTTAAAAAGATTGTGATAAAATTATTCTAAATAACAACCAACTGAAGGCATCTAAATCATTTGAATTTTCATTTTAAGCCCCTAAAATATTGTTGATGGTAGAGCAATCAAAATATAGATTGATTGAATATATGAAGATTATTTTATAAATATAAGTGTTGATCATATTTTTATTATCACAAGTTGAGTATACAACTTCTATTTGGGGTCGACTTTCAGAGTAATGGAGTGTCTGTGATGCCGTCTCAAGGAAGAAGAGGTTGTCTCCGTAGATCCCAAGAAAAAAATTTAATTTATCTTAAATATTTTTGGGCCCCCCAGCCTCAAATTTCTGGCTCCGTCATTGAGTTCGAGCTCGGGTCGTTTAAATTTTATTCGGCTCGAGTTCGAATTCGAACTTTAAATTGAGCTCGAGCTCGGTTCATTGTAAAAATTTTGAGCTCGCGAGCAGCTCAAATTTGGTTCGATAACTACTTGTTTATGAGAGATAATCGAACTCGAGCTCGAACTCTGCTCCTGTTCGATTTTGCTCGTTTTCAAGCTCGAACTCGAATTATTAAATTTTGCAATTTATTATTAGAACTATTGTTATATTATTATTAAATTTTTTATTAATTATCAATAAAAATAATTTATTATTTCACATGTTCGCAAACTGGCTCGTTTGAGTTCGAACCGAACATGTTCGCGAACTCACGAACCGAACATCCCTAAGCTCAAGCTCAGCTCGAAAATCCTATCAAGCTCGGTTCGATGCTCGAGTTCGGCTCGTTTACAAAACGAGTTTTAGGATTTATACTTTTTTCTTTATATAAAAGAGCGTAACTCTTAAGTTCTATTGTGAAAGCTTATTATAAGTTTGTTTTCCAAAAAACAAAATATTAGATAACTTTAAGGAGATTATAAGCTTGGTGCATCTTAAAAATATATTTGAGAACTTATACCAATGTCCCCTCTACTTCTCATCGTTTAGCTTCCGAAATGATGTAATAAGTTATTGTTGAGAACAATTCTTTGATTTTGGACTCGATATTATTCCAATTCAATTTTTGGAAGCAAAGAACTAACGTAGCTTTTTTTCCTATAGAAATATGGTAGCTTAGTATTATTCACATAAAAAATGACCAAGGTATGAATCACAATCCCAACTTGAAAAAAAAAAATAGTTACGTCTCTCCTTTCATAAAGCTTATACTTAGGTTAAGTTTGAATGGTAGAATTAGTAAAGTTCAACCCTCCTAAAGAGATTAACGCGATTTATTCGTTTTCTGCGTATTAGCAAATACATAGGATATTACACCTAAAAAGGATATATTTATTAATTTTATTATATCTAAATTTCAATTACAAAATGACAAAACTTGTGTATTCAATAATTATCAATTAAAATTTATTAATCATAATTAGAGTAGAGACATCATACGTTTAGATATAAGAAAGTGTGTTTTATACAAAAATAACAAAGAAAAACAAATCCATCATATAACTGTTAGTGCGCCTTTGCTTTCCAAAATATTGAAAAACAGTTGTACGTGTGTTGCTTAGTGGTAGAGTGGTTAATGCTCAAAGTTAAAGGTATCGAGTTCAAATCCATCGTACCACGATCTTTAAATTTTTGTCTTTAATTGATAAAAAAAATGAATTTTTTGATACATTAAATTAAACACTATTGGATTTTTCTCCCCTCTTCCGAACTCCAACGAAAAAAAGGGTTACATAAGTAGTCAAAGTTTAGGGAAAAAATATATTATTGGATTACATATTCTCATTTTTTTATATGATTTATTATAAAACAGAAGAATCTGGCCTTAAAGAAAACTCGCAACTATGGTCCAAGACACAATTTACGGGATCGAAAATATCATTGGACAGTAGGAGGCTAGGAGCCCTACGTCAATATTTTGTGAAAATAGTTAATTACATTTTATGATTAAACGTTTGAATTGAGCTTTAAAAATGAAACGACTTTTAAAATATTCAAAATTATTTCTAATATTTTTTTAAAAAATTGTAAATATGACACGACATAATGAGCTAGAGCCTCGGTGTCCAATATAGATGTTCGGCACTAAAATTGTGTTGAAATTATGTCGTCTCTCATATTGCTTGGAGAAATATTTAAAAATTAAAATGACCAAAAATATTTGGTGTTAACTGATGAAAATGATGTTTGTCTTGAGAAATCAACAGAGAATCCGTTCTGAATTTCCAAATTTACCTAAAAAAGAACACACACACACACACACACAGAAGTGAAAGGAGGGAAAAGATAATTTCCACATACTTTCAAAAAAATTGACAGAATACTTATCCAAGACTCTAAGATCCAACTCATTTTCTCGATGTCAAAAGTTTTGTCCTATTTTATATTTGTAACTTTTTAAAAGGTTGATGTTTTTTTCTCTAAATATTTAAAAAGCTTGGGTCATTATTCCAACGGTTCAAAAGGCCGAATCATAAAGTACTTCCTTCGTTTCATTGAAAGTGTCTTATTTTTTTAGGTATCAATATTTAAGATAAATGTATAAAGTAGTTAAAATTATAAAAATGAGTAGGATCCACATCTTTTGAAGTAATAATTATTTCTTAAAATAGAATGGAACAATTCTAAAAAAAATAAGATATTTTAAATAGGATGAATGACATATTTGACGATTTAGGTTACTTTTTGTGAGATGACCTGAAAATGACTAATATAATAAAAAATGTCATGCAAATCGCCTTTTCAGTACATTTTTTTGTTCAAGCTCAATTTGCAACTTTTTTTAAAGATCAAAATGTTTATTTTCTAACGATGGGATTATCTTTTGTCACGTGGTAATCATCCACGAATATAATAAAAAATACTCCATCCGTTCATAAAAAAGTTGCATTTAATTCTTTTCCGGTCCGTTCATAAAAATGTTTTCTTTTTAAAACACAAACTTTACATTTTTACCCTCAACTTATCCACTTATTTACAAAAACACTCACTACCACTTTTTACACTCATAATCTATTAATATATTCATTTATTATCTCAACGACACACCTTTTATACATATTTACTTTACACTCATTACAATTTTTCTTAAATCCACCAAAATCGATGCGCTTTTGGTGGACGGAGGAGATCACGTTAAAATGCAATTGAGAATCCAAATAGATATAGAAATAGAAATACAAATAATAAATAAACAAATAAATAAATGAATAAAAGGGAACCGCTGAAGAAGTTAAAATTATATTTAGATGATTTCTACCCAAATTAGAGAATTTATTCCGCGGCAGTTGTAATTTGCTGTAATATTATTGCCATAAATTGCTACATCTGATGCAAGTGATTACTAACTTAGACAACATGATAACTGGTTCTGTGTGGATTAAACAAAATGTCATGATCAGACAATCAGCTCAACTAGTCGTTTATAAAATGTTAAATCTGTTAAATTTTCTCAAAATTGGAAGCAATGCAAATACTAATCAACTCTCTTAACTTGTGGATCACACAATTATCAAATCCTAAACACCCACTTAAGAGTATTCTAGATTTTAAAATTTTCCTACCAACTATTATAAATATTCTTGTAGTAATGTTGAATGTAGACTAAGCAAATTTGCATTCCCTATGAAATGTAATGGGGAAAAAAGTAAACAGCACGTTATTTCAATTTGTAACATGCTCAAACTGATAAAATAGTCGAGGCTTTATAAAATAATTCAATAAGGGGAGAATTCAAACATATTGGATTCATTTATGGTTGTGGGCGCATGTTATTGACTGTAATAGTTGATATGTCGACGTGTCTATTTGTAGACGATCGAATTCGAGCCTTATCCATACCCTTCGCGTTCGTCAAAAGAAGCACTGAACCAATATTCTCTCAATATGCGTATATGCAGCTGCCAATTCCAATTCCTGCCGCACCGCATTTTCATGCATTAATAACATAAAGACAATCTCCAAGTTGTCGCATTCAAATGCGACAAAACCAAATTTGCATATCTAATAACCAATGTTGTAAGGCGTTTTACCTTTGTGAGGCGAGACAGTAAGCCTCGAGACGGTCTGAGGTGTAAGTCTCAATAATAATGAACAAAATTATAAATAAAATAAAAATAATAAAGATCAAATCAAACATTAAACTAAATGAGGTTTAGGTCTTAAAACATCAAAATAAAAATATAAAGGTATACATAAACAAATAATTCATCAAAACTTAAATATCTAAGTCACCCCAGTCAAGTTTTTTAAGTCTTATAAACATCAAAATAAGTCTTAGAAGGCATAGGGAATCTATTTACTGTTTTACATGCCTCATCTAACTATTTCATCTCATGGTACATTTTTCAATTTTTTATTTAATGGGTCAAGCAAAAATGAATGAAAACAAGAAGAAGAACTAAAAAAATAAAAATGATCTAGATGGTTGTCGACAGCGACTACCGGCAGAGACTGGCATCGACGAGGTGCGGCCTGGCGGCGGCGGTTCGTGGACAACTCTTCTTCTCTTTCTAGCTTTTCTTAATTTTAATAACTAGAACTTCAATTTTAGGATTTAATTTTACTGGGCTAGTATTAATTTAGTATGAGCCCAAAAAATAGGCCCAAAACACCTAAATAAACCCTAATTAAACTCGGACCGCCTCGCAACCGCCTCAATCCGGCGAGGCGTAAGCCTCAAAACAAGCTATTGAGGCGAGCGTTTTCGGGCCGCCTCGCCTCGAGGCGGCCGCCTCAATCGATTTTCACAAACCGCTAATAACATTATTCCGTTATATTATTTTGGGTTGATTGTAGGAAATATTACTCAAATTTGTAATTTTGAACAATTTTCAAACATTGTAGTTATTTGATCACCAATTTTTTTTTTTCAATTATTCTCTATTTTTCAACAAAGTCATTATCCCAAATTTTAGAAGTCATTATTTTTCCAAAATGCAGATATGCATTATATTATTTCCGATGATTAACTAAATTACTTTTACATCCAATGCTGCATCAATATTTGTAACTAAATATCCCGAAGAACATTATTACACTCTCGATACACATATCTTTATACCGTATACGTCCATATCAGTGATATCACAATAATCGATCTACAAGTGAATTAATCCACAGTAAATTTCATGAGCATTTATCTTTAATTATACACCAAATAATGTTTAGGCAATTCATTTGACGTCTTTTATGGAGTGTCGTTTTGACTTTAAATGAAAGACCCGATCGAAAAGAAGAAAAAGAAATGGAGACACATGAAAATAGAAAGAGATTTAAAGCTCGACTAGAAAACAGAGAGAGATTGAAAGCTCGATGTTTGTTTATCATATTATTCAAAAATAATGACAATAAAAATGCTTCATAAAGTTTTAAATCATAGTAAACAAATGAAATTAAAACAAATTTATAAGTAACTTAACGATCACTTGCAAAAAATGAATATAAAAAGTTAAGAAAGTGAAAAATCGCGGGTTGAGATGAAAGGGTGAAGAGAAATTTCATGAAATAAATTTGGGAGTGACACTTTTCACAAAAAACCCATAATTATGATGTAATCGATATTAATTCAATATTTAACTGTATTTCGGTCCATATTTCTTATGTGATACTTGTTTCTTGGTGAACCATTCTTTATTCATTTGTCAATATTTCAGTGGCTTTGTCAAAATGTGTTACTTTTATTAAAGTCTTATATTTTTTTTGTTATAGATAATTATTATTCAAATCATTATTTTTGTTTTAATTTGCAATTTTGATCATATTTTTAAAATGTAGTGAGTAAATACTCAACCTTTCAATTTTTGTCTAAACTTTCAAGTTCTCATCGTTCAAGCCATTAATTCTATAAATTGAAGGTTGGGTTTGACGGGCTCGATGAGAATAACATTTTAGAATATGGAGCGTACACTACTTGCTAACGATCACGAATCTTGGCGTTCAATCTAATACTGAATGCCGGAAACTACTCGACTAAAATTCATCGATATCAGTAAGTATTGAACATCGAACCATATGTTAATATATTTATAGTGAGGTCATTGACCTATATATACATCAGTTTTGGGTTTTTGATTTTTTCCACAAACATTAAAAATTATCATAAAAATACTTAAGCTTAATTATTGTAGTAATTTTATCACAATTTCAAACTTTAACAAAATTAAATTCAACTTTGCATCTAAAAATTTTCAATAGATAAAATAATATCGTAGAGATAACATAAAATGTCATATTCCATCAAAATAAATTAAATTTCTTAATTTATAGGGTTCATCGCTTCTAACATCATAAAAAAAATCAATCTTATCTTCTAGATTCTCATATGATTCTCATTGGGATCAAAATATTCAATTGCGTATAAAATTGAACTTCATGTTAATTTTGTTTATGCAATATACCTTTTGTTGATCACTTGTGAACGTGATTCCAGACCATCTCTCAACCTCAATTTTTCCATGAGAATCTACAAAAACCATTGCAGAAGACATCGATTGTTTTGATATCAACGAGAATCAGACGATGAACCAACTTATAAGACATAATTTTGATGAGAGTCGATGTGATGAATCTTAGAAATAAAAAAATATTGATTTATTTGGACGGAACGACGATGTTTTATGTCATGTCTCTACCATATCGTTTATATCATCAGTCGTTTTATCTATAACAAATTCCGAAATGTTAAGTCAGATTTTATTTAGTCGAAATTTAAAATCATGGTAAAAATTTATATATTTATAACAATTTTTAAAATTTATGAAAAACATCAAAATAGATCCAAAATTACTACTCCCTCCGTCCCCCATATTTCTTCCTAGGAATATGGGGTGCGGGTTTTAATAAAAAATGTTGAGTGTATTGTGAGTGGAATAGGGGTCCCACATTAATGTAATATTAAATTAGTTAGTGGTGGGCCATAGGTGGTAAAAGATGTAAATAAATAGGTTGTTGATGGTAGAAAAGATAAATAATGGTGGACCATAGGTGGTAAAATGTGTAAATAAATAGGTTGTTGAGGGTAGAAAAGATAAATAGTGGTGGGCCATAGGTGGTAAAATGTGTAAATAAAGAATATTATTGAGGGTAAAATTGGAAAGATAGTTTCCATAAATAGATAGGAAGAAAATTGGGGGACGTCCCAAAAAGAAAAACTAGGAAGGAATATGGGGGACGGAGGGGAGGGAGTATATTTTATGCATCATTGATCCTTATAATAATTGCAAAAATCGGGTTTAATTAAGTTGGACAACTATTACGTCAGCACGTTGATTTGTGGGTGTGGCTCACGCGTACCGCGTTGTAACTTGTAATACAATTTCCTCTAACCTTCTTTTCCCCAAAGATCACTGTACCTTTCTCTCGCACACAATTATAATATAGCTATATTCTTTCAATTAGGTTTTCCGATTAGCAGAATTCAGGGCATTTCCACGCAGGCTGTAAAGGAGAAGAAACAGAGAGAGAGAGAGAGAGAGAAAGGATGGGAGGAGGCAACGCGCAAAAGGCGAAAATGGCTCGGGAAAAGAATCTGGAAAAAATGAAAGGCGCCAAGGGTATATTATTATTTTTATTAAATAATTCTGTTTTTTGATATGTATGGAATGGGATTGGGGAAGGTTGTGGTAATTAGATTGATATATTGAAACTGGCGTGTTTGGTTTTGGTGCAGGAAGTCAACTCGAGTCCAACAAGAAGGCAATGAACATCCAGGTTCCTCTTTCTGTTTTGTATTGTTTTCACCCCCTTTTAGATTAAATCTTCGATTTTTAGAATACTTGTTTTATTTATTTAAAAAAAAAAATCCTTTTTGTTTGGTGTTATATTCATCTCATGTTTCGAAAACACTCGGTTCGATCTTAAGAGTGATTTAACTGATGTTTCTTACTTTTATTCTAATTTTGAAGACCAGTTGATTGAATGTTTGATTATTAGAAGGTAATTAGAAAGAAAAAAAATCCGTTTTTTATTAGTTTTGTGCGTGGAGATTTGATCACATATGTGATTTGAAGAAGATGAAGTGGTGATTTAACTGCTTTAGGGAAAAAAATCCATTTTGTTATTCATAACATATAGTAAGAAAGATGCATTTCGTTGACATAACTCGTGATTTTTCCTTGAGTTGATTGATGGAATGATTGAGTGTTATGTGCATTTGAAATGGTAGTTCACTTCATCGCATAGCTTTTGCTTGGACTTGGTGGTAATGGTGATAACATGTTTGTTTGTGATTTGATAATGTGAACACTAAACATAGAACACCAAGCAGTGCTCTTTACCATGTCTTGCCTACTTTATGTAGGGAACATCTTACATCTCTTTTGATGAATAACAAGCATTCATAAGAGTTGTGTATGTGGAATTTGGCTTGCATAAATGATTTAATTTATAGGTTTCAGTGACAAATATGTTTGTTATTCGGATATTATGAGGCTTATGTTTCATTTTGAATCAGATGCCTGATGTATTTTGTTGCCACATAAGAATAAGTTAATTTGTTCTTGAAAATTTACCTTGCCGATATTTTTTCTTTTGCTATATATGAGCTGATATGCTGACACACATATAGAGCAAGTAGCAGCTTCTATATTGATCAGACAAAAGAACTCCTATAGATCGAGTGAAAGATGTTAATATCTTAAACAAAGTTTGAAATCAGAAGTGTGCATTAAAGAAAAAGAACGAGTGTAACTTTTACCACGCGAAGGCCATGAACTTGCAAATGCGCCGCTCATATCTCAGACTTATTATCCATCTTTGATACGGATAGTGTTGTATCCTATAAGGCCTTATTTTGCTGCATGCTGGTATTCAGTTGCAACCATCTTTCTGATCTATACTGGTTAAATCTTGTTTGCAGTGCAAGGTTTGCATGCAAACATTTATTTGCACTACGTCGGAGGTGAAATGCAAGGAGCATGCTGAAGCAAAGCATCCCAAAGCTGACCTCTTCACTTGTTTTCCCCACCTCAAGAAATGATGCAAAGCTTATTATATCAGGAAAGATGGTCTGTGATCTATCTCTGATCTGCCAATGTGTTTAGTGTGAAGCTATCTCGGTTAGTGATACTGAGATGACTGTTCTCAACTTCGTGTGACCGAGTGACTTGTGAAACTTCATATGACATATGTTCAATCATCCCATCTCTTATTTTTTCTTTACTGGCGAATGGTATCGATCTCTTTGCCTGATGAGGTATAAAATAGATGGAGAGAGGATAGTAAAATTTGAAGGAAAAGGGTAAGGCGATTTAGTGATTGATAATTGAGATTTAAGTAGAATAAGACTTAATATAGATGGCAACTTGAATTTGTTTGAGAGATTTTGATGTGATGGAGATAATTTTCAGGCTTAAGTTCATAGTTATAGAGGGTTTGCAAAATACATGGGATGTGATATGGCAATGACATAAGTGGCCAATGCTGTGATAAGAGAAATGAGCAAATAGTTGGCCTCATGCTTGTTTACTATAATGTGAACAACTTAATTGTTTACATTAAAATAAGTAAATTAGAAATTATGGGATTAAGGATAACTGATTCTCGACTAGCAGTAGGTGATGGGTTACTTCCATTCGTGAGTAATAACTAGTAATGCATGATATCGTTCCTGCGTATAATACATAGCCTGCTGTTTTGGGTGAAATTCCAGATCAGCAATCATGACTTATGAACATGCCCATACAATATGAGACATAATGAATAGTACCCAATGCATATTGTTTTGGGTGAAAAAAATGTTCCTACCTGCAATAATTGAGTTGAGAGTTGGTATACCATAGTTAAAGTTTCTTGATATTTCAAGGTTGCAACTTTGGATGTCTGATGACGAAATCGACAACGTGTAAGGACAATCTAGACAATGAGCTTTAAAAGCTTCAATTAATTTTGAGTTTCAATATTGTATATATGTTTAAATCTTAGCTCTAAATTCATGGAAAAAATTTAGATGGGACAAATTTTCTACAAATGGAAAAGTTACGATATTATCGAATTTGAAAAGTTGAGTTGAATTTGCAATAAAGTTCAAAGTTTGAGAATTAGATTGTAATTTTCTCTATTCTTAATGTATGTACGCACATAAACACACATATGTGGTGCCTACCTATTCCAATAGACATGAAAAGATCAAATCATATGATCCATAATGAGGTCTGATCAGTCCATTTCATATTGGGAAAATATAGCATTAGAAAATAGTAGAAAAAATAAATCAATTTTATAACCAAGCGAGTCATCGAAGGTTCCTAATGGCCCTGCCCTGAATGCTCCATTAATCGACTATTATTTTCTTTTGCTCCATTATTTTAATTTTCTTGGTATGTTATGTATCAACAATTATACCATCTGTTGTTGTCATATTTTGCGTACAATTTGTAAAATCCAGATTCAACGAGTATTTTAAATAGTACAAGGCTACAAGCTGTGGTAAAACTATTGGAGTTGAGTGATTAAGGATTCATCGGCTCACTCCATTTTATTAAAGTGAAGGAAAAGACATCATCTCCCTATAAGTTATTTATTTTTAGTTCTCTCCCATCACAAAACAACGTTGTTTGGATGAGGTGGAACATAAATTACACATCATATAATCAGCAAGCTTAATCAGCTATCACCTCCGGAATTTAAGATGCATGCCATAACTGAAAAAGTCTGTAGAGTTCAGAATTTTCAAAAAATAAAATAAAATGGAAGTTGAAGATATAATTCCAAGAGTCTTCAATGTCATGGTTCTAACAACTAATATGAACCCTAAAATCAATAATGAAGTTGAAATTTGATACAATACGAGATGATGATTGTTATCCTTTTTTCATCTTTCTGGGTATTGTCTATTCATCAAAAAGAAGAGATGAACATCCTTACGACTTACGAAATCTCAATTGACAATTTACACAACACATCAAAACAATTTCAAAACATTCCATCACAAAGGCTAGCCCATAAACCAAAAACTTAAAAACAAGGCAAATATTTTCTAGTCCAAAGAAAATCTAGACAAATAGGATTGACATATTAAACTAGACACGAAATTGAATAATCAATCTTGGAAAAGTATATTCTGAAGAGAATGGAGTGCAGATTCATACTAGTGGTGGAGCTTTCAGACTTTTACACATGCAGTAAAGAGAAAAACACCAAGGTTATATCATCCATGGCTAAGGTCAAGCTACAGTGAAGAGCTTCAGACTCGAGATGGAGATTCCAATTATAGTTGTTGATGCTTGTGAGACAGTAAAAAAACTTCTTGACACATAACACAACGTACAAGTTAGCAGACTGTGTAGTAAAAGGCCCATCAACTTGGAGATTTCTCGAGGATGAATGTCATATGATATAGCTTACCTGCAAGTCTTGAGGCAGTGCTTCAGAGACTTCAAGCGTATAGCAACCAGGAGCAAACTTTCCTGAACAAGTTTCAACAAAAAACATGCCGGTTCATATGATGATGTGGCGCAAATTGAGTTAAATTATATGCAACGCGCGGACCATCCGAAGAATTCACGCAAATGGCAGATTTCAACAAGGGCATAGTGTTTTTCAAGTAGAAACGGCCTTCTGAGCAATACTCATGGCTTTGACATGACCTATGGCGGATTTCGGGCAAATTCCTTCTTCTAGAGGGTCAAATTTACAATTTATCAGTTTTCCCGGGTTTTTTTGTAAGTCCGTTTTAGTTTTGAACCTCTTCGTTTTTCCCCTTTCTTTTAGGGTTTACTATTTAAGCGCTGTTAGTTGTCTTTTGGATGCAGTTTTTGGATGATTAATAAAAACGAGGTTTCCTCAGATCTATCAATCTTCGGTATTCTGTAGGATCAACGAATTTTGATATTGTTCTTCCTGTTTATCCACGCATGCTACATCAGAGTAGTATCAGTATCCATACAATATCTGTAACAGCCCCTTAAATCCTAAGTACGATTTAGCAGGGGCTAATACTTGGAATAATAATCAAGGAAGCTTTAACCAATATATATACACAAGAACTCATATGTTCTGGATGTATTCAACTAATCAACATCATAAGATAAATTAATTCAATTGCAGCGGAAAAACGTGTGAATACACATATGATGATGTGTATTCAAGGTTTTCTAATATATCGTATTCAAAAGGGGTTCTGACTGCTCCGACACATCTCTATCCATCATCTGCTCAACGTGCACATTTAAAAACAAACATGCAGGGTTGAGTACAAGATTGCACTCAGTGGCTCATGCCAAAATAATTTATCAAGTTTAAATTACTCTGCCCCATCACAAGAATACACGAGGTTTTAATTTGAAATACTCATGCTTACTAAATAATTTCTTTCATTTTCCATAAAGATTAAATCGGCGGACATTTTTCCATGTATGTATGATCCATATCCACCACAATAATTCATCCAACAATATTCCCGCGCTGGAGAGGAGACCTCCTCTCACAGACGTCATGACCGGCCGAGCACCCTTTCAAAGACGCAATACAAAATAATCAGTGCACAAAATCCAGGCCATCTCAGCACAGGATACGAATTCTCCATCATCCTTGGGAGTACTTCCAAGAATACGAATTCAAGCATGTCATAAAGTGGGAGCTACCCAACAATATGCATCAACAATCATGGATTGGATACATACATAAAACATAAACATTTTGGGCAGGTAATTAAATAAATCATTTCATAAATATTTGCTTGCAATAAAGCATCATAAATAAATCATTTGGTAAATTCTACCAGTTTGAGTATAGTAAAGCCCACCTTTACTTTTGAACTTCGAATTTCGATACGCGTGTTCTCCTCTTGTTGCGTGTGAGTCTTCACGTCCCACCTTTACGCAAAAATTTTACGTTTAGAACGTTGGCACGCTTTTCGAGATTTTCAAAGTTCATTCAACTTTGATAAATAATATAATAATTCGAAGTCTTAATAAATCTTAATACGTCGTTTCAATGCGTATTTCAATAAAATAATTCTCGTACTTCGAGAGAGATGTAATATGATCTACAGTCTCATTTTAACCTTTTAGGTTAAATAACTAACATATAATAACGTTATTCAATAAAATGATTTTAGTTATGAAATCTTTTCTCACAATTGAGATATTCAAATAAAAGTAATACGTTTTTCACGTATTAGTGTATTTAACGAACGTATTTCGTACGTTAATTTTGAAAGTCAACCATTTTGACTTTTCGTTATAATATTTCAATAAGATACATTTTTAATGTATAAAATTAATATAAATCGATTTTCAATCGAGTTCTTTTAAATTCTCGATTTTTACGTAAATCAATAAAATTGATTAATATTTTCTTTCAATATTAATCTTTTAATACTTTAAGCATTATTTTATGCTTTTAACGTTATTTGATATAACATTTCATCGTAAACATAATATTCTATGTATAATAAATCTCGAAAATTCAATTATATCTAATATAATTTTTAGACATATAATAATTTATTATTCTTGAATAAAAAGGAATTAAAATTCCTTAAATCCAAGGTATAGCTCACGGCTATATGATCAATTTTCCAAACTTGTTCCAAAAATTCTTCTAGATTCATATAATGTATTATTTTACACTATGATCATTAATATGTATTAATATAACTATAGAAAAATTTGGAACACACCTATAAATAATATAGGCTCACGGTTTTATCACAAATAAATCCAAATATTTTTCTAAAATTCTAATTAATTCCTATAACACTTAAACATCATCCTTTAACATTAATCAACCATAATAATCAACATTATCAAACTATACACCAATGATCCTATACTTAGAGCTCTCGGTCCTTTAGGCATTTCATACCAAACATTTTTATAAAATTCCTACAAAATTACACTATGCTTAAATACTATCATGTAATACTAATACATCATAATATCATACTATAACAACTTACAACCCATTAATCCTATCACTATGGCTCTCGGCCATTTTGAATAAAAATAGCTATATATACCCAAAAATTCTAATAAATTCAAATATCACATAATCAATACCCTATATCAATAATATGCTATCATAACACTTAAATAAATTTTGTACATCAACATACTAATTTTAGTTCATCTCGGCATTTTTCAAAATATAACAAATGATTCTTAAAAATTTCAATTAATCACTAAGTGTTTTTAGTTAATATATATCATGAATCCAACATAAAATAACTCTTAGAATTTTCGGTCATCAACAAATAATTTATACAACATGCTTAGCTTTGAAATAAATCATCAATATGATCTTATGAACATATGTAGCATAGTTACTAAGCATTAAAACATGATAGCATGATTTTTCATTAAGAACACATGCTTGGAAAATAAATTTGAACCATTGGATGATTAAAAAGCTTATGTATAATCGAAGCTCGTTCTATATCTAACCTCATTAACGGTATCGATTTGTTGTGGGATGATTTAAACTCAAGATTTTTGGTGAAGAAAGAGTGAAGAACACTTAGGTTTTTCTTAGATATGCTCTCGGTAGTGTGTTTGTTTGAGAAGAGAAATGAAAGGGATTTTGGTTTTCAAGACTTAATACTTAATATATACAACAAATGAATTATCAATACACATCTCTCTCTCTCGGTTGTAACAAAGAAAAGCAAGACAAATGAATTTTGGAGAGTCAAATTTGCATATGTCATGGTGTAAAATATCTCTTACATGTATTAACTACATGCATAAAGTTTTTTTGAATGAAACAAAATATATTTGACTCAATTTGCCACATTGCTGTCGACAACATGTAGAAGGGAAGGAGAAATTTTCAGATTTTTCATGTTGTGTCTTGCATGTAATATATATACACTCTATCCCAAAAATTGTGTAATCAAGTGTTAAGAAAATCAAGCTTTCTTTGATTAACTAGTCAACAAAATCGGCTAACTCACATAACACATTGCAAGACATTTTTCATCTATAAATTTTACTTGGTAAGTGTGTATTGATACTACACTAAGATATAATACAATTTGGAAGATCAAATAAAACAATTCTATGTTATACACATAGATAATGCTCACGGCATTTTTGAAGAATTATGCCAAAAATTGGTTTTCATGCTATAAGTAGACATATAGCATAATATATATCCTAGATGATAAATTATATCATAGGAAAAATTATTGGAATTTATCCAAGGTAGAAAACCCTAATTCTCGATTTAGGGTTTTCGAGAATCTTAAATAATCACAAATATAATTTCCAAAATTTTCTAGCATTAATTCAATGCTAAATAATATTCTAATTATATAAAATAATCATAGGAATTTAAATATCATAATTCCTTGATCGTTAGACTTGATTCTCAAGTCATCTCTAAACGTTAACGTTTGAAACGTTAAAATATCGACTCATCTCAAAATGGTCGTAATAAAGTCGTAATCACTTTATTAATTCATTCCAATAATAATGGAATTAAATTCTAAGCTTAAAACTTAGAAAAGATTACGAGATTTCAATTATCGATACATAATCGACGTTGAAATTATACTGTTAAAATACGTCACATATTCGTATTTCTAAATTCACATTCATTTGTGAATAAATCATAGGAATTTATTATTCCAACAATAATCGAAATCATTATTCGATATTTTAATAATCAAATTATCATAATAATACTCTAATTTACGAAATTAATATCGTAATTAGGCGTTTAAATAATCGGGGTATTACAATATCTTAATAAATAACACAAGACAACATTGCAATATGCATCAAAACAATACACACGCAAGGAAATGTATATTTAGAATATATAATCTGCTAGTCAGTAAGTTATCTGCAGCCAAAGTCAAAGAATCTACCACAAATGAATCTTGGATGAAAGAAGAGCTGACCTCATAAATAAATTCACTCATTTCCACAAAATGAAAAATTTCTTCTGTTTACAAGTTACAACTAGCTAATCATCAAATACTACAGCTGTCTTCACAGAGATACCACTACCGGCAAGTTTACACGAACCATGTCATTGCCTGCACAGTTTTCTTATTGGCATATTATTATGACAAAAACTTAGTTATGTTGAGTAAAGAAATTTAGATTTTGTTAATTTATAATTAAATTTATTAATTTTTAATTCAAAATTAGAATTTATTAATTCATAATTATGGTTTATTAATTCATAATTAGGGTTTATTATTCCAAATCAGGGTTTATTATTCCAAATCATGGTTTATTATTCAAAATTAGGGTGTATTAATTCCAAATAGGGTTTATTAATTCCAAATAGGGTTTATTAATTCAAAATTAGGATTTATTATTCAAAATTAGGGTTTATTAATTTAAAATTAAAATATATTAATTCAAAGTTATTATTTATTAATTTATAATTAAATTATATTAAACTAATTAATTTAATTAATTAATTTTAAGTAGAATTAATAATAAATAAATTAAATAATTAATTAGGGGTGGCCTCACTGTACGCGCAGCGTGCACATGAGACCACCGCTTTATTTTTTCATAAGCTTATAAGTAACAATGAATCTACAAAATAACCCTACTATGATTTGTTATTTCCACCATATACCCTTCTAATTTTATCTCTATTCAATTTTCGTGCTCTAACTCATGATTTTCTCTTTAATTTATAAGTTTTTGAGACATTACATCTTATAAGCTATTGAAATATCTTATAATCTGTGAAAGAGTACAAGCTCTAAAAAAACTTAACCAAACACCTTCTTAGAATATTGCAAACATTACTAGAATTCAAAGCATGCCATATACCAGCTCAAATAACTACATAAGCTGCATGGCTCAAGCTAAGTCATTGTTTTCAGCAGTTTCATTGTTGCATGAGAATAGATAGTCATAGGACAGACACCTTAACGTATTTGGTCTATTAATGCAGATTTGAAATCAAATGAAAATGAGATAATAAAACCAATGTTATAAAAAGGTAAAGTCTTACTTGAGGTGTTTTGTTTCGGCAAAGCGGTAGCCTCGATGTGGTCAGAGGCTAAGCCTAAATGTTTTCGCTAGAACTTATGGGAGAAGGAAATGAACACCTTTGGAGAAAATTAAAATGAGTTCTTCTGTTTGTGAATTTTGTTGGCCTAATTTCACTCCAATCAACAATTGGGAGGTTGAGCGCCTAAATGTAGTGTTCCTTATTTGAGAGAAAAGATAGGGGAAAAGGAATGGAAATGGTGAATGTATCACAGGCAAGTGTCCTGATGAATATCTGGATTGCCAGCCGGTTGAGTAGTGTCGATGTGATGAGGCCCAAGACTGTGTGACAATGTTCTCCTCATTTGCAAAATACTATATATCTCATTCTAAATGACTCATTACTATGTTTATAGTGATTTTTGTACACGTAGATTAAAAAATTTATATTTTATATATAAAATAGTGTGACTTAAGACACTTTATACACTTTTATATGTAGAATGGTTATTTTTATTGGTATGAACCATTTAAAATAAGATAACCCAAAAAAGAAAACGAACCACATAAAACAAGGTAAAGAAGAGTATAAAATTTGAGCTTCTTTAATAGGTGAGATCTGGTTGTTTCAGATTAAATGTACAATTAGTATGTATCATAATAAACTAACACAAAGTATGTATCGAAACAATGTGATTACTGTATAACTACCAAAAATAATTGGGGACTTCACCGCCCGAAAAGAACGGGCACCAGCACAAGATTGGATATTGCAATCACAATGAACTGCTAGAAAAAACCCAATCAACTTCCAGAAACCAACAAATTTAAGAAACAGTCAAAAATAGGAATTTGAAAGCAACATTAAATTAAATATCTCAAATGAAAAATCCTAGATAATGTGCTAAAACTCGTCTCAAATTTAGTACCCTCACTAGCAAAAAGTTGATTCAGATAGGCCGGACCATGTCCACATCAATTTCATGAAACAAGGTTGTCGTTGAGTGACAGTGAAGCAAGTTGGTCCACGGGGCTGCCAGACTGCTGAACATTCCTCAAGACGTCCATTGCCTCGGAAACCTTTGCTTTCAAAGCATCCGGAGATTCAAGCAAATGCAGAACCTCGGTCTGGTCCATCTCCAGAAGCATGCCAGTAACTTTCGCAGCATGCTCATGCTCCAGCTGATCAACGAGAGGGTACAAGTTCTCACCCAACATCTGTTGCCAAAATCAAGTATACACATCAAACACACTACTAATAAACAAATAAATGAAATCTGTACACTTGGTCAGACTACTTACCGTCCTCTGTTGTTCAGGCGTTGCATTAGCAAGGGCAGAAGCCAATGCAGTAATCGGCATAGGCTGTGGAATAGCAGAATCTCGAGGAAGCATGCCACCCATGTCATATGGAACAGAGAGCATGCCTCCAGCAACACCAGGAATGGACACATCTGGCACATTGCGACCAGGAGGATACCTATACATCCTCCCCCTTGGCATCATCTGACAAAATAATACATCGTGTTAGCAAAACAGTTAACTGTATAATAAAATTAAAAACATCGGAAACTTAAGTAGAACCTGCTGTTGCATCATCGGCACAGGTTGCTGGTTTTGTTGTCCTGGACCTCCTCGTCTGCCACCAGGTCGTTGGCCCTGCTGACCTTGTTGGACTAGCGGCACAAAGAAATTTGGCATGGGACCACCCCCAGGGCGCATTCCAGGAACAAGCTGCTGCTGATAACCAAATCCAGCCTAGAACATTTAGCAGAAGTTAATTAAGAAAAGTACAGATGAAACACATCCAGTGCAACACATGCTTGCACATAATACAAGGATAATTACACCAAATAACTACACCGCCAAAAATAACCTCCAGATCCCAATATAAAGGAAACAATTTTACATCTAAAAGGACATGTAGAACAAAATAAACTCAGAGAAAGGTCACCTGAGGAGGAATTATAGCAGGGGCTTGCCCATAGAATAGCTGCTGCCCCATACCGGGTGCACCAGGGGGGTACATTGGCATTCGTGGAGCCATAGAAGGTGGCATTGCTACAGGCCTCATTTGCAAAAATTGAGCCTAAAAGTAACACAGTTTTCAAAATAACAGATGAGGTATATGAGCCATTTTATAAATACAAATATCCATGCTTTACAGCAATAACCATACTAGAATATTTTTTCAAAAAAGACACTGGTATATCAATACCACAAATTTTCCTTTCAAGCAATGACAAAAACAAGCAAAAATGGCACCGTTTTTATATGCCACAAAGAGAAGTCTATGGATTTTAACTTTACATGACATGCAAGAAAGAGAAGCCTATGTATTTTAACACATGAACTTACAAAATTAAAAACAGCTCAGAAGTAGTAGAGGAGGAGTCAGTATGTTGATCAATCCAAAATACATATGGAAAGCAATGCATATGAGGGAGAAATCATGACTTCATTATCATATTAGCACAAAACCACTCTCCAGTGTCCTACTGCACATTTCATCGTTACTATAGCATTAGAGGTTATCTAAGTTGACTCATCAAATATTGGGATTTTCTACAGTAGATCTCCTCCAACATGGTGTGTTGAAGAAGCTAAATGTTGTCCTGTTATTTAACCAAAAAATATTTACAAGTGTAATCAAGTGTGATCACAACCTGTGACAACATAAGCATACATGTGTGGACTGGAAACAAAAGAGAAATCAAATAAGCAATCAGAAAAAGATGCCAGAGAGTCCTTCTATAAGGCAGGTTTCAACTTTCATCCATAGACAAAAGAAAAATATTTCTAAAAGCATGTACCTGTAACTTGGCCCTCCTCTCTTCCTTGCGCTGTGCTAATGCAACGTAAAGAGGCTTGCTAATTAACATTTTCCCATTCATTTCAGTAAGCTAAAAACAAAAAATCAATAACATGGTTAGTTCAGGCAAAACATAATGAGATTTCATCTATAAAGTCATCACTAGGGGATTAACTCACAGCTCGGGATGCTTCTTCTGGAGTTGAAAAGGCAACAAATCCAGATCCTCTGCTTATTCCACTAGGGTCTCGCATAACCTGCAATCCAAGACAATTACATCAGCAGAATTGGAGAAAATAGGCATTGCAAAGTGAACAAAAAAATGGCAAAATTCATATCCCCCTAAATAATGAATGTTTAATACCTTACAAGAGGTGATGGTACCAAAACCTGAAAATAGTTCTCTCAGTTTGTCATCATCAATGCTATCATCTAAGTTTTTAACATATAAATTAACTCCTGGAAATTTGTCAACAGTTTCCCTGGTAGTTTGCTCAAACCGATTTTTAAGTTCCTGCTCTCTCTCCGACTTCTTCTGGGCTTTCCCAACATACCATTCCTTGTCATCAAATTTCTTACCATTTAGAGCTTCAACAGCTTTAGCAGCATCATCAGCATGCTCAAAATTGACAAACCCAAAACATCTCGACTTTCCATCAGCATCCCTCATCACTACAGCACTCGTGATTATCCCGTACTCACCAAAAGTTGTTTTCAGATCATCATCTGTAGTAGACTCGACTAGGTTTTTCACAAACACATTGTTGAACTTAGCATTGCCCTGTGTAGTATCCCTCTCTTGCTTACGGAGGAAATGCCCAACATAGACTTGCTTATCATTTATGAGCATACCATTTAACTTATCTATAGCATTTTGTGCAGCTTCTTCAGTATCAAATTGCACAAATCCATAACCCTTAGATTGGCCATTAGGGTCTGTTGCAATCTTACACGAAAGGATGTTCCCGAAGCTAGAGAAAGTGTCATGCAGTGCTTTGTTATCAATTGTTTTGTCCAAATTCTGCAAAAGAAAGTTTATTAGAAACTACATGCAGAAAATATAGGTACAAAACCAAAATAAAAGGCTCTAACAAGAATAGGATATTAAAATGGGTGAGTACAATGATAAACAGCGGATATGCAAATAAGATAATGATGACTAAGAAATGAAACAGCAGTTGAGTAATCTATCTCAATATACTAGTCAGACTCAATTGCTAGCCAGTTCCACATTGTAATTCATCATAATAACAAATAGAATGGATTTAAGATCTTTGCCCAACTAGAAAAGAGGCAATCAACAGAGAAGAATCAGGTTAAAACTCAATATGTCAACACTGAGAAGGTTTGATGAAGCCATTCATAAAAACTATTAAAGAAAAGACTAGAAACAGAAAAGGCTTTAGTAATGAAGGGGATAATAAACCAATCATAATTGAACCAAACAACACGAAATATACCTTAATAAAGATATTTGCTGTTCCGTTTTTTCTAACACTTGGGTCGCGGTGAGAATACATGACTCGGATTGACTTGTTATTGAGGGGAGTGAAGTTCAACAATTCCATAGCTCTTGCAGCTGTTATCATGGATGAGAGTATAATATTAGACAGTGCAAACGACAGCCTCTTTTTGGGTAGAAAAATTATCGACAGAAGGCACAAGAAAAATAATCTACAAATTAAAAAGTAGCGAGAGCAGAGATAATAGAAAGATGAGAATGCACAAGAAAATTAATCTACAAATTATTGTTGAGAGTTTTCATTATCTTCCAATAAAGGCCAAAAAACATATAGCTGTTAGAAACAAATTTAGCTATACCTACAGGAAGAAGTCACTAACATGCCAAACCCTCAAACCACAGTGCAACTAGTTTTCGGGTCTGAGAACAACCACCTTTGCTCAAGCATTTTTATGCAGCATTATTCAGTAAAAATTCTAAAGCAGTAAATGATAGCACGCCGATGAAGGTATATTCGAGGAGAAAGAAAGGAGGAGGCCAGCGATGAAGGGACTGAGGAGCTGAAGCTATATTAGTATTTAATTATTATTATTATTTCATTATTTCTTTATGGGCGTGTGCATGGATTGCATGGGCTTTGCAGACTATGTATAGGTGAACTTGAGATTAGGGTTTTATCATTGAGAATTATTATCTTTGACAGCCGTTTGCTGTGGGCGGAAGCATCTTGTTTCCGAGTAGAGTGATTTGTGTTTATCAATATTCGCACTTCGTGTTCTCATCTCCTAACAATTGGTCCGACCTGCGGATTCGATGGTGAACACCGACGCTGTTGAGACTCGCATGGCGGCTCGAACCGCCGTCTGGAGGAACGGAGAAGACCACGAAGGATCTCGCGGCTAATATGGGCGGGTGCAACTCGCTATCGATTCGCTGCAGTCGGTTGTCGGCGGCATCGAGTCATCCATGGCCCGATGGTGGATCAATTGAAGCGACTCACCATCAACCATGTTCCAAATCGCACAGGCGTACCACCACCCCGCCACCACCGCCATCGCCACCGCGGTAGTCATGCCGCGTATGGAACTTCCGGGTTCGACGGCACCGACCCCATCGCTTGGCTGGCCCAAGCCGAGCAAGATTTCCTTGTCCATGGCACACCGACCAACCAACGGTAGCCACCGCCTCATCGCGTTGTCCGGGAAGGCGATGTTTTGGGCACAATGGCTGCTCCGCCGAGACGCTGCGATCGAGTGGGACGCGTTCTCGAAGGAAGTAGTCGCCCGTTCGGCGACGGCTCGCCATCAACGCCTACGAGGCTATGCATCTTACACGCGCACCGGCTCACTTGAGGATTATCTCGCCTCTTGAGGAACAGTGGCTCGACTTCCGTCCTTGCCGGACGAACATTACTTAGCGCGTTTTGGGTGGCCTCCAACCATCCATACGCGACCGCCTTCCGGACTCGGAGCTCGTCAACGTCTTTGCTGCAATCTGAGCCGCCCGGCGCTCGCTCGTGGGCAAGCCCTACTCGATTCCATCTCGACCACCTTCATCTCCATTCCGCGGCCGACCACTACCTTTCAGCGGCCTAAACCGCAAGGCGACCAACCACCAGGCCGCGGTACTACAGAACCGAGGGCGCAACTCGCGCCGCCTTACACGCCAGCCAGGAGGATTATCGGGCCAAGGGCATTATAAATGACGCTCAAATTTTATATTTTGTAAATGAGAAGAACATTATTACACAAGTCTTGGGTCTTATCATATCGACTTTACTCAACTGGCTGACAATCCAAATATTCATCAGGGCACTTGCCTGTGTATGATACATTCACCATTTCCATTCCCCATTCCCAATCTGTTCTCTCAGAAAGGAACACATACTGTGATACAGTTACTACATTAGGCGCTCAACCTCCCAATTGTTAATTGGGGTGAAATTGGGCCAACAAAATTCACAACAGAAGAACGCATTTTAATTTTCTCCAAAGGGGTTCATTTCCTTCTCCCATAAGTTCTAGCAAAAGCTATTTACAACACGATGAACCCATTAATTCATCAGAAACATCACAACCTTGACAAACACCCGACCATACAGCGATTGAAGCACGTGTGTGTGTGCATGCAAAGAAAGTCTCTAAAATGCAGCAATTGGTTTTACAAATCTTAAAAACAATGGAAGTGCTAACCATCCTGGGGGTTGCTGTAGTTGACATAACCATATCCAAGGCTGCGGCGAGTGCTCAGGTCGCGACAAACCCTAACAGACACAACCTGACCGACCTGATTGAACAGATCGTAGAGCTGCGAGTCCGTTACGTTGAAATCCAAGTCACCGACATACAGAGAGGTCGTCTGAAACTGTCCTGCCGCCGCCCCACCAGGCGCCACCGCCACTCCATTGGGGGCCGGTGCCGCCACATTCTGGTGCTGCACCTGAATCTGCGCCATTCCTTGAATTTCAGCTAGATTCCTTATTCTGGGGGGATAATTTCTCTCTCCTCGTTATTGATTTGAGAGAAGAACAGAGAAACAAGCAATGCTGGAAGTGAAAATGGGGCAACTCTTTTAGGGTTTTCGGATAGGTGTATGTTAAAATAGGGGATAAATTTAAGTGAAAAGAGGAAACTCTCTAGGGCTTTGGGCTATGTATTTGTTAAAATAGAGGATAAATTTTGGTGCGACGTATGGGCGACGAGTGAAGGCCTTTAGGGGGTCTTCCCCTTAAAAATAAATTTAATATTTTTGTGGGCCATTGGCCCATATATCACATATGATAGACACTACACTTTATTTTCTATTTATGATATTTGTTTCCACCAATTTAATTTAATTTAATTAATTAAAAAAGTTAATAGATACTAAATAAATTATGCTTTAAACATAATTCTTTTTTTCATTTTTTTCATAAGATGCTTATTCGGTCATAATATTTTAGGTGCAAGAGGAGTAGGGGTGAGATTCGGTTCGGTTTCGATTAACCGAAACCGAAATCAACGAAACTAGCTAACCGAAATCGATACCAATTGGTTAACCGATTAACCGATTCGGTTAGTCGGTTCGGTTAGCGGTTAACCAAAAAAAAAAAAAAATTAAAAAAAAAAATATATATATACAAAATTCGAAAATTAACCGAAAATAACCGAGATTATTTCAAATATTTCAGAATTTATAATATTAAATTAAATAATTTTTACTTAATAAATAAATATATTAATTATTTTTCGGTTAATCGGGTATAACCGTCGGTTAATCGGTTATACCCGATAACGGAAATTAACTTGTAGTGGGTAACCGATAACTGAACCGAAATCGAAAAAATCGGTTATCGGACCGATAACCAATTTTTCCGTTTTCGGTTCTCGGTTAACCGAAAACCGATACCCGTTTAAGCACCCCTAAAGAGGAGGAATCATGGAAAATAGATCGACACTCAACACACAATGCATTACGTTTTCTTGTAAACTCTAATGCATTTGCCTTTGTTAAATCAATTCAGTTTAAGATAAACGCTACTTGGCTATTGAAGGATTTACATGCTGATTATCACTTTGCTTCGCAAGTTTTGAGTTTCGAAAAGATTTTAGAATAAAATGCTGGTTTAATTTGTAATGAGTTATTTATGACGAAACTTATATGATTGTTTTTGGCAATCTAATAATAAAAAGGTAAATTTTGTACTTTATAGGTAGACATGTTGACGGGCCGGAACCGCCGGTTTAGGGCCGGGCCCGTGTCCGGCGGTTCCAAATGTGACGGCCTAGCCGGCCCTACAAACTAGTTGGCGGTTTAGGGCGGGCCTGAGCCCGGCGGTCCCGGTTCGGCTCGAACCGCGGTTTAGGCGAGCCCGGCAGTTCGGCCTGTTCGCAGATGATTTTGTATCGATCCGTTCTCTCGTCCGAGCTCCGATTTTCGATCCGTTTGCGCCACGAACTCGTATCGCGATATACTTCAACTCTTATGAAGGGTAAAATCTCCAATTCTATCTCAATTTTCTGAAAATTCAATCAAATATGCAACAAGTATCAAAGTCCAAGATTTTAACAAACTTTTAAGTTTTAACTTTTAACTTTTAACTTTTAAGTCTAAAGCTTAATAAACTTGTAAATATTTTTAAAGTTGTAAAATTTGTAAACTACTAAACTTGTAAATATTTTTAAATTTGTAAGTGATTTTTTATGTTTGAACTTATTGAATAATTGTTTGAATGCGAAACTCAATGAAACTCTACATAGGAAATTAGTTCTGACATCAAACCTCAATGAACTTGTATTTACTTTGCATTTTGCATTTGTTAAAATACGTATAAATATAAAATATGTGTCAACACTTTGCATTTTTAATAAATGATGAGTAAAATTACATAAATCCGTTTATGACTTTTACATAGGGATGAAAAATAATAATAATAAAGGACTTGAGCTCAATTTAATTTCTAAAATTGAGTTGCCTACATATCCTCATAATCATAGAGGAATCAAAGTCCATGTAGTTCTTTTAATTTCTAAATGCTCTACTCCGTCTCCGCACCGATTCCGATCGATCCGTTTGGTGAAGGCCTCGTCTTCGCCTCGTTACCATCTTCCCATTGTGGTTCTTGAGCTCTAAGGTCGGCCCTACACCAATCATCGAGCAACATTGTAGCTTCAATGTTCACGGCTTCATGTTGCTTCTTCTTTGATCAAGCATTAGTCCTCCAATGCTAAATGCTTGTTCAACGGATACGGTGGATGCCGGGACGACAATTAACTCCTTTGCCATGATTGAGAGGATTGGGTACTCTCTTCTTCGACCACCACTTCAAGACATCGATCGAAGGACCGCTATCTTCAACACCAAAGAAAAGGAGTTTGCAAATATATATCTAATTCACTATTACCTTGTCCTCTCGGCCTTTCGAATGTTCTATTTTGGTACATCAAGTCATTTGTTGCACCAAAGGATCAAACTCATTCATATCAAAAGGAAAATTAATCGTAGACATCATAGAAGAAGGAGGTGGAGTTTGAATATCATCATCACTACCATATTTCGACCTATATTCTTGAAAAGATTTCTTAAATTCTTTTCAAGATTATATTTGATTTGATCTACATCCGGAGATCAAAAAACTATTTCTCCTTCTATACTAGCACCTTGAAAATCCATTTTCCTAAAAGCATCATAATAAACATTAAGCATTTGACAAGTACCATCATATTTCCATTTAGGATCTAAACACTTAGCAAGCAAAAAATTGTAGGTATCTCCTAAAATATTTTAGCCACTTTTGAACCATAAAATAAATTACACCACATAAAGATGGTTTACTAAAACAACTACGAAAAGACATGGCAATATGCATGCAATGTTCTAAAACCATAACGGAAGTGCAATAATAAACTCCAGATAATTGTTTCGTTGCACCATGAAATACCTTTAACAATCGATATAAATCCATGCAAGCATCCCAATGAGACTCATTAAGATGTAATTGAATAGATGTAAACTCTTTTCTAAAAAATCACATAAATGACCCTTATATGAAATAGTACTATTAAGCATTTCATAAGTAGAATTCAACGATGAAAACATCCAATTTGAAACATGTATAAGCAATATTTTTATACGACAATATTTTGCCATTTCTTCCCATAAGTTTTTGAAACATGCAAACATTTGATAGCATCTCTAATAGGACTAACGGTTCTTGAAAATACTAAGTGCATCTTGAACACATAAATTTAAAATATGACAAATGCATCTAGAATGAAAGTATTTTCCTTCAAAGAAGGTCGCATGCTTCAATAAGTTGAGGAATACTAGCGGTGTTTGCGAAGCATTATCAAAACCAACGGAAAAATTTTATTAATCAAAGAATACTCATTTAACACACCAATTATAATATTAGCAATACCTAAAGCATTATGAGGCTCTTCAAACTCTCGAAAAGCAATTAAACGTTTTGCATAACCCATTTCGAATCAATCCAATGACAAGTAATACCCATATAAGAATTCTTATTATAAGCATCCGTCCAAACATCGGCACAAATAGAAACTTTATGACCTAAACGAACCAAATATTTCTTTAAATCATGTTTTTTCCATGCATTGTCTCCTAATCTTCTTAAGCATAATACTTCTACTAACTTTGCATGCATTAGGACCAAGTCCTCTTTATAACATTCTTCATACGTAACTCTATCGGCATAATTAAAGGGAGTTTTCCATAGCACAATATCTAGCCATCGCATCTTCATATTTTCCTTATCAAATTTAAATAAAGTGGACGTGCCGTTGTAGAATATTGAGAAGGGTTTTAATTTGAGCTTGGTTCGTTGATATTCCATACTCATGAGGATGAGAACCCTCCATGTGCCTATTGAGCGTTCCGTAACCTCCTTTCTCGATCCATTTGTAGGTTTTCGTGCAATAGTTGCAATAAGCAACGTATCTCTTTCGACCGTCGGGAAGAGGTGCTTCGCCTAGCACTTCCACTTTTCTAAAGAAAATATAACAAGATATTGTAAGAACTATGAACATGAAATTAAAATTGTGAAACTAATTTGTAAGAAACGTAAAAATTTACGTACCTAAAGTGCTTCACAAAAACGTCGGACTTAAGTTCCTTTGATTTTGGTGGTTGTGGCGGCGTATCTTGGTCAAAGTCGTCATATTCTTCGTCGCCTTCTTCTTCGTCGTCTTGGTCGTTCGAGCCTACGTCACCGAAATTGGGACTTCTTTCCATTCGATGCACCATTTCAACAAATCGAGCATCTTCTTCGGCTTGTAACCTTTCGGCAACTTGCCTTGAGATTTCCTCCGCCGCTAAGGCCCTTCGTGAACGTTGAGTTGGAATTGGAATGTCTCCTCCCTCACTTGGAGCTCCTTCATCGGCGGCCTTTCCCTTTCCCTTGTTTAATCGTTTAAAGAAAGACATGATGATTGATGAAGTGAGAAAGTTTGAGAGTTTAGAATAAGAAGAATGAGAGATTGAGAGAGCTTGAGAACTTGAGAGATTGAGTTTGAGAGTGAGAATGAGAGCTTGAAAGCTTGAAAATTAGATGTAAATGAGTGAATTAAGGTTGAGAAATGAGAGATTGAAGTGAGGATAGAGTTAGGATGATGGATATATTTATAGGAGTGATTTTGGGGTGAAAATCGAAAATAGCCGTTTTCTAGCCGTTTTTAGCCGTTGGAACCGCGGTTTAGGGCGGACCGCCGGTTCCAACGGCTCTAAAGCCCGCCGGTTCGGCCCCAGCCCTAGGCATGCACCGGTTCGACCTAGGCCCTTGGGTTCGGCCCCAGTCCCGTCGGTTCCGGCCGATTTCGCATGAACCGAGCCCGGCCCAGCCCACTAGCTCACGGTTTCGGTTCAGGCCGTTGACCGGGTTCGGGCTCGAACAGATTGACCGTGCGGCGGCCGGGAAGTCGAACCGCGGCTCAAAAACCGTGCATGTCTATTTATAGGAAATTTTCAACTTGGACATCCTTGCAACCAACCATTTTCGATTTTTATTCACCCCATTTTATATTTGAAAAAGCTTGTGCTGTCTCAATGCAAATACATATTTGAATTTGACACAAAATATGAGAGAAAGTGCTCGCAATTTTTCATGTATCAACCAAAGCAAAACATATATCTTTACTAGTTATAAATATTTGAGTCTATGAGATCTGTGAACTTAAATAAGAACGAAAAGAACAATTATACCACATTATATACAACTTCTTAATAATACTAAAAATCGACGAAAATAGTTTTCTAGAAAACATGTTAATAAAATCTTATGCTCCCAATATTCAAAGTGAGATGTCAATGGGTGGGTTTTATCCGAATCGATCCGAAACCGTTCAAAACCCATTAAATTTTAAAGTAGCGGTTTTGGTTTCGATTCTGATTCCAGACCAGCTTTAAATCCGGACCGTTTAGATCCATAGTTTGATGGTCCAGTCCGAATCTGGTTCTGGTTCCAGAACCAGAACCAATACTTATTTACTAGTTCTGGTTCGAGTAAAACCCGTCTATTGACAAGCCTAAGTTTAAATAGGTTTGTCAATGAGCTAGTTTTATCCATATCGATTCAAAATCACTAATAACTCATTAAATTATAAAACAACGGTTTTGATTCTAGTTCTTGTCTGGTTCTGGTCCGATTCTGGTTCCAGACCCGCTCAGATCCAGACCGCTTAAGACCCATGGTTGATGGTCCGAGTTCGGTCCGGATCCAGTGTCTAATGGGTCGGTTCCAGAACCAGAACCATTACTTATTTATTGGTTCTGATCCGGGTAAAACCCACTCATTGACATCCCTAAACCAAAGTATTACAAACCCTTTATATGTGATCATAATAAGCTAACAACACACTCAATATGTATCAAAAAAATGTGATAATTTTTTATAGGCATGAGCCTATCATATTCAGTTTTTTAAGTATGATTTATCCGTCTTATATGGTTTGCAAACTATTAAGAACGTGAGATTTACTCAGCACTAAAGGTAGGGTTGAGAGTTCCTTATAAATTCAAAAAATAGAACAAAAAATACAATGTGATAAATGTAAAACCACCATAAATAATTGGGGACTTCACCGCTCACAAGATTGGAAATTGCAGTTCTGTGATGCTCGAATCCAGTTCATTTTTGAATTCCCCTTTTTAAGCTAGGCACGTGTGATTAATAAATCCACCACTTAAAACCCTTTTTAAGCTCATATGTCTTTGCAGTTCCTGTATCAATACTTGTTATTTGCTTATCTTGAAATTATATTATGAGATTATTGATTAGTTCATCTGGTAATGAAAATACATTTTCCACTATACAATTTGGGTTGCTCCTTATCTTCTCATAGGATAATCATGGTATTGAACTCTAGCCAGAAATTGATTTTCATATTTTCATGCAATTTCTTGTATTCTATCATCCTATAATCAATAAGTGTTTAACTTAACTTCCTTAAGAGGTGTTTGGCTAAGCTTATAGGCTCTTCAAAATAGCTTATAAGTTGTTTAGGAGTTTATAAGCTCATCCTAAGTGTTTGGCAAAATAAACTCCTAAACAGCTTATAAGCTGTGAAAATAAGCTCCAACAGCTTATAAGCTCCCTTAAAAATAAGTAGCTTAACCCCAACTTATTTTTTCATAAGCTTGTAAATAACAGTGAATTTACCAAAATAACCTTACTATGATTCGTTATAATCTACATATATACTATCGACATCACCTCTCGTCAATTTTCTCGCTCTAACTATGATTTTCTCTCTCTAACTCACGATTTTTTCTCTAGCTTATAAGCTAAATTATCCAAACACTTTGACAACTTATAAGCTCTTGAAACATTATGTCTTATAAGCTCTTAAAACATCTTATAAGCTCTTTAAAATAAGTTTAGCCAAACACCCTCTAAATCAACGAATCAAATAAATGCATAGACTGATTTCACAAGGAAATGGAAGGAAGGCATTCTTCAGTTTTTGTACCCATATGCTGCATATTTGACATTGACTTAGCTTGATGCTTATAAAAGTGGATTGAGTGATAGTTTTACAATTTCTTTCCTTCGCACAACTGGATTTAGGTATGGTTTCAACAGGCAGCATGAATGCTATGGATTTGATGATGAAAAGAAGGAAAGTTAAGGTAGAGTTACTTAAGCTCAGATCTTTCAAATTCTTTGATATATTCGTATTTCAAATCAAAGGAGATTTAGATAAAAGGTCCTATTGAAGTAAATTTCATTTGTGGCAAACTGTTATGACATGATCAAAATTGTTATGCATCTCTTATTCACTATTAGCACAGCAGCAAAACACGGATCATTGTAGGGAAGATGAAGATGTTGAGGGCAACATGGTCTATTGATCCCATTCCATGGGATTATAGCATACTACTAAGATGGAGATTGTCAGATTGAAGCATGTGTGTATATTCAGTTTGAGGTATGTTTTTAATTGCAATATTGGTTTTCTTTTCTTTTTTGGTAATTTAATACAGAAATTTTAAAGGCTGCGTCACGGTGGACTCGAACCCGAGACCTTTGGCTTCGGGCATTAACCACTCTACCACTAGGCCAACACACACACAACAATATTGGTTTGGTATTACACTTTGATGTAGATGCTTAACATCTTGTAGGAATCCTTGTATAGGTGCAACCAGTTTCACACTTTAATATGTAAGTTATGGCTGAGTTTGAAGAGTAGCTATCGTATTTTGGCACGATTAACACACACTACATGCATTAAATCATATAATTTGTGTACATGTAGATTAAATACTTAGGGAGTGTTTACTTTTCATGATTAACATTTTAAAGGATTGACTATTTGATGGATTAAGTGTGATAAGATAATTTTTATCTATCAATCATTTGTTTACTAACAAAGGATTAGTGAAGGATTAAAATTGGGATATATAATTCTCCCTTTATTTGGAGGATAATTTCAATCCTTTGTTGCCGAAAATGCTTTCGCTCCTATTTTTTATATAAGGCAAACTCTATGTAAACTTCATCTCGCCCAAAGAAAAAAAAAGATATCTGAAGTTGAACTATAAAATCTTACAGTGATTATACATGATGATTGTGTACAGACAAGTGATTATTAATTGTTTGAATTATGAAAATGATAGAGTTGTATTAAGGGTATCAAACACTTAGGAAAGAACATGAAGCCCGGATGATCGACCACACATAGACTGTCCCAAAAGAACCCTTAGTTAAATAAAACCAGAAATGAACGAAATAGAACAATTAGAACTTATTATATATCATCACGTTGAATCGTATATAAAAATGATAAACATATAAGAAAATTATAATTTATAATGTTGGAAAACAAGAATTGTTGACCCTTACTGTAGGAGCGATTTTTGCAACATCGCGTGATAAGTTGGTAACAAATGAAAAAATGTTTAATTGTTAATTAATGTAAACTTTAATAAAAACTTCGTAATTTCAACTAGTTCTTTGAAACATTTGAATAATATCTTCCTCTTTTATTTGTAGCAAAACAAATGCCTCAACTTTTTAGACCACTCAAAATCAAAGATTTCATGCACCAAATTTTTTATTGGACTTCCTATATAGGTGACATGACAAAATTAGAGTTGATAATTAGGTATGGGTATATATGGATAAGCTTGGAATAGACAAGCATACCACTGTACCTTAAAATGAAGTCAATATTGTAAACCTAGTATTCTACCGAAGTATAATTATGTCGAGTTATAATGGCGCACTTGTAAGTATCCCACCTATGTGTGGAACGGTTTCTATTTGATCTCATTTATTAAAGGCGAGTCGTATAAATTCTCGTCTTCTCCTCGCAGAGAATCTAAAGGGGGGATAATATTTTGTAATTGAAGCTGTTTTGTTAAAATAAAATAAGCATGATTAGCCGGTTAGGTTACATTGTCCAGCAAAATTGAAGCACGGACAAAAAGGAACTTCCATAGGTCTTGCATTATATTTTCTCTTCCACTAAATCGACAATAATATATATACATACATATATATAGAGAAATACTTCCAATATGAATAAGCATGTAAGAATAGAAATGAGATACTTTTTATTAGGTTATGTGCACATATATAATTTATTCTAAGGGTGGAAATTTAGATTCAATTAATTGAATAATTACAATATCGAATCGAAAATTCGGTTAGGTTAACCGAATAACCATATATATATATAAAATTATTAAAAAATTGAATTGATGAATAATGAATAGGTTTTGGTTTTGGAAAAAAAAAACTTTGGATTGGATCTGGATTAAAAAAAAAGTAAAAAAATAAATAATTATTCGGTTAACTGATTGTTTCTATTATCACTACCCAGAATCAGTTTTCGATTTCAGTACATTGAATTTTCGATTCGATTAAATAAACTAAACCGATTTACATCCTTATTTTGCGGGGATAAAAATCATCCCATATTGAAGGATGGTGTTGGATCACACCACCTTCATTCTCAAGTCAAAAATAAAATAAAATCGTAATCCACTCTATATATTATATAAAATATATAAGTTACAAAAATATACAACTTTGATATTTCTTCAAAATTATATATGTACGAGTTGAAATGTAAAGCGAAGAGCACCAGCCTATTTGATTAATTAGAACTCAAATGACGAATTAAAACTAAGCACGTTTGTTTTGCCTCTCTTCTTTTGCCCAAACTCATCATTGTTTCGTAATTATTGGAAGAGTATATAATACAAGATCGATCCAATAACCCAACTATACAAGATCCATTCATGTATCAACTAATACAACATATTCATGTATGTACACGATGGAATTACTATACAAATCTTAATATGGAAAAAAAGTTACTCAACATTTAGATGCAACTAGAAAAGTTAGGGATTAAATTCACCTATTTTTTATTTCAAGAAAAATTAGACAAAAATAGCTAGATCATATTTTAACAAATTACCATTGTATTTATAATTATAATATTTTAAAAATTATTAATTATAATTTTAATTGGACCTATATGTTTGTAAAGGGGTTCTTCAAAAGGTTAATATTTTATTATCTTGTTAAAACTAACGATTTAAACCAGCCCAAATCCGAAACAAATTATTTTATTAGTTTAGAGAGTTGCAATTTATTAAGTACTCCCTTCCTCCGTCCACTAAATTCGTGCATTTAATTCCGTTTTGGTCCGTCCACGAAAAATGTTTACTTTCATTTTTTGGAAATATCCACTTACATTTTTACTCTAAACCTATCTACTTATTTACAAAAAACCACATATGACCCACCTTTTTACACTCAATATCCATTAATATATTCATTTATTATCCTCATGACACACCTTTTCATATTCACTTACTTTACACTCATTACAATTTATTAAAGCTCATTCCACCAAAATCAATGAACGATTTTGGTGGACTGAGGGAGTATTATTTTTAAAAAAAATTACTATTGATTATTGGAGAGTTTAGCTTGCCTTATATTCTACTAGCTCAACCAATAAATTATGTAAAAGAAGATTAGAATGTAATTGAAATCGTCCTCAATAAGGAACCATCTCTCGATCTAATAAATACATTTGTCATTTGTCGAATGATACAAATAGGGCGGTGAACTTTTGTTTCTTAACTGAGCCTTCAAACTTTTATTTTGTTTCAATTAGATTATCAAACTTTTTATTATATTATAATTAGAACTCCATCCATATGATCATGTACGAGTACGACTGATATTTATAACAAATTCAATACAAAGCAGTGTCGACGAGTCAAATAATAATATTATTTTATGGAAAATTGCAGTCAAACATTCGGTCTATTAATCCATGAAATAATCTCTCAATGAATAATAAAGTAATCTCTCTTATGTTCCATTACAATTTTAATATTGTTCTGGTGCCATGATCCATTTTCTCATTGCCGAAACCCGACCCAGATTGTTAAGGGAAAATATGCAAGGAAATATAATTTTTTGCCATGGTGTAAAAAATTGTTTATAAAAATTATACTTAATATTAATTTAATTCACCAACATTTAATTCTTGAAATGTTTCCTCTATCGATTTTAATTTCATATGATATCCCACACTCGAACTTTTAATTTTTTTTAATATAGTATATGTATAGTATCAAATTATCCATACATATATAATATCGTGTGTGTGTGTGTGTGTGTTTGTAATTTATACATATATAATAATTTTAAGTGAATAAAGCCACATTATCAAATACCATAAAAATATACAACTATAAAAAATGAATATTTATGGGTATTTGGTTTGATGGTAAGAATGATAAGATTGATAGAATAAAATAGGACAAAATTATTAGAATTATTTAATTTTGGCAAAAATACAAAAAGGTGAGGCAAAAATGATTTGGTGAGATTTTATTTTTGAAATTTTACATTATTGAATGAAATATAATTAAATAATCAATCCAAATTTAAAGAAATAAATTATCACCTAAATTGATGATTGGAGCATGAATCGAATATTCATCACAAGCTCAATCATACAAATCAAACATGTGATAAATCGAATTATTTTACTATTAATCAAACTTTATCAATCAAACTACACAGCCCTTAGAAGATACAAAATATTGTTATATTTTAGAAAATAGTGAATGCAGAATAATAGTATGCTAATATTTACTTGATACAATATAATGATATAGTAATTTTTTAATGAGATGATGTAATAAATAGCATTAGTTAGTGAGACCTAACATCCAAGGACTGTGGAATATGGCGCGTGCATTCCCTGCACGAGTGGAGGAGGGGTGCTGGCGGACCCACCGATGGCCCCTCATTTTTAATTTTATTTTTATTTCTTATCTTTTGGCTTTGGCTTTCGAATTCTGTCATCGTGATTTCATCTATTCTTCATTATTTTGTAATTCTTTCCTTTTGATTCTTCTATCCATTTTGACCATTGCACTTGTATATTCTCCATATCTTTTATTTTTAAATTTGTTTATTTCGTTACCATTTGTTGATTTTTGTTTATTTGCTGTGACGTTGCTAATAGCCATTTCTTATCCTTAATTATCGTTAATTTTTATTTATTATTAATTTCTCAAATTTGTAGTTATTGTTAATTTATAATTATATATATACGTATATATGATATTAATATCTATAAACAAAACTGGAAGCAATTTGATAATGGATCTCTCATGAATATTAAATTTTCAGAAAGTATTGTTGGAAGAAAATTGAGTCAAGGAAATAATTTGTTAATTTATAATTATATATATACGTATATATATTAATATTTATAAAAAAAATGGAAGTAAATTGATAATGGATCTCATGAATATTTAATTTTGAGAAAGTATTGTTGGAAGAAATTGAGTCAAGGAAATAATTTGTGAATTGACAGTGATATTGCATAAACAATTTTCTAACGGAGTGGGTTTACTACATGGGTACTCATTATATAGTTGTTTACGTGTTTGTTGTACACATTTATTATGATATGGAACTTTGCCATAGTCATATTAAAATAATTGAAAATTTCAATATAATAATTATAAGAAAAACATATTGTTGCATGCTTAATTATTGTGTAACCACGTCTTATATGTATTTATTCAGGTTTTAGCGCGATATTCGTCTTCTAATATAAAATAAAATGATCATGCATCTAAGAATGTTTTTTATGTATGATGTGTTAAGCATGATAATACTAACTAGAGATAAACCCTACAAAGGTTACATAAGAAATATAAAACTATATATATATATATATATATATATATATATATATTCATAATATTCAATAGTTAGAAATCAGAATACTTGGGAAAAACTACACCTACAGTTAGTGGAGAAAAATATGATGATATACAAATATAATTAAAAATAGTGACATGAGTTGTCGTTAGGAGAGTTTTTTCTTTTGGCATAACGTGACCTAGTGAGTTTTCATAGATATTATATCGTCATCTTATAGATATTTCTATTAAGTTTGATAGGGAATAACTAATATATGTCAACTCATTATAAATAATATACGTGAAATGATCGCGTCTATCATACCTGGCGTAAGGATGCCAGATCAGCAAGATATTCGAATGTAATGGACCCATGGAATTGGGCCTCAGAGCCTATATCCATAAGCCCAAAACCGCAGCCCCTGACACCGAAACGACATTGTATGTGTTAGTAGGTCACAACCAAGAGTAGGGGTGTGCATCGGTCGGTCGGTCGAAATCGAACTGAACATATTTTTTTGAATCGAACCGAACTGATTTATAATTTTGGACCGATCGAAAATCGAACCGAAAGATCGAAAAACCGACCGAAATATTTATTATATATATATTTTTTAAATAAACATATTTTAATAATATTTATTTAATTAAAATATTAATTAATTATTATATAAAATATATAAATATATAAAAATAATATTTTTGGTTCGGTTTTCGACCGAACCTAAAATATAAAACCAAAAATCGAACCGAAAACCGATTTTAATTGAAAATTTGAACCGAATCGAAAATCGGTCTTCTCAAAACCGAACCGACCGAAACCGATCGGTTCGATCGGTTTTTTTTGGTTCGGTTCGGTTCATGCACACCCCTAACCAAGAGGACTCATGTCTCCGGATAGAAGTTGACTCTTAACGATAAGGACCTGACGCAAGAGAAATGACGCAAGTCTCGGAGGATCTGTACATATCCTATTCCTAAAAGAATTCAGATTACCTCATCCAATATCATCTTCATGCCTATGAATACCTTCATCATTAAGGAAACATGTACGCAATCTTAAATGATCAATAAGCGTAAGACAATACCCCTCTTGACTTGAAGTCGAAGAGTCTATTCGAGGCCCCTCCCACTGCTTTTAATAGTTGGCTTGATTCGCACGTCGTCCGGCGATCCAACACGATGTTCCAATTTTCCACTCATAGTCATTATTTAATCATTACCACAAGGTACATTTATTTTCATAATTGTTTCTTAGATTTACAAATTGAATCTATCAAAGTTTATTCGCTGTGACTACTTAATGTAACAACAATATAAAGTAATCTTTGAGAACACAATTGTGACAAAGTAAAAAAAATTTATTAATAAATTTTAAAAAAATGTTCACTGAACACAACTTTTTAATTATTATGAAAAGAAAAAGAAAAAAAAACAATCCCACACACTATTCCTCTTGATTGAGACAACATCTTAACAATATATTACAAACACAATTAAATAAGAATTGGCCAAAATTAATTCATGTAAAAAAAGGGGTGAGTAAAGTGCAGATGCGGCGAAACGCAAACTTAAAAGCAGCTCACCTCGGCACTGGTGCGACTTTTGCCTTTTAATACCCACAACATGAATAAACTGCACCAACAGAAACCATTTTCCTCATTATTATATAAATCAAACCAACTGATGACGAGGATCCCACTCCTGGTGGACGACCTCATTCCTGTGGGCCCTGGTGACGTGGATTGCACACCTCGCTCTCTCGTTTTCACTCCCAATAATTACAACCCATACCATTACAATTATATTCACATTTTACATGCTAAAAATAGGTGTAGTTTTGGGTCAATTTTACCAAGAAGATACTATATAATAACATATATGCTATACGATATATAATTAAAAAATTAATATATTTCACTTATTTACTATTAGGTTCTCTCAAAATTTAATGAGTATGATTTGGTATCTCAAATAAATAAATGCTGATTTAAAGCCGCATTTCATTGAAAACTCTAACGGATGGAAAATACCAATTCTTTCGAATTTGTAGGTTGAAATTTTGTCTTATCATTCATTATGCGGATAGAAAAGGTTATCCCTTCATATTTCTAGGTTGAAATTTTGTCGCATCTTTCATTATATTAAGGCGGAAAATACGATGTAAGAGTTGAAATTGAGCTCTTGTCGTATCTGGCTCAACAAAAAACTATGCATTTTCGTTAAAAACAAAAAAAGACAAGTAGTGCAATATTTTTATGAAATGAATTTCATTAATACACATCATGTGATTATAGTAAGATATTACGATGGACATGATATATATACGCTTATATAATGAACAATGCCTTGATAATTAATACTAATATAATATGATCATAAAATTGTAGTAACTCATAGACGTATAAGTTAATTGCTATAGAAGTTGAGAATCTATTAATTTGAATAATGCCTTTTAATTCTGTGACTATAATCCCTAAAACTCATTGTACTTAGTAATGCGCATATATACATCTTATTCATTAAATTAATTTTTATTATATAAGTTAGCAGTATTTACTATTTTTAATAATGAATAGTATATATTAATTGTTTTATGTGAAAGGAAACACGCATTGCGTTCAAATTAAACAACTCTTCACGGATTTAAAATGAAGATTGAAAATGCAACACTAATACTTTCACATCCAATAAAAGATGAAGTGGAGAGATAAACTCCACCTTAACTTTAAGAAGAAGAAAAAAATGGTGAAATTCATTCTGTCATTTTTAGAGAATTACCCATTTGTGATATTGAAGGAACCCTAATGGTATAAAAGAGTCTTTTGAAAAAAAAAAGTAATCTTTTCTATTTACTTGAATTAGTAATTGGCAAATTGATCCGAGTCATGGCAATAAATAATTCCTATGAAAATCTTACGTGGACATTGGGATGAGATCGTGAATAAACTTTTTATCCCATAGTACCATATAAAAATATATATATAGATATATATATAATGTATTTATGTGATAAAATATTTTATATATTACAATAATGTATTTTTTTATGACAATTGTAAATTATACAAAAATCAATAGTCGAGACTGAAATCTGTATACTACGGAGAGACTGAGAGAGAGATTATATTTGATCCCCCTCTCCTTTCCTTTCTCTCTTTATAAATATTGAGATATTTATTAACACACACACACACACACATATATATATATATATATATATATATATATATATATATATATATAGAGAGAGAGAGAGATATTACTACACATAGGAGAGGGTTAACGTGATAACTATTTCTAAAATGTGAATGTGAGGACTAAAAAATGATGAATTCGATTTAAAAGTTGATGAATCCGCAGGGAAAGTTACTGAATCCAAAAAAATAAAATTTTCGCTCTTTATGGGATTCAAAATCACAAGAAAATTCTGAATGTTGTGGATTCAGTAACTTTTTCGGCGGATTCATCAACTTTTATAGTGAATTCATTTGGTTTTCACATTCATGCTTTAAAATAATTCTCATTTGAACCTCACTCACATATATATATATATATATATATATATATATATATATATATATATATATATGTGTGTGTGTGTGTGTGTGTGTGTATAGGTAGAACTCTCTTAAGATAAGAAATAAGAACATTTCATCTAATCTAGTAGCACTACAAAATACAAACCGATCAATGACGGATTAGCGGCGGCCGAAATGCGGGTCGTGAATCGTGACGGATTAGAGACGGAATAAAGAGGAATTTTTTGCGACGGATCGTGACGGATCGAGACGTAACATGGCGGGATTTCTCGCGTGAAGTATTAACGACGAATTTACGTCGCTATTCGTCGTTAAATTTAACGACGGACACTATCCGTCGTTAAATTTAATTTTTGTTATTTTTTAAATTGGATAAAAATTCGCCGCTAATCCGTCAGTAAAATAAGCGGATTTTTTAGTTTTTTTTTTAATTTAATTTAACGACGGACAAAATCCGTCGTTAAGTTTAATTTTGAATTTTTTTATTCCCAAAAATTTTAGCGACGGAATATCCGTCGTAATGTAGTCGCTAATTAACGACGGAATGTAGTCCGTCGTTAAATTAAAATGTTTTGATTTTTTATATTACGTAAGTAAATTAACGACGGAATGTAGTCCGTCGTTAAACTTATACCGTCGTTAAATTCATTAGTCCGTCGTTAATCCGTCGTTACAGGATTTTAAATATAACGACGGATAATTCCGTCGCTAATCCGCCGCTAAAAAGTTTAATTACAGACGGCCTTTCCTTCCCAATTTCATGCGAAATTGAACCTCCTCCCAACCCCACCCCCTCACCCCACCACCGCCGCCGCGTGCTCGACCACCGCCGCCTCCTCCCGTGCCGCCCACCCCCACCCCCCCCCACCCGCCACGCCCCACCCTACCCCCTGCCGCCGCCCACACCCACCTCCACCCCGTCATTGCCGCCCACCCCCCCACCCCCACCCACCCACCGCCCCACCGCCACACCACAAGATGCCCCACCCCACACCACACCTCACCCCACACCACACCCCACCCCCACACCATGACCCCCCAACCCCAACCCTCTCATGCACATCCACGCCGCCCCCCCTTGCCGCCACCTCCACCGTCGTCCGTCTGGTTGGTTTGTTTGGTTTTTAATTTTTATATATTTGTTATATATATTGAATTGATAGTTAAAATTATTATATGATGTATTGAATTGATAGTGAAAATATTATATATGATATTGAATTGATAGTGAAAATATTATATATGATGGATTGAATTGATAGTGAAAATTGAATTGAGTTTATCGAATTGATAGTGAAAATGATGCATTGAATGTTAGTCTTGTGATTTGGGCTTGTGAAATTGATAAGTTTGGATGTGAATTGGGATGATAAATTCATCGTTCGTGAGTTAACCGTACGCATATGTGGTGTTTGATAAAATGTTTGCGAGAAATTGATAAGCTTGGTGTGAATATGTTTAACTTGGATGTGAATTGGGATGATAAATTCATCATTTCGTGAGATGTTTTGAGTTGTTAAGTGTATAATTATGCATATGGTGATAAATTGGTGAAATTTGGATGAGTTTGGTTGAATTGAAATTTTATGAATTAATAACCCAAACCCATCTCCATTTTTAAATAAAACAAACCCATCTCCTTATTCTTCCCTTAAACGTCGCAATCCAAGCTCAAAATCTTAGCCCACAACCCACCACCATAATAAATTTCATATTTCATAATTATTTAATAATTAAGTGTGATCACATTTTCTAAATGAGTGTGGTCCATATATGTCCTTGTATGAGGATGTCATCACAAGAAACTACTTCATAGATGAATTAACATATTCCTAAGTTATGAGTGTATAATTAGTTTATATTGTACAACTTATGTTGAACATATTTAATTAATTATTTATAATTAGGAGCTTGAAGAATGAATGACAATCGTGAGTGGATGTATAAGAGGTTTTGTTTGGTTGGTGGATTAAATATTGAATTTCGAGATGGACTTGAAAGTTTTATTGAATTCGCTAGTGCTCAGTTTTTATTCGCGGATGGAGAGAAAATCAAGTGTCCGTGTAAGAAGTGTAAGAATATACCTTATCAGAAGAAAGATACTGTGCGATTTCACTTATCAAAATTTGGATTTATTCCAAATTATCACACATGGATATTTCAAGGAGAGACAACCACAAGTAGGCACAATGTTGTGGATTCAGATGTTAACCGTCAACCAAATACGTATCATACGATGGTAGTGGATGCTGCTGGTCCACAGTTCCAATTTGACGAGATCGAAGAGGAGCCAAATTCTGATGCAAAAATTTTTTACGATATGTTGAATGCTGCCGATAAACCTTTGTGGCCGGGTTGCTCGGATCATACACAATTATCATTTGTGGCTCGACTTCTGAGTTGGAAAGCAGAGAACAACATTACTGAGAAGGGTTTTGATCAAATATCAGAACTGATGAAAGAGTCGCATCCAGATGGAAATTGCGTGCCTGATGACTTCTACAGCACGAAGAGATTGTTGCGTGGCATGGGGTTGCCTGTACACAAAATTGATTGTTGTCCATTTAATTGCATGATTTATTGGCGCGAAGATTCTGAATTGACGAGCTGCAAATTCTGTAACCATCCTCGTTTCAAGAGCAATACTCGAGTTGGTGGAAGTCGACGGAAAGCACAAGTAGCATATAAAAGATGTATTATTTTCCTCTAACTCCTCGACTACGTAGATTATATGCATCCAATGCTACAACGGAAAATATGCGTTGGCATGCATCGTCGGTCGATGATGGGGTCATGCGTCATCCGGCAGACTCAATTGCATGGAAACATTTGAACACGAAGTTTCCCTTATTTGCATCAGAAATTCGTAACGTGCGATTGGGACTCTCAATCGACGGTTTTCAGCCATTCGTCAATCGGAAAGCAATATTCATCATGGCCCGTTATATCGACCCTTATAATCTTCCCGTGGCTGTGTATGAAGGAGCAATACATGTTTCTTACGATCTTAGTGCCCGGACCGCGTAATCCGAAGGAGAAGATTGATGTGTTCTTGCAACCATTGATAGCAGAGTTAATAGATTTGTGGGATGACGGCGTTCTTACTTATGATGTATCGTTGAGCGAAATTTTCAAATGCACGCTGCATTACTTTGACAATTAGTGACTTCCTGCATACTCTATGTTGTGCGGATGGAGTACAATTGGAAGATTAGCTTGTCCGCCTTGCATGGAGTATACCGATGCTTTTACTTTAGCTAAAAGTGGTAGCGATCATGGTTTGATAACCATCGTAAATTTCTAGCTCCTAATCACCCATTTCGAAGGGATCAAGAGGTTTCGAAAGAACACGTTGATTACTAACGATCCACCGTAAGCGCGATCGGAGATGAGCTTCATCACTAATTATGGGTATGGGACTAGTCTCCGTAATGAGATTGGCAGTGATGAAATAAATAGCAGAATATCCAAGCAGTTTGGAACTGGATGGAAGAAAAGAAGTATTTTCTGGGATCTACCTTACTGGAGTTCTCTTTTGATTCGGCATAATTTGGATGTCATGCACATAGAGAAGAATGTGTTCGATAATGTCTTCAACACAGTCATGAATGTCCAAGGGAAGACAAAAGATACGAGCAAATCTAGAGAAGAACTTAATTTATCTTTTCTGCACTGAGTTGACGATGAATGAATCAACAGGAAAATATCCAAAGCTTTTATACACTTGACAATCGTGAGAAAAAGTCTTATGTGAGTGGGTAAGAGGTTTAAGATTTCGAGACAGATGCGTTTCGAACATGGGTAGATGTGTAGACATGACAAAACCGAAGATGTTTGGGATGAAGAGTCATGATCATCATATTTTCATGCAATAATTCTACCGATCATTTCGCGAACTTCTCCCACCCAATGTTTGGAAAGTCGTAATGTAATTATCTTTATTCTTCAAAGATTTAACTTCTCGAAACATAGGGCTCGATGATCCGCAGCAGCTCCAAGAAAATATTCCGGTGATTTTATGCAAGCTTGAGCGCATTTTTCCCTAGTTTCTTGACTCCATGGAACATCTTCCGGTTCATCTAGTGATGAAGCCCGTATTGCGGGGCTGCTCAATACCGATGGATGTATCCATTTGAAAGGTATTGCTCGTACATTATCACATATATATATATATATATAAAATTGAAGAACAACGTTCTAAATTTTGTAGATACTTACGTAAGTTGAAGAACAACGTACGAAATAAAGCCAGGGTTGAGGGTTCTATCTGCAATGCTTACTTAGTAGAAGAAGCATCGACATTTTGCTCGTATTATTTTGATGATCACGTAAGAACGAAGTTCAGAGATTTGCATCATGGTCAAGCGGAGATTAGCACGAAGACTATCCGGATATGCTTCAAATCTTCAAGCAAGATGGCAGACCTTTTGGAAATATGTCAACGAGATATTTGGATAGTAGAGAATATGATGCTGCTCGTTTATACGTGTTGCTCAACTGTGTTGAAGTTGCAGACATTTACACGGCGTAAGTGTCGAGTTTTTCTTAGAATTCATTCCACATTATTATTATTATTGTTATTATTAACTAGGCTCGTAAATATATGTTGATGTAGTTTATTCACGAAGATGTGAAAGATCAAATCCATCGATCTCTAGCTCGATATTCAAAGGTCGATTGAAAGAGACTTCCGCTTTGGTTTGAGGCATATGTGAGTGTTCTGATGATTATTAGTAGAAAATATTTAATATGTACGTTTAGTCATTCTAATCGTTTTTTACTAATAATAGGTCAAAGATCATACTAACAACATTGTGAATCCGTTCATATTGTCTCTTGCCAAAGGGCCTTCAGCTCTAATTAAGACGTACCCAGGGTATTATATAAATGGTTACAAATTTCACACATTAGAACATGGGTCACAAAGATCAACTATGAATAGTGGAGTGTGCATTAAAGGTGAAACTTATGGTACCAACGAAGAACTCGATTTTTATGGGCGATTATTAGAGGTTTGTGAGTTGGAATATCCTGGGCTACCAACGAAGACCACAACATTGTTTAGATGCGAGTGGTTTGATCCTTCACGATTGGGGTTATCAATTCATTCCGAGTACAAGTTGGTTTCGGTAAATCATACCAGAAGATATAACAAGTTCGAACCGTTTATCCTCGCCAATCAAGCCATTCAAGTATACTATTGTGCATATCCAAGTTTAAAACAATCTAAGAAAGAGTGGTGGGAAGTATGCAAAATTAAAGCTCGATCTAATGTGGAAGTTTCAGATGAGAGTTCTGCGTCGATAGTACCTTCCCTTTCAAGAGGATGCGTTAGGTTCGATTACTAATGTCGTTGTGGATGAGGACACGACACTAGTTCATCCTGATGGTACACTCATAGACATTGAAGAGACATCTGATAATGAGGATGATGAAGTTGAATTGTCAGAGTCAGAAAATAATCATACATTGGATGATGATGATGACGACGACGATGAATAGGGTTTAATTTATAGCATTTTTTGTATGCACACAAAATATTATGATATGCATTATTTGTGAATTTATAGCATTTTTAGTATGCACACAAAACGTTATGATGAAGACGACGATAATTGTCACTAGTATGCGCAAGAAACGTTTTATTTTCTAGTATGCACACAAAACGTTATGATATGTATTATTTGTGAATTTTAATACGATTTTTTACATTTGTTTGCGGATGTCATCACGTAGGAGGCACTCGGTCATACACGCGCCGCTTTCACCCGCCACTAGAAGAAGGCATGGAGGCACTCTCACATCCCGCCTCGAGCAAGAAGGTGGAGTGCCATCTAGAGAGGATGAAGAAGATAGCCATTGTGAATGGGTATGACGTTATCTCTTGTATGTCTCGCTTAAATAAATTGTAGCATTCGATGTCTTTATTTCCTATAAATTGAAGCATTTTGTGTCCGAGCAATGATATAGCCCGCGTGATTACGAGTCATTCAGTAGATTCATGAATCACAACGGCTTCAATTGGAAATTGGTACCCCAAGAGTTCAAGCGATTTATTTCGATCAATTCAAGGTTCGTGTTGTTTATACGAAGTAATTTATGATTTGACCTTAATTTGCATATTGTAATCATATATTTTTGCGTAAATATTTTATTGGGATGATACGATGGATGATGCCCGTCTATTCCTCTTCAAAAAAGGTCAGCGAACGCTATAAAGATCTTGTTCACAAGATCAAGCGGCGAAGGACTCGCTTAACCCACTCCATTTATCCCCGAGCGAGATTGGGATAATTGGAAGGCATATTGGCTCGGACGGGCGTCCAGAGAAGGCGGCAGGCCCGCAGAATGGATGTCCGAGCCGGATGGCGAGGGTACCGGGATAGTCAGCATCGGGGTGGCTCACGCCCGCACTCGAGTATCGCGAGAGATTGTAAGTACTTTGAAGTTTTAGATATAGTAAATTTATTTAAGAATCGTGATACTTATTAATTATTTAATTTGTTTGACTTATTTATAGGCAAGAGAGCGTGGAGTGGCCGTAGAAGATGTCCAAAGGGATGTATTCCGTAGTATCATGCCACCGACGACGGAGCTATACTGAGACGGAAAGCTCTGAGTATCGCGGTAAGTATATTCGTTAGCGCAACAACGAGCATTTAATTAAATAATAATTGTATGAAATTATATATTACAGAGGCAGTTGAGGAACAGGTGACCCAGTTGAGCCAATCAGGGGAGTGATGAGACGCCGCAGATAGGACTCAAATTCTCAAAATGTCCTGGGAGCTCCTCAAAGAAAAAGAATAGGATGTTTGGGCTGGTTCTCTATCACGGGCATACATGCAGAGGCGTCGTCTCATTCGGTGGAGAGTGCCCACCACGATCCCACCGCTTATCAACAACAGATATTGGATCCGAGGCCGATTAGCGGTGAGCGGCAGCAGCACCGCATACGAGGCCGAATGCAAGCCGAAATGAGCGCGAGATAGCGTGCAAGAATTCGATTCAGTCTTCAAAGGCCAGCAGAGGCCCTAGAGCGCTTCATGGCCAGCCTCCCGCTTCCCCCACCGTGATATGAGCTCCGCTTCCTCACCGTCATATTCGGGTTGTATTATGAATTTGTTAACTTATCGCATGATTTAGAATTGTTTTTATGGGATTGTTTGGATATTACGTATTTTGGATTGAAATGTTTTGTTTGGATTGGAATGGCTTCTTGTCCAGGATTGAATTGGTTTATTTCGATAGTTTGTATTATATGGATTGAATTGGTTTGTTTTCATAGTTTGTATTGTATGGATGGAATTGGTTGGAGGTTGGAATTGGTTTGTTTGGTTGGATTGAATATATTGAATTGGATGGAATTGGTTGTTTGTATATTTGTTTGGGTTGATTGTTTGAAAACAGGTTTGGCTGTCAAAAATTGAAATTGGAGCTGTGCTGAAACTGTTAATATAGCGACGGATTAGCGACGGAATTAAGACGGTTTAGAGACGGTTTAGAGACGGATTAACAACGTAAAATAACTGAACCAACAGTAAATTGCGACGGACTTGCGACGGACTAGAGACGCCTCTACGACGGATTTACGACGGAATATTTTTACGCAATAGAAAAAAAAAACTATAAATTTAGCGACGGACTTTATTCCGTCGCTAATTAGCTGACAGATTAGCGACGGACGCTTTAGCTACGGAATAATTGTCGTTAATCCGTCGCTAACTACGACGGATTAGCATCGCATTAACGACGGTATTTATATCAGACGACCGTTCTTAGGTCGCAGATTAGCGACTGAATTTTCCGTCGCTGTTCCGTCGCTATTTTTTAGCGACGGACATAATTCCGTCGCTAAAACGTTTAGCAACCGTGTTTCAAATGACCCCAGATTCGTCGCTAATCCGTCGCTAATCCATTTTAGCGACGGATCGATGGTGGTTTGCGACGGAATTTTCCGTCGTGATCGATCGCTTTTTGTAGTGGTAGATCATATTTAATTCATGCTTATAATGAGTTTGATTATTTTTTATACTATTTTTATGATTTTAAACGTGTTAGGGGTATTAAGGTAAATTTAAATATTCGTCAAAACATAATTTTTCTCCAAAACCCAGATTTTTTTGCCTTTGTGCGATTCACCTTATCTCTCTCATGAAAATAGTAGTTGTGCATATGATTATAATGGTTGTGCGTAAGATTATAAATAGTTATGTGAAACAAAACAGTTACTAAGAATCAAAATTATAAAATTTAGAATTCATATTTAAATAAAAATTAATATAAAAAAGTAAAACTACTTTTGATAATAATTAACGTAAAAATATATATTTTATCTTAAAATAAAGATCACAAATAAGAATTTCGCACTGAAAATCTCGCAATTCGTGGGTGGGAAAAATGATATATACAACTATGATTATTTTTCAAATTCGACCAATATGCATAACCTGATAGCAATTGTGCATATGATTGTAATGGTTATGCATAATGTTGTAAGTAGTTGTATGAAACAAAACAGTAACTAAGAATCAAATTTATAAAAGATACGAATGTTGAATGTAACACAATGATGTGCACACTAGGCTCATATATTTCGCATGTGTGTGATACTTAAAGATAATTATGCAAACATATTTCAAATATGAATAATGTAGTTCAGTGTTATGTACAACAATCAGGAAAACATTGCATAAGAATCTACAAACTTGATGATGCCATAAATATTTGTTATGATTTTGTCCGAAAAATTGTAGTGCAGTATTCACGAAATTATGTTTTAGTATTTTTTAAGAAAAATCAAAACAATTGAAAAGCATAAATCTCTACAAATATATACGTACCATAAATATCGCGTAGAATTCCATGTTTTTATGAATAGTCAGTTACAATAAATAACAATTTTACTATATTAACCTTTTAAAAAAACTGTAAAAGTAATTCCAAAAATAAGTATAAATCCCAACTATCAAATCAAGCAAAATATACGCACATGATTAGTTCTTATTCTAAAAAAAATGAGTTCTCATTTGATCCATCCCATATGTATATATATATATAAGGGGAGGGTTAACGTGAGAATCATTTTTATCATGAAAACGTGAGAACAAAAAAATGATGAATTCGGTGTGGAACTTGATGAATCCGCTAGGAAAGTTACTCAATCCAAAAAAATTGAATTTTCGCCTCTCATGAGATTCGAACCCTGGGTGAAAATTCTGATTTTTTGGATTCAGTAGCTTTCTTAGGAGATTCATTAACTTTCATAGCAAATTAATTTTGTTTGTAAAGAATTTTCGTGGTTCTTAGTTCTCACGTTAAATTTGGTTCTCATTTGATCCATCCCACACACACACACACACACACACACACACACACACACACACACATATATATATATATATATATATATATATATATATATATATATATATAGGGTTAACGTGAGAACTATTTTTATCGTGAGAACCAAAAATGATGAATTCACGGTGAAAGTTGATGAATCATTGGAAAAGTTATCAATCCAAAAATTAAATTTTCGCCGTCATGGGATTCGAACCGGTGAAAAATTGAATTTTGAATTCATTAACTTTCTCAACGGATTCATCAACTTTCATAACGAATTCATTTGGTTCTTAGTTTTTAGGATAAAAATGGTTCTAATTTGAATAATACTATATATATATATATAAAGAGAGAGAGAGAGAGAGAATTAGATTCAAATTAGAACCATTAAAAACTAAGAACCAAATGAATTCGTTATGAAAGTTGATGCACTCACTAGGAAAGTTATTGAATCCAAAAATTCAGAAATTTTCACCTAGGTTCGAAGGGTGAAAATTCTATTTTTTTGATTTAGTAACGTTTTCCGACATATTCATCAACTTTCACAGTGAATTCATCACTTTTTGTTTCGCATGATAAAAATAGTTATCACGTTAACCTCCCCGTATAGGGAGAGTTAACGTGAGAACTGTTTTTATCGTGAGAATCAAAAAATTAAGGTAGGTTGAACATGGGAACCATTTTTATCTTGAGAACGTGAGAACAAAAAAATGATGATATATATATATATATAAAGGGGATAGTTAACATGAGAACCAAAAAATGATGAATTAACTGTGAAAGTTGATGAATTCGTCGGAAAACTTTACTGAATCCCCAAAAAAATAAAAAAATTCGTCCCTTATGGGATTTGAACCCAAGTGAAAATTCCGAATTTTGGATTCAGATACTTTCCCAACGGATGCATTAACTTTCATAACGAATTTATTTTATTCATAACGAATTTTTGTAGTTCTTAGTTCTCATGTTAAAAATGATTCTTATTTTAACCTTATTCTCTCTTTCTAGATCTCTCTTTATATATATATATTCCATGATGAATTGTTTTTTCTAAGTAACCATGCCCAATGAATGTCTATAATTCCACATTTAATAAAAGAAAATGCATTCTTCCCTTGACAAAACGGTAGAAGCATGGGTATATATTGTGAGAACGATGGAGATGTAGGGGTAGTATAGTGAAGCGCGAAGAGAGAATATCGCCCACAAAATCCAAAGCTACGACTCTGCCATAAATGACATCACTCCCTTCAATATCTCCATACACATTCCAACGTTGTCTTTTAAATTAACTACAAAACTTAGTCTGATATTTGGTCGACTTAGGTTGTAAGAGTAGCCCATCAACAGTCTGTCCAACCTTTTCTCAAAATCATAAAATTAAGTACCAAAGAAATAATTAATATAACTAAGGCTGTCTCTCCCCATGGAGCAATGAGAAAAACATTGCTACAAACTGCGAAATCTCATTCAACAACATGTATATTCTTTATAATACCAAGTAAACAGGCATTAACCACGAGCTTATGTGTTCAATTCTCTTTCCTTTTTTTAATGGAAAGAGAGACATTGAAGATTTAAACTTTTGTCGTCATTCCTACGAACGACGAAACGGTAAATTCAGGACTCACGGCTTTCCGGACGCACGTAATTATTGTACCTAAGAAAACACAAATTATCTAAAATAAGGGTTATTTTATTTATCAAAATGTAATCTCCACAAAAAGAGATACAATTTCCGATTTAAACATGGACTAAATGAAGTCAATTTTCTGCTCACTTAGTCCCAAAAAGGTTAGTCCCACCCCTACCCAACTCACTTCCATTAAAAAAAAAAGGATTAATTAAGTCTTCTTCTTCTGTAAATAGAGTCCATGATTAAGCAAAAAGGTTGAGCAGCTTTGGCCCTTTGTTACCAACTTGCTTAACCCCACTTTCACCATTCCCCAATTCCGCCGCCGGAGACACCTCCGATATCCCCGACCCCAGCGACGGCGCCGTCGTCAATTCCATGCAGTTAACCACCCCTCCGCCGCCCGACTCTCCGACCAAGTAACCAAACGAACCCTGCATGACGCGACGAGCACCGACGTCGCCGCTCGGAGGCGGATTCCCGAGGCCCAGAGGCCTCAGGACGCCGCCGGCAAGCACCGTCTCCACCGCCGCCTGGCAGATGTGCCAGTTGCCTGTGGAAAGCAGCCCCACCGCGCCGTTCACCGGGTTGACCGTGCGGCCGCAAGCCTCAAACAGGAGCGATTGAAACAGAGCTGAAAATAAAATTAATAATTAAATTAAAATAGGAGAAAGTTGAAGGATAGACATGCAGCTAGTTTGGAGATGAGAGTTTAGGGTACCGGCGCGTTTGGATTGGGGGACGGCGGCGACGAAGGTCATGAGGTCGGAGCGGCCGAAGAATTTGGAGACGAAGAGGGTGGCGTTGGCCTGGGCTTGAGGGGAAGGGATCCACTCCAAACACGACCTTAGGATGCATTGGTCGCTGCAGCCTCTGCGGAGGACTCGGCAGCCGTTGCAGCTCATCTTCCTCCAAATGTAATTCGGAAATGCTTTTTGCTCACCTATTTTCGATCTCTTTCCCTCTCGGATTTCTTGAACCCAAAGGAAAAGGAAGAGAGAGAGAGAGAGAGTGAGTTTGGGGTTAATTATAGGGCTTGTGGCCTTGGTGGGGTTGAGTTATGAGTGGGGTTGGGTTGTGGGGAAAAGTAACTCGGGTTGGGTTTAGTATTTAGGATGCGTTTGGCATCATGTATGAAAATTATTTTCTATGATTTTAATTTTATCATGTTAAATCGGTAAATTCTTGAAACTTTTTATTTTTAAAGGACTTGTAGAAAAATGTTCCACCTAAAAAAGTAATCAAAATACGAATCTCATTTATCCGCTCACAATAGGAAAAGGACTCATCTGAAAATAATTACACTTCCTTCGACCCAAATATATAGGACAATACTTCGGCCTCTCAAAATTATTTTTCAAAATGAGTTATGTAATTAAACTTCCTATATGTTATGTACCCGCATTTAATTACATTTGGGACTAACAACAATTTAATGTAATTATATTTGTAAATTCATATTAAATATAGTAATATGACATCACGAGCATATTAGTTTAATGATATTTATCTCCTTTGTAAGAATGTGCGATTAGGGTAAGAAAACCAATACAAGCGGCCCCCATCATATCCCCCAACTCAACAACAAAATTATAGTAATATAACTATATAATTGGGACAACCTAAAGTTGGACCGTGGATCATATATTTGGAATGATGATGATACATACATAGATAAAGAGTGCAGAAAAAGAAACAAGAAATTAAACCAAGTCGACCATTTGGTCCTCTCAAGGGAAAAAGTTCAAGAAGAAGAAAGAAACAAAAGCATGTGTCAATCCAAATAAAATGACGTCTTTAATTTATCAAATCTATAATTGGGTTTTTATATATAAGCGTTACACCTTAAAAATATTAATATAATTTTACATATACTATTTGTATGTAAATACAACAAGAAAACACAAAAGACTATAAAAATAACCATAGATCAAAATTCAAAATTCAAAATTCAAAAACAACTATATTTCCATTCTATGGATAAAGTAGATAACATGTACGACTGGAAAATTATATTCAAATATTAGTAATTTGATCTAAATTTTTACTATACCTTCCTTTAAATTGTTAAATTTGTAATTGCGAAGGTTTTCGCTTAATCAAGTGAAAATAACTTTAAAGTAAACTACCATGCTCTTCTATCCCACCTGTATTTATTAATTAATTTTAGCCATCCTTTGTTTGGCAAACATAAATAGCAAGCAACTGCTAATTTCAAATCTATGTCTTTTTGAAGTTATTAAATGTCAAGACAAAATCAAATTAAATTACACATGAATGTGATTTTTTTAATGAACACTAAAAGGAGTGACTGACTTTAATTATTTTTTTGTCTTTCATGATTTCCATTAAGCATAAATTTGTGATTGAGAATTTTCAGAATGAGATTTAATAAAAGTTAAGGATTGTATTTTGAGTGGAGAAAAGTGTCATATCTGTATAGTATTAAGTTAATTGGTTGTAAATCATTAATGATAAAATATATAAAGAAATGATGTTATTGAATGTAACAAGTAAAAAAAAAATTATGGGATATTATCTATAAATGACATAAGAATAAATTTTAGAGACGTATACAAAATAAAAGATAAAAAAATTGGAAAATCGAAAAAAATAATATAATAATATAAATTAGTACAATTACACCCCAATATCCATTTTTTGTTAATCCAAACGCGACTTTAGTTGATGATGTGACACGTGAGGGAGTGATGGGAAGAGAATATCTGGTTCCAAACTCTGGGTTCGAGCGGCTCCGTGTTTCCGCGGCTTTTTGGATGGGATGAGTATCAGCCGTTGGATTTTCTATTTCTTTCTACTTTCCTTTTTTTTAGGATTGGACTTTTTGTCTCTCCTTTTTTACGTCTCAAGGTGGGACCTCACATACCTCCATTACTAATATCTATCCCACTGAAATATTTGTAACTCATGAGGGTGTGAAAATTATTACTCCCTCCGTCCCATTTAAACTGTCACTTTTCTTTTGGACACGGGTATTTAGGAGATAAATATAAAGTAGTTAAAGTGATAAAAAGTTAGTAGGGTCCACACTTTTTGAAGGGATAATTACTTCCTAAAATGGAATGAGACATTTGTAATGGGACAACCCAAAAAGGAAAGTAGGACATTTTAAATGGGACAGAGGGAGTATTTTGTTTAATGTGTACACATATGCTTAAAAATATATAATACTAAAATAAGTTTGAAATATATAGAAACTATTCATCTTTTTGTACGATTGGACAAGTTTAGCCTCAATGAAAATTAAATAAAATTATATCAAGAACAAAAGAAATAAATTTATTAGCATAATTTTCCTATAAGCCTAATTACCTAGCATGATTTTCCTATATAACTTTAAAGAGTTAAATGTCAATTCATGTATTAAGTTTTATCTATTTTACAATTTTAACATTATTTTAAATCATTATAATAGTGTACCTATCTTTCAATTTATTGTAAAATTAACCTCCCTAGTTTTTTGGGTATCGAAAATTTAACTTATCATGTTTCTCCCAAGTAGGCTTTAAGTATAAAGTAAATTTTTTAATTACTACAATTATATTGATTACTACTATTATGTTGGTTTTTAGTTATGAGAATGGTATGTCAGTTTATGTCCCAACATTAGCGATTTTTAAGTTAATGTCCCAATGTAAGTATACTGTTATTTTGATCTATCACGTTTCAAAAAAATTCTATTGATATCTTGCCGATCGATTTCCGACCTACAAACGCACATGTGTTTGATGAAATGCTATGTTCGACTCTACGTAAATAATAATAATAATTGGAAAAGCCCTAAAAATCTCATTGGGCCTCCTCCTCTCCCTTCTTTCACCTTCAAATTGATACACCACGGAAATCAATCCCCAATTCGCCCAAACAGTTCGACCTAATTAAGAAACTCTCGAATTTTCCGTCCATGGAAGACCTCCCAACATGCGGCTGCTCGAACATCATCTTTGGCAAATACAAAATGAGGCGTCTCCTCGGCAAGGGCACATTCGCGAAGGTTTACCACGGCCGCGACCTGAAAACCATGAAGAGCGTGGCCATCAAAGTGATCAGCAAGGACCCGGTGAAGAAGGAAGGACTGAAGGAGCAAATCACGCATGAAACAGAAGTTAGTTCTTCTTTGTGATGGAGTACGTTAAAGGTGGCGAACTCTTCGCCAAGGTGGCGATGTGGAAGCTTAAAGAGGACGCCCCGAGGAAGTATTTCAAGCAGCTCGTCATTGCCGTCGACTTCTGCCACAGCCGCGACGTCTCCCACTGCGACCTTAAGCCGGAGAATCTCCTCCTCGACGAGGATGACAACCTCAAGGTCTCCGACTTCGTCTTCTCCGCCCTGCAGAAGAACCACCGCAACGACGGCCTCATCCACACGCAGTGCGTCGCGCCGGCCTACGTCGCACCGGAGGTGCTGCAAAACAAAGGTTACGACGACGCCAAGGCGGATATCTGGTGGTGTGACGTCATTCTCTACATGCTCCTCAACTAATTCTTGCCGTTTTAGGATGAGAACGTGATGAACAATGAGATTTTAGGGATAATTCTGTGTTCTGTAAACATTAAATGGAACGACATCATTTTAGTCACTACTGTAGTGCTCCTGCAGGGCGGAGAGGCTGAAGTCGGAGACATGGAGGTAGTCGTCCTCGTCGAGGAGGAGATTCTCCTGCTTGAGGTCGCGGTGGAAGACCCCGCGGTTGTGGCAGAAGTCGATAGTGCTGACGAGCTGCAATCTTGTCAATCTTGAAAAAAAGAGAATTATCAGCTTTTGATTGAGAAAAGCCAAGATTAACCAACACTGATCTGATAGTGAGAAACCAAGATCGAGATGCTTGTTTCAACCCGTAGAGAGCTTTCTTCAACCTACAAAAAATGGGGATAGGAGAAAGCACTTCAAACCCAGGAGGCTGTTTCATGTAAATGGTCTCCTGCAAGGTTCCATTTAAGAAGGCATTATCCACATCGAGATGAATAATTGGCCAGTTGTTCTGCACAGCAAGAGCAAGAATAATCTTGATGGTGGCTGCCTTAACAACAGGACTGAAAGTGTCCGTAAAGTCAAAGCCCGGCTTTTGAGAGTAGCCTTGAGCTACTAGCCGTGCTTTGTAACGATCAATGCTGCCATCAGTATTCCTCTTAATCTTGAACACCCATTTACATCCCACCACATTTTGACCTTGAGGTAAAGGCTCCAGAGTCCAAGTTTTCTTACGAAGAAGAGCCCTTAGCTCCATAAGCATTGCTTCTCTCCACAGTGGACTACAGAGAGCCTCTTTAACAGTTTTTGGCTCAATATTTTCAAAAGAATCAGCAGGCTGCAAAGAGAAAACCTTAGGCTTAAAAATACCTGTCTTGGCCCTCGTAATCATGGGATGGCCCGGTTGCGAACGTGCAGTGGGCAATGTAGCAGCTTTCGGAGTTGATCTACTCACATGAGGTGTAGAAGGACCAGGACTAGAATGAGAGGAAATAGGAAGCGGGGAAATTTCTGGACAAGAATCAGTAGGTGAAGGTGGTGGAATGTCAGGAGTATGATGCGAAGATGAAGAAGCAGGTGCAGACTCAATAACACGGGATGGAGGTGAAGAAGTAGGAGCATGTATCTGCTGCCAAGAATGTGAAAAGTGAGAAGAAGACATATCAGATGTGTTTACACGAGGTGGTACCTGAACCTTTTGAAAAGGAAAAATGGTTTCATCAAATAACACATCGTGTGTGACAATGATTTTACCAGAAGGCGCAAAACCTTGTACCCTTTATGGTGAGTGCTATATCCTAAGAAAGTCCCTGAAACTGAACGTGGTTCAAGGTTGTGTTTATTATAGGGTCTTAGATAGGGGTGTATACGAACCGAGCCGAGCCGAACACTGCCAAGCTCGAGCTCGGCTCATTTAAAGTTTATTCGGCTCGAGTTCGTCTCGAGTTCGAATTCGAGTTTTAAATTGAGCTCGAGCTCGGTTCGTTATAAAATTTTTGAGCTCGCGAGCTACTCGAATTTGGTTCGATAACTACTCGTTTATGAGATATATTCGAACTCGAGCTCGAACTCTGCTCGTGTTCGACTTTGATCGTTTTCGAGCTCGAACTCGAGCTCGAATTTGGTTTGATAATGTGTTATTCGAGATCGAACTCGAATTCGAGCTCGACTCAACTTAAAACACTATTTTATCATAATTCACTATATGATTCCATTAATTCAAAGGATGCATAGTCAACTAATTAATCATAATCAAACAACAAATACAATAAGAAGTTTAACAAGATTCATTATCAAGTGAAATTTTCACAACTAGCAAAAGAAAAATATGTCTAATTCTAACTAGTTTTGGATGAGATTCATATTAGAAAAAGATGTCTAATTCTAACTAGTTTTGGATATAGACTATACAATATTTAAAACTAATATACTATTTAATATCATTCGAATACATCTACTCCATTCATCTACTTACGAATTATTATTATTATATTTATCTCATAGAAATTAATTATGTAAGTTAGATGTTATTTATTTTAGAATTATAATTATAGAGATATAAATATAACTACGTAACTCATATTTGTATATTTATATATTATAATGATCTATATTGATATTTTGTTCATAAGATAACTTAGTAGATCATGTTATTTTTTAATTTTCCAACTCAATATTTCATTTGATAATATTCAATATCATTCTATTACATTTACTTTTCAAAATCTACTTATGAGTTATAAATTATAATTTTTATCTCATAGTTACTTAGTTATAAAGGTAGATGAACTTTATATTAGAATTATGAATTATTATTATATTTATCTCATAGTCAATTAGTTATGTAAGTTCTTTGTAATTTATTTTTAGAATTATAATTACGAGATATAAATATAACTATGTAACTCAAATATACTTGTATACTTATACATTATAATTATCTAAATCGATATTTTTGTTCATAAGATAACTTAATAAATCATGTTATTATTTTTTAGTTTTCCAAATCAATATCTCATTATATTAATTAATTGTTCATTTAATGATTTTATTTTATAACACACATGAAAATATATATTAAGGTTTGATTAAAATAATATATATATATATATATATATATACTAAAAAGCGAATATACTATTCAATATCATTCAATTACATTTACTTTTCAAAAATATTATGCTAGTATAAATAGGATAATTAGTTAATTAGTTATATAAGTTAGATGAAAATTTATACTAAAATATATATTTTGTAATTTATTATTTATTTTAATTATTTAAATATATAAATAATTTATTATCAATACTTCATATATATGCTTATTTGTTGCTAAATAATTATAATTAATATATATTTTATAATTTATTATTCATTTTAATTATTTAAATATGTATAAATAATCTATTATTTTATACATTCGCGAACATGTTCGTGAACATGTTCGAATTAAGGTTCGCGAACATGTTTGAATCAAAGTTCGTGAGCATGTTCGAATAAGAGTTCGCGAACATGTTCGCGAATTGGCTCGTTTGAGTTCGAACCAAACATGTTCGCGAGCCTACGAGCCGAACATCTCTAAGCTCGAGTTCGGCTCGATAAACTTATCGAGCTCGATTCGAGGCTCGAGTTCGGCTCGTTTACAAAACGATCGAATTTCGAACGAGCTTTTTTCGAGCCGAGTTCCGAGTAGCTCACGAACGGTTTGATTTGTTTACAGCCCTAGTCTTAGATATGGATAGCATAGGCAACCAAAAGTTTTCAAAAAAGTGTAATTTGGTTTTTGTTTAAAGAGTACTTCAATAGGGGTTTGAAATTGTAGAACCTTAGTTGGAAGCCTATTGATGATGAAAACAGAGGATGAGAAGGCATCATCCCAATGTTTCATGGGTAAGCCTGACCCAAAGAGAAGAGATAAGCCCATTTCAACTATGTGTCTGTGTTTTCTCTCAACTAAACCATTTTGTTGTGGAGTATAAGGGCAAGACACTTTGTGATGAATAGCATTTTGGTTCAAGAAGGTGGTGAGGCTTCTATATTCCCTTCCCCAGTCGGTTTGAAGGCTTTTAATCTTAGCATTAAGCTGCGTTTCAACCAAGGATTTAAAATGAACAAAAACGTCATGAACATCACTCTTGGATTTAAGGAGATAAAACCATACAAACCGACTCGAGTGATCAATGAAACTGACATAATAGGTAAATCCATTAGAGGAGGTGACGGGAGCAGGGCCCCAAAGGTCATTGTGTATCAGTTCGAGGGGTTGATTATGTTCAGTTTCAGAGAGAGTATAGGGCAAACGATGCATCTTAGCAAAAGAACAGGGTGGACACAAAGCAACAGAAGATTTTTTATTGAATTTGATATTACAACTTGAAAGAGCTCGTTGCATGATATCAAAATTACAATGTCCTAATCTTTTGTGCCAAACATCAATGCTAAGAGAATCTAAAGAAACTGAACAAGCAGCTGGAACTAAAGAAACAGAATAAGCAGCCGGTGAAGACAAAACGGCTGACGAGACCACAGGTGGACTTGAAGGTTGAGGTTGGCTACTAATGATATTACTTGAAGGCGGGAAAGATTTGTGTAGGATGAACTGGTACAGACCTCCCTTAAGGATACCCTTGAGAAGAATTTCCTTGGTTACCTGATCCTTAACAAAACAAAATTCAGGATGAAACTAAAAAAACACTCTATTATCTCGAGCAAACTGAGAGACGCTCAGGAGATTTTTAGTGATCTTAGGAACATGGAGAAGATTATGTAGGATAAAAGGTCTAGGATGAGAAGGAGAAATGAGAGAAGTTGTACCTATATGAGCAATATCAACTCCGAAGCCGTTTCCCATCTGCAATCTGTTTGATCCTTGATATTCAGAGGCCAAATTGAGGTTAGAGAGATCATTAGAAACATGATTGGTGGCACCGGAATCAGGATACCAAGTGTGGTCAGAATTGTAGTCAGAGTAGGCATAATTGAAAGCATTGGTCGAAGCTTGAGAAGATGGGACCTGGACCATGTTCGAACTGGGGTTATAATGCCCTGGACTCTGCTGATTTTGCTGTTGCTGCTGTTTAGGAACAAAGGTCTGATCAAACCGATGCCAACAACGGTCTGCAGTGTGCCCCGGGATAAAACAGACTTGGCAAACGGGCTTGTTGCCTGGGCTACGCCCTCGACCGCGACCACCATTGAAACCATCCCTATTGGATCCTCCACGGCCACCTCTGTTCGGAGCTTGAAAACCACGGCCACGAGTATGTTGAAAACCAGAATGTCCACCTCTCTGAGTATTGTTGTGGTTTGCATAATGAGCTGAAGGCTGAGATCCATCAGAATTCAAAGGAGTGGATTTGAAGGACTCCAACCTGTTTTCAAAACTCAATAGAAGAGACTGAACGTCCAAGATGGACCAGGGCTCAATTCTGGATGTTATACTGACCATAACTGGATCATACTCGCTTCCCAGACCAGTGAGAATGTGGAGAATTTGATCATCGTCGCTAACTTTATAACCGGCGGAACCCAAAAGATCACAACAGGTTTTAATCTTCGTAAGGTATTCACTCATGGATAAGTTATCCTTCTTCAAGGTTTGCAGTTGTAGTTTATACTGCATTAACTTAGCTTTGGACTGGCTAGAAAAATTTGTTTCTAAAGCTCGCCAAATATCAGAAGTAGATGAGAGACCAACGACAAGAACCATAATACCTTCAGATAACGATGATTGCAGCCACGCAGCAAGCAGCTGATCTTGTCGTTCCCAGTTTATGTAATCTGGGTTTGGTGTTCGTTGAGTTGCTCCTTTCTCAGAAATCCATTCTTGAGGCTTCTCCATGGTTCCGGTGCGAAATCCTTCAAGGCCATAGCCCCTGATGGTTGCTAAAACCTGTTGCCTCCATATGAGGTAATTTGTTTCCTTCAATTTAACTGAAACGGGGCTGTTTTGAAGAAAAAGGATTGAGTTTTGTGGAGCTGCGCCAGAGCCGCTGCTGGTACTGCTCTGCGGTGTAAACTCAGCCATGGAGATGAAATAATAGAATCAAAGAAAAAGATGTAGGGAGGGGGTAACAGAGACAGGTGCGAATCACCTGCTCTGATACCATGATAGAAAATGAACAGAGAGCGTAAAGGAATTCATGGATTAAAGAAAGCTCAAAGTATATTCATAATATTCCAATCAACAGAGAATACATCAATATCACTATTTATACTATGCTAGATGCATCAAACCCTAAGCGTAGAGATTCAGCAATCATAACAAAACTGTACGGCACAACGGTAGCGACGACACATGTAAACCATCGACCATATCAAGAGTGAACGGTGAATGATTTATGTTCCAGAATCTTCCTCGTTTCCAGCATCACAATGATTTGAGTGAGCTGGACTCTTTTGCTGATATGTCTCCTTACGTGGCAAATCTTGCACAAACGACTTACCTTTTGGAATTGCTTTTGAGCTCAAGTTATTACTTGAGCTAACACCACCTTGGCGAAGAGCTTGCCGCCTTTAACGTACTCTATCACGAAGAAGATCTTCTGTTGCGTGGCCATCAACTCCTTGATCTCCACCACATTGGGGTGGCGGACTAGCCACATCGCCTAGATCTCGAGCGTGATTTGCTTCATTAGCCCTTCCTTCTTCACCTAATCCTTGCCCATCACTTTGATGACCACGCTCTTTAAAGTCAGGTCGCGGTCGCGGTAAACCTTCGCGAAGGTGCTTGCCGAGGAGGCGCCTCATTTCATATTTGCTGAAGATGATTTTCCGTCCGCCGCATGTTGGGAGGTCTTCCATTGGATTGAAAATGCGAGTGTATTAATTAGGTCGAACTATTTGGGCGAAATGGGGATTAATTTGTGTGGTGTATCAGTTTGAAGGTGAAAGAAGAGAAAGAGGGGCTAATGCGATTTTCGGATTTTTTCCGATCATTATTATTATTATTATTGATGTGAAATTCGGTACGACATTTTGACAGACATGTATGTGTTTGTAGGCCGGAATTTAATCGACATAATATTAATAGAAATTTTCAGAAATGTTAAAGAACAAATTAAACAACAATACGTTTACGTTGTGATATTAACAAAAAAATCGCTAAACGTTGGAACATAAACTAACATTCACCATTTTCTTTATCTTTTCAATTTTTATTTTTTTTTTATGGATGAATGAGCGCTACTGGAAGCACTAAACTACAATATGCAATGTGATAAGTCAAGACAAAAACACAATTATGAAAAGGTGGCTAAAACATAATCTCAACTGCAGTAATTTCGGTTTCAAAATTTTGAAATCGAACCGTTTTGCTGCATAAACCGAACCAAATCGCTAATTTCGGTTCGGTTCGGTTCTTGCTCACCCCTAGACAAAGCAACATCTTGTTTAATTGTGTTCAACTCCTTTATGTCAAATTTCACCTACTGTTACTATTTATCCAAATTTGTCTCGAAATATCGGATTTGATAATTTAATATCCAGACTAGGGAAACTAAATAAATCTATTTCTCTCTACAACAAAATTGTTTAGTAGTGATATGATTTTACACTTGTTACATATACAAATATAAGTATATTGTTACTTGTATGATAAATCATTTTTTGGACTGTATTTTGTTTAGTAGTGATATGATTTCCTCTGTTACCACTTGCCTTTCAGCAAAAACTCTTCATATAATAAATCATTTTTTGGATTGTATTCAGCGCTGTAATTCAGAAAAATGGAAACCTTGTTTGACTATGTTAAGAGGTCATATACTCTGTCTTAGTCAAGTAATATGAAAATTTGAATTTCAAATAAAGGTTTTAATCACAAGCCAAAATCAATCCTTACTCAGATGAATTCTTCAAACTTCAGCTGATAATACACATCACATACATATGAAAAAACTGCAATATAGAATCCACAACCCCAGCAATTCATTCAGCATACAGAATTTTCGCACATGCCTACAAACAATTTTAAGATCATACCAAATAAAAGGAAAAGAAATCATATTAGTGAAAATTCGTTAAAAGGAAAGAAAAATCACACATGGTGGGATATACAATTACCTCTAACAAGAATGCACACAAAATGCAAATATTAAATTCAAGCTAGCAAAAATAACCATGTGCTCTTCGAGCTAATCCAAAGAAAACTCATCTGGAAGTAGTAAAAAGGATTCTGGAATATTTTAAGGGCACATTTAACATCGGTTTAGAGTATCAAGCTGATGATAATTTTGAATTTTCAGGTTATTTAAACTCTGACTTTGCAGGTGGCAGAAAATAAATATGAAATCAACTTCAGGGACCTGTCAATTCCTTGGAAGCAAATTGATTTCTTCATTCTTCAAAAAACAGACATCAGTCGCCACATCCACTACTGAAGCTGAATATATGGCTACTGACAGTTGCTATTATCAAATACTTTGGCTTAAACAACAACTAAGAGGTTATGAAGTCGCAACACGTGAAGTACTCATCTATTATGATAGCTCCAATGCCATAGCAATCACCATCAATCCAGGCCTACACACAAGATGCAAGCATGTTGATGTCCGACATCATTTCATTTGCAATCACGTCGAGAAGAAGAACATCATTATCGAGAAAATTCACACTAATATTCAACACGCTAACATTCTCACAAGTTGTTTGCTAAAGAAAGATCAATCTATTGTGTGGTAAGTTGGGACTACTAAACAATGAGGAGTAAGAAATTGAAACGGATGATGCTATACTGATCAATGACGATATACCGATTCAAGGGAGAATCCATGCTGAAACATCCTAATGAAAGACATCACCTGACCAAATATCAGTAATAGTGATTTAAGGGGGAATCGTTATTGATAGGACATACTAAGAGAAGTCAATTGAATAACAGTATGTACACCACGGATGCTCTTCATATAGACAGAATGTACATAAAATTTTGTATTCTAAAACATTTCCAACAGCCAAATTCGACACAAAAATGGTGATTGCTATACAAGAAAACAAGCAGGCCTAAAAATATACAAGTAGACGATGGAGCAATTGAATATTTAACAAACTCCCTAAAGGAACTCTTTCTTCGGCTTCATGTCAGATTGTCGTTTCTCTTCAGCATCTCCCACAGCACGTGGACATCCTCGTACTTGCACGACCTCACGTCGTGCTGTAGTTTTATATGTCCTGCAAGTTAGATCGTCTAACAGGTCATGACTCAAGTTTTATTCAAATTTAAATCACACGAGGGAATATAACTATGATATTCTTGATTCAAATATGGGATACGTATCATAAGTAAGATTATTTATTGTGTAAATTATATACGTAAATGCAATGTAGGGTTAAATGCTAAAAATTTACGAACTTTGACTTGATTTTGGTTTCCAACACATTTTATAAATTTGTCAACAATAACATATCACTTTTCAATTTTTAACAAATTATATCGACATGCTCAATACTTTTAACGACGCAATTTCGAGTTCAAATATCAATACGAATTCGTTCCATGAATAGTGATATGCGGTGAATAGCTCTCTGACTTCGGCTATATGTTGCGCGCTCCGGCGAAGCAAATGAAGGGAAGCTCGAAGAACTTTAGGGGAATTCTTGTTAGTGTGAAAAAAGGCCATGTCTCATTATTATTTGATTGTCCCAATAATTTGAAGGTGTCTATTTTGCTACAAATTGAGAAATTGTGTTATGATACCTATGAAAGCATCAATTTATAAAAAGTGTCGAAAATCAAAATCGAATAAAAATTCATGATCTTTTAGCAATTAACCCTAAAATATACGGTACAATTAAGCAATAGAGTATATGTCATTATTACATCTGAATTTTGTTTATTCCAATATTATTTGAACAAAGTCCAGACATGTGAGGTAAACATCTCCAGTTTAAAACCCGAGAGAGAGAACCTGAAGGTTTGCGAAGAGCGATCTTTGTAGAAAATTTGGTCCAAGCTTTCCTCATCGGAGTCATCATTTTGTTCCAGCACTTCATCGTCATCTTCAAATAACACGATTCAGGATTGATCGCTAAATTTTAATCAATCCCAATATTTAATTAAGGATGAGAGAAATCAAGGAGCATCAATCATATCCCCTATTTAAGAAGAAAAAGAGAGAGAAAGATTTGCATAAGAAATCAGTTGAGAGAAAAGAAGAAAATTATAAGAAAGTCTGGAAAATTTCACTAACCAACATGTGTGAGATATGCTATGGAGGTGCACTGCAAGAGATTTCAGATCAATGGGCCAAGAAAATTGAAAAATGTCGCTGCTTTCTTCAATTTATATTTCTTTTCTTTTGGAAAAAGTAATTATTTGGTTCTCCAATAAATGTGGAGATGAGAAGAGCCAGAATATCTTTAATTTGCTCTCAAAATAATGAATGAACCGTCTTTGTTAATTAGTTGTGATTTGGTCACCTTAATTAATAATTACCACTAATTAGTAATCGTCGAGAATTAACAAGAGACTGCGTGTCGGCTTCAGATTGAATCCGATTTCTTTTCTCAGCGTTTTTAAGAATATTATGATAGACATACACTAGAACGCCTCCTGCCCAGCTCCATGCATGAGGAAAATAATAATAATTAAACTGTGAATTATATTAATATCGCAATTTTATAAGCTAATTAAGTGATAAATAAAATTAATATCTCATGTTAATTAAAATATTATTCTAGTAAGAAAAACAAATAAGCAAGGCAAAACAAAGCGACATACTTACATATTATCAATGTTTATATATAAGTAACATTTTAAATGTGTAGTTCTAGTAATTTTAGATGTTTTTAATTTTATACTTTTAACTATAAAAGTATGTCATTTGATGCTGCCAAAGTTAATAGTATGATATTAAGTAATGATTTCTGCCAAGTAATGCATGTATAAACTATAACACAAATGCATACATGCATAAACTAAATAGAGGATAATATTTCTACTATATGCGGTGGATAACACAAATACATAAATAAATTAAATATTAGATGTCATCAAATTCTAATTTGAAAATATAGTAATAAATTTATTAACTTTTCATTATTTAAATAATATGTCATCTTATATTATCAAAACCCATGTGTTATCATAATTGGAAACTTGTTACATAAACTTCCAAATTAATATTTGCATATTCTTCATCCTCTTGTTATACAGCAAATGATAGTAATCGAAACTCTGGCAAATAAACTTTCCCTGCAATTGAAACCAGGCCAGTCAAAGTTACGAACGAAGGCATGGAGGACTGGTTGGGCTCGAATTGGGGAAAGAAAGAGCTTTGCATCAATTACTTAACGCCATCTTCCTTGCAATTACCAGCTATTTATTTAAAAGATTTCAACTTTTAGTTTTGAAATATTAGTTATTGTAATTTGAGACAACAGAGTAGTCAATAAGTTTTCTTCAAACTTGAAATATATACGTTTCGCATGGTTTATGAGATTGAAATATATACAGTCATAGCATGTATTTCGTCTCCTCGTTCAATAAATACAACGAAAGATAAAAAGAGTCGGCTGGGTTTACAAGAATTGAGCTAAAAATCTAGTATTATCTCCGTTGAGAAGGCCGGAGTCTAGGCGGCGGCGGATGCGGAGGCGTTTACTTGACAATCAATTTTAAATATTATCGCTTTTTTTACTTTTTGTTTCTTGATTTTTTAATTTCTTTCAAATATCTCGAGCCCTTCCTCTCTACAAACTTGTTCCACGTAAGCACCAAATTGTGAATCAGAGAACGACCAGTGAGCCATCACTCGTAATCAATTCTCATGGACCCTAACATCATAAAATTCCTCGAAGAAGACGAGGTTAATCCCCCGCCCTAATGCTCAACTTGTACAAATTCGGGCTTCTATATGAGCTGTTCAACAATGGTATTTTCTTGATGTGACATCATAATCATTTGGCAGGATGAAACGATGCATTCCGGGGCGGACGTGGAGGCTTTCACATCAGAATTGAACAGATACATTGAAGGGAATACTTCGACAACACAGCAGCACTGTGATCCCAATGCCGGTAATGATTCATTTTAGTTGAGTAAATTATCGAGTCACTTAATTTTGTTTCAACTTGTGAATGGAATTTGTGGTGGATGTTTCATTGTAGTTTTACTGTATCTTGGTACCTTATAATTTGGTGATCTTCATCTTTTGGTTGATAACAGAAAGCCCAATCGGGGGTCCGATATTTTGGAGTGATGAAAGAGCTTTTTTGTGGTGGATTTGATGCAATTTCCTCAATAGATTATGCAAGATTCTGGTTGAGTTGGGTCTTGCGGAAATTGGTAAGTTAGGGTCTTTAGTGTATCACCCTAAATTTTTAGGGATTAGAGTCTTCATTTGAGATAAAATGAAGTAAAATGAAATTATAAAGAGAAAAAAGTAAAACAAAAGTAACATTAACGTCATACTTCTTTATAGATAGACATCATCATCATCATCACATCATAAGAATTTCAAACTCCTATGAATATCATGAAACTAGAGATGAATCTTTAATTGATTAAAATGTTCTGTAAGATATTTTGATCGAATGATAAATTTATGACCAACTTTAATTTCTAGTCTCTCCTTTATTCCTTCTAGAGGCTTAGATTCATATTTTTTTCTGAGATTTGAGTATGTTGTTTGTTTCTTTAGCTTGAATGGATTCACAAATTTTTTGAAACACTTCACTGAAATATATTGATTCGAATATTTTGTAGTTGAGGTTTGGTATTTGTACATCGTCCATCATTCCTTTTAAGCAGAACAGTGACTTCTGTAACAATACACCATTTTCCATAAACCCTTTAAAGAGTTAAATACTTCAATTTTTATGAATGAGCAGTAAATCACTCATTTTCAATTTTATTGTGAGGGTTTAGCAGTTTTTATTTTTATATTTGCCAACTATAGAAGGTTTATGCAAGCTAGTGTTATCAATCTATAACTAAGCATGAAGGATAATTCAGTTGTAACTGAAGACAAAGTGTACCTGTTTCTCCAGTTCAAAAATCTGTGGTATATGACCATCAGTTTTATATACTTTACCTTTTTCATTATCGATTCCTTTTAAGAAATGTTAATAGTTTTCTTCTTCCATGCAATTAAACTATTCCGGTCGCCTTATCTCAAGGAAGCAGTCATACCACAGGTCAGTTTCTTCCACAATGGCATACTTCCGGTCATGATGGGATTTTGGCTTTCCAAAGTGGGCTAGGTATTGTGGCTATGGGGGAAAAAAACCCTCAGAATAGAAAAGAGGATGATAACTCCTCCCTTGAGCCTAACCCTTTCATACATGTCCCCTCAATAGTTGCTGGTAAGCAACAGCAGGACAATCAAAACATCTTCCCCTTACCCCAACCAGTGGGTGGGCAACCGCCTGGAGAACAACCCATCCATCCGAGAGTGCTAGATCACGAAGCAAAACCAGATAAAGAATTTCAGATGAACAAATTACAAAAAATCAGCCATCGTCCATCAGTGGTAGTGGGGTCAAGTGATCAACAGTCCCTGTCGATGGAATTCAATGATCAACAGTTTTTGCCTACAAGTAGTGGAAATCAACAGACAAGTATGGGAATCAGTAACGGCCAAGTCATGCCTCCACTGAATCAGCATACTGCAGGAATCGGGATGACTAGCCAATGGGCAATTACCTCAGGGATGAGTAACTCACAGGCCATGACAAGTAGTAGCCAACAGCCTGTTAACGCGTTGAAATTGAATAAACAAGTTCCCTTCGGTGTGTTGCTTCCCTTCATACAACAGCAACTTGACAAGGACAGATCCATGCAACTTCTCACTCTTCACATGAAACTGAAGGTAATCTCAAATTGATTGTTACTTGTGAAAATAGTCTCTCTTCAAGAATAGCCAAATCATACTAGTTTTATCCTGAAAAAAACATTTCTGTTCCCAGAAAAGTGAGATTCCTAAAGATGTTTTTCTCCGGCATATGAGAAGTATCGTTGGAGACCAGATGTTAAAGATGGCTGTACTCAAACTGCAGGCTCAAGTATTATATTTTATAAGCATTATGTCATTTAATGCATTTATAATTCATTTGAATCCATGAATATAGACTGATCGACTGCAGAAAATGAAAACCAGGCTGCTAGGAACTCACAGGCTGCTCCCAATCAATTTCAGACACAGCCTCACTCCTCTGGAAGGAAAGTGCCAGTGCCTTCAGGTGGTGCAAATCCTTCTTTTAGCCAAGCCAATCAAAAGTTGCTCCAGAACCGCCTCTTATGCTAACAAATCTCCTGTTCCTTTGTTTTTTAGCACAACTGCCAACAGATTTGAGCAATTCAATAAGTGACTATAATGGAGCAAAATCACATGAGGTGGAGAGGCAAGCAGAATCACATGGAGCACAAGTAGGCCAGATGTCAACTTCCAGTTCAGGAGCTTTAATTCATGGGAGGAAGCATCCTGCATTTCCAGCACAGGGGCTTAAGAAGCAGCAGCATATGCAGTCCTCACAGGCATCTTGTCCAACATATGGAAGTGCTGGGAGTGACTACCCGCCTTGCACGACAACTAGTGCTGCATCTTCAGCAGCTATTCGACCACAACATCATGATACTCAGATGAGGCAGGCTCTATCTCATTCTAATGTCGCTGTTAATCACTTAGAGCCAACATTCCGGCTCATGAATATAACAAACATGTCTACATTTGATAAGCCTCATTCTCTTAATGATCCGAAGGAAATACCAGCTGGAAACTTGATTTGCATGAATAGAAACACAGCGCCACAACAAAATCAAGTCCAGTTTCCATCCATGACTCATGTACAGCAACGAAAATCCCTGTTGTCTGCCTTACATGGATTATCTTCTTTGCCTCCTGGACCTAGTAAACTGGGAAGTGCTCCTGGGAATCTGAAGGATGAATCTGGGATAGATTCATCTAGAACAGGACTCACACCACCCACAACTCTGGTACCATCAAGCTCAGTTTCCTCTCCAAGTCCCAGCCTGATGGAGACCAGCATTCTGGTATTTGATGGCTCCCTGGTTCCTCTATTGTGTCATCCTTAATGTGGCTTTAGACTAAATTAATGTAATTCTTTAATCTTTATTCACATGCCACATCGATGAAAACTCTTACTCTGGCTGTCAAAATCTGATGTGTCCTCTGATAAAAAAATATCTGCTGATATTTGCTCTCTGGTAGCTTTGTTAATGTCCTCTGTAACCTGATGTATTGATCATAAGTATCTTGCTCTGGTAACTATCTGTTTGAATTTCTCTGAGGAATAGTGGAAACAGATACTGTCTTATATAGTAATCCATGATTATTATACAATTAACTGTGGAGCTAAATGTAATAGTATCTGGTGGTTTATCTAGTGACTCGGGAACATATGATGATTGACTTATCAAACCTGGTTTTTGTGTATCATTTTACCTTCTTTTATTCCCTATATTTTGTTTTTTATCATGCTTCTTGGCTGCTTTCTTATCTACTTGATATATTTAGATTAAATGTATTTTCTACGTAGTTCCTTGTAACTACTCCTCACAGGAGATTAGAAGACCTCCTGAGAATAATACATATTAGGATCTTTTAGAGAAGCTTTTATAGGAGATGAGTTCAGTTGAGGTTTTGCCTGCATTTGTTACTCATCCTGCTTTAGTTTCTCATTTTGATAAGTTTCCTCTTATCTTCTATAGTAAACTGCTGTCGCCAGTGTTTCGAGCTTTGTGTGTTTTATACTTTTATATTGTTTCTTTCCTACAGATGGCTTCTCTAACTGCTCCTGTTCGTCCTAGAAATAATTCCACTGTTCCCCCAAAAAAGCCTCTGGTTGGCCAGAAGAAGTTAATGGAAGTACCTGGTTCTTCCCCTCCATCAAGGTGATGCAACTTATATACATGATTTACAAATTACAAATTTGTTGGTTAAATATATTACTCAATTCTCATAAACATATTATGACAGTAAGAAGCCAAAAGTGTCTGGATCGTTTGCTGATCAAAGCATTGAGCATCTCAATGATGTGACTGCAGTGAGCGGTGTCAACCTCAGGGTAAACCTCCTACAAGATCATACTTCAAACACAATTATGTGTCTATCCATCCCTCTCCTTGTTTTTGCTTGTAGTCCTTGGACAGTTAATTGGTTTTGCTACTCGCATGAAATCAAATACATAAACAGGAGGAGGAGGAACTACTCTTTTCAGGACCCAAGGAAGATAGCCGGGTTTCAGAGGCATCTCGATGGGTTGTTCAAGAAGAAGAAGAAAGGCTGATATTGCAGAAGATTCCACTTCAGAAAAAATGATGGAGATAAGTTAGTATATCCTCACTGACCATAATTTGCTTATTTTGATGAGCTTCATTCTCTCTCTCTCTCTCTTGGCAAGGTTAATTTATATCGTATATGCTTCCTGGCAGTGGAGAAATTCGGTTTAAAGGATATGACTAATGACGTGGAGCGATGCTTATCCTTGGTGAGATTGTGATAGCTGCGGTTATGCTGTAATTTTGAATTTCTTATATTTTCTCTAGGAACCCTGTGGCACTATTAATCATTTTACTATGTTTAGATAGTAATATTAAGCAGTGTATATAGCTTCCAAAGTGGTTAGCTAAGCTTCTATTACCTGGCACTTTATGTGTTGAGTCGTGATTTTACTTGACTCTGAAGTTTGATAGAAATAGAGGACTATTTTCCAGTCTCTTCCATCATTTTCAATTTAACAGTTTTCCTTGACCAATTTTTCACAAGCATAAGTCAACTATTAATTTATTTTCGTGGAATATTGCATTTTAGTGCATGGAAGAGAGAATGCGCGGACTTCTATCAAATGTTATCAGACTTTCAAAACAGGTCACTTTTTGAGGTGCACTTTCTGTGATGTATGCATCTTCATAAAAAGTTATATAAGCATCTGTTTGAATTTCTTGCAGCGAGTCAATATGGAGAAACCAAGGCACAAGACCATTATCACCTCTGATATTCGACAAGAGATAATGGCCATAAATCATAAAGCTCGTGAAGAATGGGAGAGAAAACAGGCTGAAACTGAAAAGTCACATAAACTGAACGAAGTAAACATTAACTCCTTTCATTTTCAATTTATGCTATTTTGCAGAAATTGTGTGAATTATGTATCATCTTTATTTTGTTATGCAGCTCGAAAGTAGTAAATGTGTTGATGCTGTTAAGGAGAAGGATGAAAACCGTGGGAAATCAACAAAGGTAATGATACTAAAATTCCAGTAATGCTGCATATGATTGGTAATAGCATGCACTGAACCTATGTTGTTTTGCAGGTTAACAAGGACGAAGATGACAAAATGCGTGCGATGGCTGCAAATGTTGCTATTCGAGCTGCTATTGGAGTGAGTGACATTACATCAAGATGGCAATCAGTGATTGAGGCCAAGAAACAGGGGAGATCTGACACTTCATCTGGTCCTCATACTAACAAAGACGTGGGAGGAAAGCCTTTAGCAACCTCTACAAGAAACACAAGGGAAAACCAACAATCGGAAAAACTTTGTCCGTTAGTTGCTCTCACAACTCCTGGTAAGTTGGTAATGTTGCTATCAAAGTAGTTAAAAAGGCAATATAAGGGAGGTGCACCATTTTCCAAATATACTATCTTTCATGAACTATAACAGTATAGTGTAAATCATATGCTCCAAAATGTAGTTGAGAAAGAAGTTCTAATGAAATTTGACCCCCCCGCAATACATTTCTTGTCTTGTCCAGCATCGGTGAGAAAAGTGGGACAAAATCAAGTTGTCGTGCCACGGGTGGCTCGAAGCATTTCAGTGAAGGATGTGATTGCCGCATTAGAAAGAGAGACGCAAATGTCTAAATCGACACTGCTCTACCGCTTATATCACAAGGTCAATGTCTCCGAATAATCCAATGCACTCGTTCAGTTTGGTGAAAGATGTCCAGTATTGGAATTTCACTTGCACAAAGAGATGCTGTTGATTAGTTCCTGTTGAATCATCATAGTTTGGTATAGCAGTAAGGATTCTTAATTCATGTTTTAAGTCGTGCAACAATAAATAAATATCTGTCGGTTTCAGTGATCAAAATGTAAAATTGAAAATAGAAATTTGACAGCTCTTGGAACTTAGTTGGGAGATTCTTTCCTCGTTTTCTGAAGGTGCTTAACCAAATGTCATCTTTGTTGATTCATGGCGAAAAATCGGATATGGTAAAACTAATTTAGGTCCTTATAACGATTGTTTTTCGTTTCTGTAAGTCTCCCTGCTTTTATAGTTCACCTTAAGACATTCCTTTTTAATAGATTTGTCTAAATTATCAACTTTATTGTTCAAAAAGGACCTATGAAAACACAAAATTGAAAGTAGTGGAATTATTGAAACAAATGTTAAATTAGTCCAATTATACTTTCTTCTTTTTTGGGCAGCAAATGAACACAATTCTTTGGATGCCAAAATATACAACACGATAAATCAACATGTATGTTTGTTCATATAGTTCTGAAATGAATCCTTGCCGTGTAGGTGCAACCAATAGTTCTTTAGTTTATTGAAGGAATAAATAATATACAAATGCATCTATGTATATGTGTAGTATAAATATCTAATCTTTCCAACCATTGTTGTTCTTTCTTATTTTTTTTAAAAACTTTCCAACCATTCTTGCTTATGGTTTCTGGAGGAACAACTTTCGAAGGTTGGTAAATAATAAGTCAGCGACTGTTGATGGGCTGTGACCAGGGGCGGATCCAGAAGTTGATGATGGGGTGGGCTGAAAAATAAGTACTTCGACGTATTAAATATCATAAATGCTAAAATATATATATGTTTTCATAAGTTATCTTGCGAGATTTTAATACCCAAAACTCATCAATAGTTGAGTTTATATCTATATTTTTAATAAAATTTCTTTCAATATAAATCATTCTTTAGCGTAAACTTTAGGGAATCAATCCGTCAAACCGTTGACAAAATTTGGCTGCGATTGAACTTGAACTTCGAATGGGCAAGAGCAACATCAACAAACACTTGAGCAGATGTAGCTTTCAGGAAGAATATGACACCTTTGTTTGGCTAATTTTCCCGACTCGTATGAACCTTTGAGAATGCAGACAAATATGGTATTCTAAAAGCACCAATATACGTCACTCAAAATAGTAGGCACGCAACAATAAGGAGACACAAAATTTTAACGTGAAAAATCTCTCAAAACGAAAGAGAGAAAAAAAATCAGGGGACTACTAGAGCTGCTTAAATCCACTATCATCAACAATGGAGCAGTACACAATCTTCTCTAGATTATACTAGAGGCATACAAAATATCATACACTCTAAAATAAGCACATCAAGATGTATGGAATCAAAATCGAGCAAAGATCAAGAAAAATATCAACAGAAATTCTCATCTGTTCAGATCAACGAAACCAGACCTTCGAACTTCAAAATTCGATCTCCACGTCCAAAACGTTGGCCCAGTTGCTGTGAAACCGTTTTCCAAAAATAATGGAGATCTAATGGTTCAATCTCCGGAAAACAGAATTTTTCTGAAACTGCGCGTTGAAAATTCGAGAGGAGAAAAAAATGCTACGGATTTTTCTGTTTTGGTCTCCAATTTCTCCCTTAAAAAATGGTGGCTGACCCTTTTTCACTCTTATAACCTTTTCATGGGCTCATGTGCTTTTCTCATAGGTCAAAAATATAAGAAAACTCAACCATAACAACTTTGTTTTAATTTTTAATTATTTTGGATGGCTAATTTTGAATTGAGTTTAATATAATACATAGAAATAAGAAAAGTTTGGGGCTTGCCTTTGGGTGGAGCAGGTGCATTACTACTATGATCCGCCTGGCTGTGACGATGGATATGGTGATATCCATAAGTATTTTTTAAATTTTAAGTTATTTAAAATTTGTCCATCTATATTCGTTTCAGACTCATTTAGAAAAATGACTCCACTATCCATATCCATTCCAAACTCGTATAATGATACTCGTTAATTCCTCTAAACTTGTTTATGTTTATTAAACATTTAAGTAATCAAATATGAAATAATGATTTGAGTTCGGCTCGTGTGATACTCGGTAATGTGGAGTTTGAGCTTGGCTCGCTTTGATATTTGTATAATATCGAGCTAGTTAAAGGCTCAAAAAATATTCAAAATGTGCTCTTAATCAACCTGTCAATTGAGTTCGAACTCGTATAAAACTACACTTGGGCGAGGCCGACTGCTTACCGTCCTCTGTTGTTCAGGCGTTGCATTAGCAAGTGCAGAAGCCAATGCAGTTATCGGCATAGGCTGTGGATTCATAAAGAAATTTGGCATCGAAGCACCCCTAGGGTGCTCCTGATAACCAAAACCAGCCTAGAACATTTAAAAAAGTCAGAATAATCCAATAATTATATGTTTTATAATATGTACAATGGCCTTCACATAATCACATTGATAGAAACGTCCATTCTTGCTTCTCCGTAACGAATTTGTACTTGTGCATGGGACTACAAAATTCATGGCGAACATGATATATAAATATTGAAATTTAAATTAAATAAAGAAAAATTATTTAGACTCGATAAACTTTGAATAAGCTCGATCGTAATTCTCGAAGTGTTGGTTAGATAAAACTTGAGTTGTACTTGATAACAGCTGAGTCAAGCTTGTTATGCAAACTCGACTTAACTTGCTTAGATTTCACTTCTATGAAAATTGTGATGAATTGATAATAGAGAAAATTGACCCAATGATATATAAAAACTCTCGCTTTATTCAGCACAATTGTCACTTATTTGTATACAAGATCATGGGTCAGGTATCCGAACCAGACTTGACCCGAACCCAAACGAACGTGATCCGTGCATACCATGAGAGTGCATATGAGTAGGTATCGCACTTGTTTGTTTACTAAGACTTTCAAAGATCACATAAATTTATGTCATATGATACTTATGTTTAGATACCTATGCAAATAATTTATTCAAGACCATATATAAATGGTCAGTGATATATTTGTAATTTGTTGAAAGTAAAAAGATATCAATTTTCATTTTGGAAAGACATAGGACGATTCGATTCAAACGATATCGAGAATGGGTATGCTACGGTACTGTGTGCTTTTCGTATCAACATGCATGATTCCATTTTTGTGCTTGAAAGTGGTGGAAACGTGGTCCAAGCTTATCAATTTAACAAAATTCCTATGTTAATTAATGTGAAACTTCCAAGTGAGAAATAAAATTGAATTTTAAATACAAAGAAGCAAATTCGCGACGAGGAACATGGGAACGTGGAAAAGAAATGAAGAAAAGGAAGATGCTAAATGAGCAAGTGGTACAACGCGTGAGACCCTATCCTCCTTAATTAAACAGACCCTTATTACAATTAAAAAGCTCAGTTGACTTATTCTTCACTACGTAAATTCGCGATTTCATCCGTCAAAGAACGGTGACAATTTATTTTGCATGACGTTTGTGCTTGTGCATACTATATTTTAAGTCGGTAAAATTAATTGGTAACATTTATAGAGGCTGCGTTGAAATCCAAAATAAGGATTTAGGTGGAATAAGTTGAACGATGAAATATTTCATAATCTCACAAAACTATATAAACAAATGAATCAATAAATTAATCTTCACCAAGTTGTTGTATGTACACCAAGAATTCCTACCAACCAATAATTAACACGAAAAGAAAAATCCAATTTCCAAAAATAAAAATTCCTAATTCTTCATAAGCTTTCCACCTTCGCCGGCAACGAGAGACGTGACTTCTTCAAAGGGTGGGGGCTTTCGACTTCGTCGTCGCCGGAGCCAAACCCAAGCCAGAATTCCGGCAACGCCGGCAAGTTCAAGTCGAAGTTCCGGAGAGACCCGGAGGACCCTGCACCTTCCGATGTCGTCAGGCCGCTGCTTCCAGCGCCGCCGCCGTTGCTGCTGGCCGGCGCCCCACCGTCGTAGTGGCGGCGCTTGTGGCCTCCCAGAGCCTGCCCCGTCGGGAAGCTCTTGTGGCATATGGAGCACTCATGCGTCCTGCTGCTGCTGCTGCCGCCGCTCGCCGTGGCCGACGTAGTCGCCGCGGCTGCGGAGTGGTCGTCGCCGCCACTGAGCTTGCGGTGGCTGGCCTTGTGCCCTCCCAAAGCTTGGTAGGACCCGAAAGCCTTGTTACAGACGGAGCACTTGTAGAGAAGTTTAGAAGGATCGGCGGCCGCCCCCGCAGCCTGTGGAAGAGGCGCTTGCTTCTGAGGCTGTTGCGGCGCGGCGGTGGCGGAGGTGGGGCCGCCGCGAGCGAGCATGATGAGGCAGAGAGCCAAGTATTCCTCCTCGGTGGGCTCCTGGGTTCGGGGGCGCTTGGTGCGCTTGCCCTTGCTCCACGGCAGAGAGGCGGCGGTGTCGAAGGCAAACGACGGCGGAGCGGCGGCGGTGGGGGAGTTAAGAGCTTCGAGTGCCATTTCAGAGACTTTTAGTAGTAGTAGTAGTAGTTTTGGTTGTGTGGAAGAGAGAGATAAGAGTTGTCGAAGAAGTTTGAGATATGGATTTGAGGAGTGAGATTAGGTTTATATATATTTGGGAAGAGGGGAGAAGGAAGTTGCGCGACAAGTGTGAGGAAAGTAAAACGGTTACTCAACTCACTAAGGAATAAAACACGTTTAGTTCAACAAGGGAAACTACTCGGGGGCCAAGTGGAAGCCACTCGACCAGCCTTCAATAATCAGGTCGGTTTCCAGAGTGTGTGGGTCCCATCAAAGCCTCTACGCGTTCTTATTCACATATTTCCAACAAAGGGCGGTCAAGTGAAAAAACTGTTTAATTTAGAGATGATGCGTTTGTATGGTTGTAACAGAAGAGCAGCCAGCGAAGAGCAAGTGGGTATTTTTTCATGTCGGGCGGCGGCTATCCCACTCTTGATGAGTTCATGAACTTACACCGTATTTGAAATATGACTTTCGACTTTTTCCATAATTCTTACCTCCCAAACTATTCAACGTTTTTTACTTATATTTAAACATGTTTAAAATATTAATTTTTGGACTGGTCTTAATTACCAACTTGTTGCCAAATTTCTGCAGTCACCCTGGAATGGTCAAACGGAGAAATTGTAAATGTTGTTTCATTTTAGGCTGCTTCACACATATTTCTAGTTACATTTTAGATTATTAATTTTTTAAGCCATAGAAGTTATCAAGTTGGAAGATCTCTTTTGGGTAGAGTATGGGATTAAGATGAAATAATATGATTTTTTCTTTGTATGGGCATAGTATAAATAATACTTCCTCCTCTCATTATTGTTGTCCGTTTTCCTTTTTGGGTTGTGCCATTAAATTAGTCCGTTTCCAAAAAAAACTTTTTACACTAAAAAGTATCTCGAATTTCGTATCAATTACTACTTTAGACCACAAAACACAACTCTCTTTAATCTACGTGCAAAAAAGAAAGGAGCCATTATTATTGGGAGGAGTGAGTATTGTGTATTTAATGCTTCCACATCACATTGCAAGACTAAGGGCAAAATGACCCAAATTATACCGAACTACCTAAACCAAGTGGTTGGGGACTGACTTACAGATGAATTTGGACATTAATTAATAATTTGGTTAATAGTTGAATACTGGTTAGTGCAGCCCCCTTTGCAAACGCAAGCCTAAAAGAGTCTAGAATGGCTGAGCACACTATACTATTCTTCTTCTTCTTCTGTGAACAAATTTGTTGAAAACATCTAAAATATCCAATGAATAAGATTGCTTATTTAAATTTTTCTGTCAAAAACTATTTGAATATTCTAAGTTAATACAGTGAGCAAAATACCATCAATGGTCTTGCTATAATATCCTAAAAAACGGTTCTTTGATTTCTCAGTAAATAAAAAGATAACCCTTAGATAATCTTTGAGTTGCTATTTCATCATTAAAATAATAAATTCAAGATGCTTCATCTTTCAAAGGGAAAACTATTAAGGGAAATTAGCAATATTCTTTTTTCTCTATTAATCTTTTATGCCTCGATGGAGACTTCATCATTTATTTCTGTTTTGTGAGACAACTGAACGGAGACTTCTAGAAGCTCAACTTGACCTGTAACTAGGACTGGATTAGTACAGTCTTAATTTTCAGCTTTGGATTGAGATGGCTTTATTACCTCATGCATAGTGTGGAAGTTTCTAGACTATCCTAATCCTAACGTTGTTGATCAATCATCATAATTTTAATATAAATATAACCTATGTTTGTGGAAATTAACACCAAACCCACCAAATAGCTTAAAATTTATCTACAGTTCTTCAAGTTTCTTGAATCATCATACTTTTAATATAATCAAATGTTTGTGGAAAATTAATTGCTACCAAGTTTAAGAATAGAAAACATATTGAAAGGAAATATTCCAAGCCTGTGTTCATCTTCTTCACGGTAGTCTTATGATTAAATTAGTAATATCAATTGCCGTAGATCATAAACTAATTCCAAACTCCAAAATATACCAACAGCTTTTCCCAGATTAAGTTTAAAGTGAATAATATTATGCCAGCAAAAAGTGGTTTGTATAATTTTTCCCAAACTTCTGATATTCAGTTTACAGAGAAAAAAAGAAAAAGAATCACTACAGCAACAAGGTGAAATCCAAACTCAACTGACCAAATCCAACGATATGATCGGATTGTGTCACGACCTGACTATTTAATTACTTAATTAACCAAATAATCAGGTCATGACTGGTTTAATAATCGATAATCTCTTATTAACAATAAATGTTAGGGAATAGATTTTGAAAAACAAACGGACAGCATAACATTTGAAAATGAAATAAGCCAACCTGCACTCAGAAAATATCCAACTACGGCAATTATCAAAATGAGGACACAGCCTCACCATTTATATAAAAGGTTTCAAAATATTTACATGGTTTATCAAAAGTACGGTTTCAAAGTTTCAAGGTTCTAGCAGCAGAAGATTAATGAATATCATGTATGAAGACATGATATTCAGACATAACCAATCAAAATAAAAGATCAAAATGATATCTCAGCTCGGATTCGCAGTCACACCTCCTTCATACTCAACCTGCATAATAAAAGCAGTTTGGAGGGTATGAGTACCAGAAGTACTCGATGGATAATGCCAATCTATCTTTCAAAATTAAACATTTTGTTCAAGAAAAGCCTTTCTTTCAAATAGCGGTTCATAAGGCGATTGAATTAGTGATTCATAAGAAAATTTCACATAATATCATGTCACCACACTTTATTTTGAAACATACTAAGCATAACATACCCGAGTTGGTCCCGAAGGATCACAACCACGGTCATACCCTATCTACGTCATACGGTAAAGGGAAGTAGGCCTCATCCCCAATACCATGGCCGGCCTACATTTGCAAGCTCACAGCCATCTACCCGTACGAAGTAACATTTTCCTACCGCAGATAGGTAATTGCCGTCATACCCACAATGTGGTAAAACATTCATTTTCATCATTTTCATCATTTTCATAATGTGGTGATTGCAAATACTTTCATGATAAAACAAGATCATTGCATAACAAAATCTTTTGCTTCGAATAAGCTTTGGTAAGACATTACCCACCTCGACGTTCACTCGATGACGTTCGATTCTTCGTTCTTTACTTCCGATTTCTCTGCTGATCCTTGTAACATAAGATTATTATTGACTTTAGTAATCTTTCTTACTAATTTAGATATATGTTAACAACTATCAATTAACATACAATTTATCTTATTAACGTCTAATTCTACCGAAATTTCGGCAGAGTAACATCTGTAATATGTATAGCCCAAATACACCAAACTATACCAATATTATCCCAAACTCCTCAATATCATCATCATATCATCAAACATATACTTAAGAACCTCCTTATACATGAGTAATATTATCCAATTCAACGTTAATCGCCTAAAGCGATTTAACTCGATATATATGTATATTTCAATATTTTGAATATCTACAACCCATTAAACATCAAATATCATATAATTATACTCAATTAACATCAATAATCATAAATTCATGATCCATTCAATCATAGATCAAGTATATCACCTATAAGTATAACTTTAGTTTAAACTTTAATTTTCTAACTTTTGATACATATGTTCAAAAATTCTTATAAATTCTACTTAGGCATTATTTTTATCATAGATCACAAATATCAATTCAAATCCATGAAATAAAATCAAGAAATCAAAGTTCATGAAGCCCCCTTCATTTTCGAAAATTAGCATATCATGTATATGATTGAATTAAATTCCCATAAATTCATTTCATGCATTATTTATATCCTTAAGTATGAATATCATGTCAAATTAATCAAATAAAATTAAAATCATCAAGTTCATGTGACTTATGATTTTCGAAAATTTAAAATTTAATTAAAATAATTTAACTTTTAATTTCTTTAATCATATGATGTTTATAAGCATGCTTAAACATATATCTAAGCTTAATTCATTCATATCATAACATGTGAATCATATTCAAAATTAGGGTTTCATGATCAAACTTTAATTTTAAAATTTCATGAATTTAAGGAATTTAAACCATAGAACATGTTAATTATGCATAATAAACATACTTAAATCAATAACATAACAAAATTTAAACATATCAACCATAATCATAACCTCTAAATTTTCAAAACCCTAGCATTATAGAACAACATATTTATCAAATTAAATTACAAAACTTAGGTTAAATGAAGTAATTACCTTGCTTGAGATGATTTTCTATTAATCCCACACTAATTATGGATTTAAAGTGAAAAATAAAATTTGTGTGTGCTTAAGTGTGTGTGTGTCGAAAATGAGAAGAGAAATGGGGTGGAAGATGATATATTTCATGCATTAGGTTTCTAGAATATAAATTTTAATTTAATGTACATTTATTCCAAATTTCAAAATAATTAAACACAAATTTCAAAAATTTTATAATTATACCTCCAATTTCACTAATTCCATACTTTAATATAATTTATTTAATAGGATTATATTTCAATTAAATTATAAAATCTAATACAACTCATATTCATAATTTAATTTAGATCCATATAGCATAATTTAAATCACTTTATTTAATAAAATTCAATTCATTACTATAATTCTTCTTAAATTTGAAAATTACATAAATAATTTCTTTAATCATTAGTTATTAATAAAACAAATTTATTCAAAACTTTAATATCTTAAATAATATTTCATCTCATTTTATAAGAAAAATAACATGCAAAAATAATTAATGTAATTCATAACATAATTTCCAATTAATAGCATTTTTCATGCAAACAATTATAAATAAACACATAATTCACATTTTATCGCAATTAAACTCATTTCTAATAATTCTCTACATTTTTCGATTCCATATAATTAAATCTTAAATTAATCGGATTCATACCGATTAATATTTCACTATATTAAATTTTACGAATTCTTAAGGCTTAAATAGTTTTTAAGCCTTTAATAATACTTAATTAAGCTTTATTAATTACTGTAAAATTTTTCGGGCTACTACAGATTGATCCATAAAACGATATGATCGAATTGATCCACAAAAAAGCAGAAACATCATTACTTGTTACTAACTTTTATTCTTGGCTTAGACAGCTCCAACTAGGGTTGGGATTCGATTCGGTTTCGGTTAACAGAAATTGAAACCGACAAAATTAGCTAACCGAAACCGATATCGACCGGTTAACTGATTAACCGATTCGGTTAGTCGGTTATTTGTTGTTTCTTCTCCCCCTTTTGCAATGTGCGTAATTGTGTGCATGGTTTGTTGTAAATATTATGCTGAAAACTCGAGTGGTAGTTTAATGTGGAACTGTGTGCATAGTTTGTTGTAAATATTATGCTGAAAACTCAAGTGGTAGTTTAATGTGGAGGTTTGTTTATCGACTGCTAATTGCTAAATGCATGTGGAGAGAGATAAGTGTGTGTGTGAGAGAGGTATTCCCCGACATTTACGAGGTGACGTTTGTCGATGGCGCGTGCCAATTACACGCAAAGTCGGAAGCAGTACATAAACAACACGGTGGAGTCACGATAACCTTGATTCTTGTATATGATAGTACTTCTTTATCCGTAAGTGGCTTTTACTTAAAAATAAAATATTTTTATACATAAAAGTATTTTAAATTTCGTAAGTCATATTATTTTATCCACAAACATTTTTAATCTATGTGTCCAAAAATAATGAATCACTTAAAACGAGACATATGGAGTTAAAATATGATATGTGGAATTTTACTTTACATAATAATCGATACCCATTTAAACACCCCTAACTCCAACAACAGAAAAAGTTGTTTGTATATTTTAAAATTTGGAATTAGTTTGTGATGGGCGGCAATTAATAATGTTTGACCGATTTTAAAGAATACTTGTTTTATTATAAAGAGATTTTAAAGAATACTTATTTTATTATAAAGAGAGACCTTTGTGGATATTAATATTTTTCTTCGACGTAAATGATAATTTTATTCAATGTAAATGATACTTGCTAATTATAGGGTAAAAATAAATGATAATTTTCTTCAATGTAAATGATAATTTTCTTCAATGCAAATGATAATTTTACTAAGAACAAATGATATTTTTGTTCGTTCGCACGGTACGAACAAATATACCGGAGTTTTTGTGAATCATAAAAACAACGTGACGTGTGTGTGTGTTGGCCTAGTGGTAGAGTGGTTAATGCCCGAGGCCAAAGGTCTCAGGTTCGAGTCCACCGTGACACAACCTTTAAAATTTATGTATTAATTGACAAAAAAAAAAAACTTACGTGACGAAGATGAATAAAGGCTTGGAATATATCCTTTCAATATACTTTCCATTCTTAAAGCAGCAATTAAGTTTCCTTACGTAGTTTCTCACACTATTATTTAACACCAGTAAGCTTAAATAATAGGATTGACACATGGCATTTATCTACAAGCGCAATAAAAAATGAAATGTTATTGCGCAATAGAGGATCCCACTTGAAACTCAATTTTGCCAGAAACAAATCTTTAATAGAAATTGAAAGTGCTATAATAATACAGAGACTTGCATTGGATGAAATCATCCATTCCACATTTTATATAATATTTTAATGATAGTTGTAATAATAAGGCATAAAATGCAACTAACATTTAAATTATACAGTTCTACCAAATTATTCAAAAATGTGCAACTAGACCCTTGGCTAATGGTTCACATAACATTGTCTGTGCGAGTACTTAATTGGACAGAGAAAATTTCAGCTACAAATTATGTCAGACATTAATATCATGAAAAAAATTGAAATTTCTTATGTTTTAAAATATTCTATTCTGAGTATAGAAATATTATTAAAAGTTAATTAGGATAAGGGAGAAAGAACTTATCCGTGAGATAGTAGGTATGGAACCTGGAAAAGCCGAAGCTACCTCTTTTCTGTGGCGTTTGTTTTCAGTCATAGATGAATCCAAATAAGGATTAGCTAAGCAATGACTTAACACTTCATGCTGACGACATGGCTAAATCTAGATGGGAACAACGACTTCTCTCACTTGGTATGGATATGTTTTATACGTTATTCAACTATTTCATGGGAGATTTATCTCCAACAAAATTATTGTCTATTGATAAAATTATTTATCTTAAATAATTTTATATTCCAAATTTCAAGAAATTCAAACTTCAAATTAGGTCCCTTACTATGGAAAATTCCTATAGCTGCATCTATGTACCTTGCAAGGATGCGACACAAATATTTTGTCTTAGTTGTTGAACATCATGTGTGATATCTAAGATTCAACTAAAGCAATTAATTATCCCACAATTCTTCGAAAACAATTGGTTATTTCATCAATGCCCTAGCTACTTGAAGTAAAGTCGTCATTGGATGATGGCATTTTATTGGAGAGTATACACACACGTTTTTCGTGGTAAAATTTCAAACTCACAAAATAGATCATGCACATCCTTATTCACAAATTCACTCTCATTGTCTGTTTAATCGATCATCAACTGGATCACCATGTTAATTGATTATACTATTGAGAGTATCATTGACAAACAAGTCTGTCACAGCCCGATTCGGCTAATCCGAAGAACCGCCTTATCAGACCGGGACTTGGGGTTGGGTTGAATAAATATAAAAGAATGAGTTTTCGACTTATTTCAATCTTGCGAAGAAGCATAGGTGTTGCAAAGCATAAACGAGATTAAAGATGGAAGGTAATAATATATATAAAGAGTTAGTACGAAGGTTCTGACAAACAACAACTTTTACAAAGTTTCTAACAGATCATTTAAGAACTTAACATAGTAACAGAATTTAAAAGAGTTTGGCAGCGGAATAAACGTGTGAGACATGCATATGAATATGCATTCTCAAGGCGAACCAAAAGATGTTTCATACTTTGTTGACAAAAGATTCCCGCTCAACTCCACTCCGTTCCGTCACCAGCTCATCCTGCACATTTAAAAACAAACATGCAGGGCTGAGTACAAAGTACTCAATGGACACATGCCGAAAATATTTTTCATTTTTTTTACGAAATATTGTACTGCCACCATCACAGTAAGACACAAGGGTTTTATTTGAAAAGGTCTTGTTCTTACTAAAACATTTTCCTCATTTTCTCAAACATCGCATGCGCAGGCATTTTCTCATAACGTATATTCCAAGTCGGCTATGGATAACGCGCCGGGAGGGAGGCCTCCCTTCACCCGGACGCACGACTGACCGCAACCGGCGGTTCAGAGGCTAAAGTGTACACAATCCTAGCTAGGATTTCCCCATCTCTTCTAGCCTAGGATCCGAATTCGTAACTTCCTGTTGCCCCAGGCAACCCGAATGGACATATACAAAACATAAAATATTTTTGACAGACAATATCGTATCTCATCATTTGCAGTATAGGAAAGTAGTAAAGTAAACTTTTGTAAAATTCATTTTCCAAGAAAGCTCTTTTAAATAAGAAAGTCCACCTCGAGAACTTATAGTTCTTATGTCACTAGTTTACTTTCCGTTTCCTTTCACCTTCGAGCTGGACCTTATCAACGTGAGAAACGAGATTTAGTACATCACTATACTTTTTCGATAATCATCTATCCGAAACAACGGACTCACTAACATCAATCCTTTTAACGTTAAGGATCCTATTATCATACTTAACCACTATTATATTCGTCGCATCTCGAAGAGATATAATATTCCATCATTTCATTCTTTCCTTTAGTTCACATCATTTCGCGTAACGTACAAACCTTAATTTCATAACTAACTTCATCGCGTACTATCTTTACTTTTCATCTTACATATATACTCAACTTCTAACGTATATTTCCATAAGTCTCTACTTTTCATGTTAACAATCAATCATGCTCGGTATGCACACATGTGAACTTATCTTAAGCGTAATACTTTATATTTCAAAGTCTTACGCCACTTTAACAATTTTTTCAACGTAACCATATTATATCTCATCTTAAAAATCCTATAAATTCATAACATACTTTAAACATATTTTTGGGTCCAAATATGTGATTACATGTGATAACATAATTTTGAAATTTTATTCTTTTCCTTTTTCATATTTTTCGATCCTTTTCATTTATTTTCCAATTTTATCCAATAAATTCTCATATATTCACATATCATGCTATATTAACATAGGATCCATAATATCACATAATACTAGTCATAAAAATGTGACATCAAAACCCTTATTCTATATTTTTCGAAATTCTTGAAAAAATCACTTAAACAATTTTCAAAAATATAAATTAATTCACATAATATATTATTATTATTATCATATATCAATAATATGACATAATATTCATCATACACAACTTGTACATCAATATCTCATGCTTGGTCATTTTCGAAATCATCATGTCATATTATTCCATATTTTTCAAAAAATTATGATTTAGTTCATACATACTTAAACATTTCTAATTATCATCAACCCATGCTTAAATCAACAATTAAAATTCATATTCATCAACATATGATTCATATGTAATGTCGATTTTCATGAGAAATTTTATAACATGCTTAACTTTGTATTAAATTCATAATACATGCTTATAAACATCATATAAACATATTTAATTAACAACTTATTCATATAGCAAAAATTTCTCATACTTCTCATAAATATCATAAACATATTACTTAACACAACATGTATGAATTTCTAATATTTTTTTACATATAATAAGAGGTTGTATGATTTCTAACCTTTTGATCGGTTTTGATCGGCGTCGGCAATGTTTTTCTACTTAGGATCGAATATAATTTTGGAGAACACTTCCTATATTTTCTCTCTAATTTTCTCATAATTTTCGTGCCTTATGGTTATAGGAGGGGTGGGCTCCTATTTATAGAATTTATAAAGTGTATTAATCATGACTTTATAAAATATCTTAGCATAAAAATCAAAATTTACAACTCATACCTTATCACCTTGATTTTCGGCCACCCCCACTTGCATATGAGACCATTATTTTATCTTATCCTATAGTTTATTTAATTAATATTCAACCTTATCAAGATAGATGTCATTATCAAAGAGTTTCAAAATTATTTCTAACCTATTTTAAGTCAAAGTTTTCGGCCTTAAGCTTACAAAATAACACCCCCACTTGTAAATTTAATAATTCACCTTATTTTATCATAAATAATATCTCTACATCATAATCATATAACTTAATATCACAAAGATATGAAAAATATCATTCTTTCCCCACCAAACATGAATTTTTGGTACTTATGTCTAAAACATGGTACAAATTTTATTTTCTTCCAATTAATAGCTATGTGACATAATATAGATTATAGATGATAGAATAAATCATAGGAAAATTAATTAAGATCAATTCTATGAACTAAAGTGAAGTTATCGGCTATTAATTAGAAATTAAGATTAAATTATCAAATATTTATTCTTTTCATAACTAATATTATTTTAATGAAGGATTACATAAAAAAAATGCTCTTGTATCATAAAATAAATTCCTTGAACAATTCTAGCATTTATTCCCAAATTTTCGAAAATTAGGGTTTTGTAACTAAGTAATAATTTTTCTTCAATTCTTGCCCTAAATTATAAATTTCGAAATTCATGTAATATCTAGGAGATAAGATTGACCTTTATTTCATGATATTTATCAAGTATTAAAGCTTGTGCAATTAAATAAATTATTTCATAAAATATCACACATGAAATCATAGATTTTCGAAAATTGCATAAGCTATGGTCCAAAATATTATCTCTTATGATATTATCACATTGCTACATATTTCTAAGAGATAAACATTATCTCTTAGTTATCACGACCTTATCTTATCTCTAAATAAAATATCTTAGCTACACTTATCTTAAAAATATCATTTTCAACCTTATCTTATCTCTTAAGGGTCATTATCAAACTTTATCATATAAATTAAATATCCTTCATATACAAACAAAATTAATATCACATATCATCACTTTAATAAAGTGATCACAATTAAATCACAATTTATCCATGTTCATACTATAATTTTTGAAAATTATAGGTTATTCATAAGAAGATATAATTTTTCTTTATTTGAGTAATACTTATCTAGTTAATATCCTATATATACAAAATAACATCTCATCACATAAAACAGAGTGATCTTGATCATAATTTAATCATTTGTTCACATATGTTTCGAAAATAATGAACTAAATAGGAGAAAATATTTCTTTTTCTTCCTTAGTGTAATCTTTGTCTAAATAATATCCCATATATATTTAAAAATATAATTATTTATTATTAAGATTTATTTTATGCGAAAATTTAAGAGAAATTTCCATTTACTCAAAATCAGTAACTATCGACGTTAATTTTCATTCCCGGCTTCATTGTAATAAACTCCTCTAATAATTCAAAAATTGGTGTTCAAAAATCCAGGGTATTACAAAGTTCCCCCCCTCCCCCCAACTTTCAAGGTCAATTCTATGCCAATTATGTGGAAAATGTGTGTTTGTTAATATAATTTGAGTTTGATTTGTCATTTTTTTTTCTTTGCTCTTATTTTTGAGTGAATTGCATTAATTTCGGATTATTTTGGAGTAGTTGAGCTAAAGAGGATGGAAGTCTATCTCGACACGAGCCCGTAGGTGAAGATGGATCGAGATTTGAATCACAAACAAAGGAGAATGGATTCGAACAAATTGAATGTGACATGACATGCACACAAGGGTTGGGCCACATGGTCACGAGTAGCGGCCACTACCCCTGACCGCTAGTATGTCTGTCGAGTCCAGAGAGCTCACACGGTCATAGGTAGTGGCCACTATCGATGACCGCATGAGCCATCGAGTCGTTTGTGGGCGGGGGCTAGAGGTCGCGTGAGGTTGGGTTTGGTGACCATATGAGTTGAATGGAATTTAGAGAAACTGAACTATTTCATCTTAGGATTTGTACGTCTTATTCTACACCCATATATACTCCATCCAAGCTCCTTAGAGAGGACCTTTGATCATTCATATTTTGTGTAGCTTTTGGGGATGAGAAGATAGGAGAATAGGTCTAAGCTACTATTGTGATTATCTTATGAATAATTGAGGCCACAAATGGTTAATTTATCTTAATGTGTTTAAATCCCTAATATCTCTACCTGCTTTATTTCATTTAATTTGCACGTTCTTAGATATAACACCAAAATCAAGTCTTCATGGTCTAGATTGAGAATTACGGTTAGATATACTAGCCAGTCGTAGTACATATATCATTCACTGAGGATTTCACCCGTACACTTACAAAACAATCATCTATCCATAGTTCTTCATTTACTAAAACCTAATCCCATGAAAATCAATGTTGTTAAGCCGTTTTGGTTCAAAACTTTCTAATCGTGCAATAAATAACAGGTTCATGAAAACAAACACACACACACACACACACATATATATATATATATATATATATATATATATATATTAAAAATAAGAAATAAGAAATCAATAATTACAACATTATTTAATATAAAATAAGTTCTCTTCTTATTAAGTTTCAAGTACATTATCGATGGATTAGATGAATTTGGAACATAATTTTGTCAACATTTCACTGTTCACTTACATGAATCATGGCATAAAATTAAGTAAAATCGTATATAGCACTGATAGGATACGGCCCAAGCATCAGGCCCAATATAAATGGGCCCCGACATTAAGCTCGGCCTATGTGAGTTCGGCCCAAAAAGACTTCTCGACCAACTACAACTCTAATCGCAATTGGAGACGTAGAAGATTCGGATGCATATCTAAAAGAATCCTTATGAGAGAAGACTTTGTATTAGAGTCTAACTCTATTAGAATCCTTATGAGAGAAGACTTTGTATTAGAGTCTAACTCTATTTGAATTAGAGTCAAACTCTAGATGATGGTATATAAATAGAGGCTAGATTAGAGGAAAAAGGGAGACATCTACACTCAGATTGATCACTTGATCATATACACTCTTTGTAATCACTTCTTACACTCTCAATACACATATACTCTCTTGCTCCGTGGACGTAGATCTATTTCAATAGATCGAACCACGTTATTTCCTCGTGTTCTCTACTTCATTTATTACCTGACGAAATTAAGATTTATCATTGGCGCCGTCTGTGGGAAACTCGAACAAAAAGCTTCGTTTTCTACGCAAAATCAATGTCAAGTACTCGTGCAAATCCTAGCGCCGCCGTTGGTGCTGGTAACGGACGGACTGAAGACCTCAACCAGGCTGTTGCGCAACGCCGAGGAAAAGAAATCACCGTTGCCAATAACAATACAACGCCTGAGGGTTACATAGAAGATCTACCTATACACCCTCATGATCGTCTCCCTACCGAATAGGAAGAAGCCGACCTCAACTTCGGTGAACAAGTGACCCATCAATCTCATGAGGTCCTCGGCAGAGCCGTATCTGAATTCCTCAATGCCCATATGGGCCAATTTCAAACCTTTACGAGTCAAAGGACGAATGGGCGGGAACTTTAAGAACCATGAATAGAACGCCCAGATTGGCAATCACGGCGCCGGTTGCTCACCTCTCCACAATAGCCGAGGCGTTCACCTCGGCGAGATAGCGAGAACGATCACCTCGGCATGATGTCCGTCGATCACCTTGGCAAGCCCCCATAACCATTCACCCGGCGTCATCCACGAAGTCGGTCACCTTCACCCCGGCGTCACTCGTGAAGTCGGTCACCTCGGCACAACTGCAGAAGTCGTTCAACTAGATACGACCGTGCGGCCGGACGAGACCGAAGAGAGAAAAGACGGAGTCGATCCCCTCATCAGAGAGACGATAGACGTTGCTATCGATCTCTCAATCCTCCTGGGAGGGATGTCAACGAACTCCTGGGATTCGACCGACATGGACGGATCATCTTCCCTTTTTCCAGAGAGATCCTGGATACACCCCGCCGCGCGATATCGAGCACCCAACATCGCCGCCTCGACGGTGCGGGAGATCCTCGATTTCCTTTTGCCTATACTACTAACATGGCAAATCGGGGATGGAAGATTTTCACATGTGCAAGATCTTCCCGGTCTTGGTCTCCAACGCCCGACGTTGGTTTACCTCACTCGCCAAAACCTTGACATACATAGCTTTAGAGATCTCATGGATCAATTCAGTGGCGCTTCTATCAAAGATGCCACCTCAACAACCTTCATCCGACCTACTCACCATCCGCCAGGATGAGGCGAGACGATGTCAAACTTCGTCTCAAGGTTCATCAAGGAATCCTCAAAATCGATGAGAAGCAACGACCTCTACATCATCAATGCATTTAAAATGGGATCCGACCTGGCGCGTTAAACAAAGAAATCACCAGGAGAAACCAAAGACGGCGGTAGCCTTTGGACCTTGGTAGATAACTATGTTAAAGGGACGAGTCGGATCGTAAAAGAGAGACATAGGAAGAAAGAAAAATCGAGAAGCCGGATGATCGAGGAAGATGCACCAATCGCCGAAGTGCCTTCGACAGAATCAAAAAAGACCCAATGGAGTCTAGACTGTGACCTCGGCAAAGGGGCCTATAAGCTTGCTTACCTATCAGGTACACTTATCCCAGACACGGCATATTACTCACCCGAGGAGGTGGATTACTTCGTCCCATCTTATATCTATGTGAAAATCCGTTCTCACCTCGGGTGAAACACAACTTACCTTCAAAAGGGGACGCCCTTACGAAGATGACAAACCTACAAAGTAGAGTACTCAACTAAGCGCGCGCCAGGGGACCACCCTTATCGATATTTCTCGACAAACAAGGCAAGCACACAGATTACTCATTAATTTGAACATCTACATGCAAACGACGTCCAAATCGGATCTCGTACAATTTATACCTCTTTATTGGGAAGATATACACTTCGGTACACAGTCTAAATACATTTATGACTACACGGTCTAAATACATTTATGACTAAAACCAAGTTATATACGAAAGATATACACTTGGTACACGATCTAAATACATTTATGACTACACGGTCTAAATATATTTATGACTAAAACCAAGTTATATACGAAGATATACACTTGATTACACATCCAAATCCATTTATGACTACACAGTCTAAATACATTTATGACTAAAAACCAAGTTATATACAAAAGATATACACTTCGGTACAAAGTCTAAATACATTTATGACTACACAGTCTAAATACATTTATGACTAAAAACCAAGTTATATACAGAAGATATACACTTCGGTACACAGTATAAATACATTTATGACTACAAAGTCTAAATACATTTATGACTAAAAACCAAGTTATATACATATTACTCGGGTTTCCGAGCAACACCTCGCCAAGACTCGCTAAAGCTACACCAGTTCGAAACTAAATCTTCGGGTCGACGGTGAATACCCGGAATGAACTCGGTGCCTTCCACCCAGTCGGCGAGATTGGCGTGTCACGACCTACTCCCGAGGCTCTTTGAGCGGCAGCAGTACCACGACCTAAGGTGGATACCCTTTGGGCGGGTCGAACTCTGGCCCTCGACCTCGGCCGCCGCCTCGGCCACCCGACACGGGAAACCTCTGCCCGCCTTCCGCGGTCGACACTCGACGCCGCCGTCTCGACCTCGACGCCGCCGCCTCCGCCGGCCTTCGCCGGCCGACCTCGGCCTCCCGTCTCGCTCGGCCTCCGGTCGACCCTCGGCCCCTCGCCTCCGCCTCGGCCTTCCGCGGCCGACCTCGGCCACCGCCTCCACCTCCTCGGCCTTCGCGGTGGACACCTCGGCCTCCGCCGCCTCCGCCTCGGTCTTCGCGAGCCGACCTCGACCGCCGCCCGCCTCACCTCGGCCTTCCGCAGTCAACACCTCGGCCCGCCCGCCTCGACCTCGGCCCGCCGCCTCCGCCGCCTCGCCTCGGCCTTAGTAGGCCGTCCTCGGCCTCGCCACCTCGGCCGCCGTCGAGCCCCGGCCTCCTTCTTCGCCGCATCCCGAGCCTTTGCCTCGACCTCGGTGAAACGCCTCAGCAGACGGCCGAAGCGACATACGATTTCGCGAACGCCTCAGCGGGGCGGTCAGCGATATCGACTCGGCGAACGCCTCGGCGAGGCAAACCAGCGACATTCAACCGCCCGGACTACGGGAGGCGATGTCAGAATCACTCTCCCTAATCCAAAATGACCTCACTTCTACGTCTTTTTGGGGGAGGGGGGGATATGATAGAATACGACCCAACTACTAGGCCCAAGCATCAGGCCCAATATAAATGGGCCCCGACATTAAGCTCGGCCTATGTGAGTTTGGCCCAAAAAGACTTCTCGACCAACTACAACTTTAAACGCAATTGGAGACGTAGAAGATTCGGATGCATATCTAAAAGAATCCTTATGAGAGAAGACTTTGTATTAGAGTCTAACTCTATTAGAATCCTTATGAGAGAAGACTTTGTATTAGAGTCTAACTCTATTTGAATTAGAGTCAAACTATATATGATGGTATATAAATAGAGGCTAGATTAGAGGGAAGAGGGAGACATCTACACTCAGATCGATCACTTGATCATCTACACTCTTTGTAATCGCTTCTTACACTCTCAATACACATATACTCTCTTGCTCCGTAAACGTAGATCTATTTCAATAGATCGAACCACGTTATTTTCTCGTGTTCTCTACTGCATTTATTACCTGACGAAATTAAGATTTATCAAGCACCATTGGCGAAGTGGTAGAGTTTCATTTGTGACATATTCTCTATTGAATTCTCGTGTTTGTTGCACAATTATAATATCATGTGAGTGTACTAGTTTTAATAATATATATTTTTTTATTTTTTTTTGATATCATGGGAATCCGCACCGCTACCTTAGGTGCGTCTTGGGTAAACCACACGGTCCTATCAATAGCCGCAAACCACATAGGACGGGTAAACCACACTTGGAAAACCAAGGTGTGTGCTCAAACCCATAGAGGCGTTTGGTGGGGTTCGAACACATGACCTCTCGACCACGCGAACACACCTTAATTGGGTTTGACCGTCAGGGACAATATATTTCTTTTCTCTCTTTGTAAGCAATGGACAAACTTCATACATTATAATAACATTGGATAATAGAGATGTGTACTAATCATGGCCTCTGTTCTTATGAGGATCCTATTTTCACATTCGTCCACTTATGACTTCTTGTCACGCACGAAACATGCTGCCTATTCCATCTATCGCCAAATATTATATACAAACATCATCTACAAATATCTCTTCCTCTAATTTTCATTATATTATTTTACTTCCAAATCCGCACTTACTTTCCAAGTAATTATATGCATTTAATTCTAGAATACCTAAGTCCATATTAAGGGGTGTTTGGCTAAGCTTATTTTAAAGAGCTTATAAGCTCCAAGAGCTTATAAGATATTTCAAGAGCTTATAAGATGTAATGTTTCAAGAACTTATAAGTTGTTAAAGTGTTTGGATAATTGATCTTATAAGTTAGAGAAAGAATCGTGAGTTAAAGAGATAAAGTTGACGAGAAATGAAGTTTGGTTGTGTATATATAGGAAATAACGAACTATAATAAGGTTATTTTGGTGAATTCATGGTTGTTTATAAGTTTAAGAAAAAAAAAAGTTGGGTTTGAGCAACTTATTTTAGGGAGCTTATAATTTGTTGGAGCTTATTTTCACAAATAAAATTCATGTTTAGGAACTTATTTTGTCAAACACTTTCAACGAACATAAAATTTCTGCTAAACAGTTTATAAAATTTCACCAAACGCCTCTAAATCTCTACGAACATTTTTCTTTGGGCCGCAATCCCATGCGCTCCTCCCAATGCGCTTGTAGGTTGTGTCGGTTTCCCGAAATCATGTTTTTTGATAGGAAAAATTCTAAGAAAAAATATTGTTACTCTTTTTAATCAAAATTGTCACTTTTTCATAACAACTATTACTTTTAGGCATAAAAACTATCACTTTTAATCATAAAAATTAATAGACATAGACACGATAATTTTTTATTTAGAATAACTGATAAGTTTACTCATAAAAATTGTTTCCTTTAATCATGAGTTAGATATTATGGTCAAATCCGACTAGAATTCGGGCCGACTCAACCGGTGCGCACCATTAGGTGACATATGGGAGAATTTGTGTTTTTCTTTTGGGTAGAATCAACTTCAGGCAGAGTAGCAATGCCATATTATTGAACTATAGTCACAATTTCTTCAAATTAAAGATTTGCATATTTTTTCGATTCGAATTGCATATTTAGAATTTCGGCTTAAGACATACGGAAGTTATTCTTTTTTTATTTATATCCGGACATGTTTATATGTCATTATTCTAAACCCCATTTTTCCACATTATACCCTATTAAAAACCTCTGATGTACGCTCTCTCTCAGCCATCGCCCCTCAAACCCCACGAGGCTAAAATCGTCTCGTCGCTGCGCAGTGCTATTTCCCTCAAATCACATTTCTTCTTACCTAACACTGCAGCAGCCACTACCACTGCGCGGAGCAGCAGCAGCAGCAGAAGCGATCCGCTGATCTACGGCCGGTCTGCTGGTGGCACAAACCTACCGGAGCAGCGGCGAATTAGCGGAGCAGCCATGGCCACTTCGAACGTCGACGGCAGCGACGACCGCATTGCTCGGATCGCCTCCACCATCCGGGTCATTCCCGATTTCCCCAAACCTGGTGAGGCAGCTTGGATTTAGATATTCGATTTTATTTGCATATCTGGAGTACATGGTTGAACTGGATTTTTAATTTTTTATTTTGGAAAAATGTGGACAGGGATTATGTTTCAGGATATAACGACTTTGCTGCTTGATCCTAAGGCGTTTAAGGATACAATCGATTTGTTTGTTGAGAGATATAAAGGTCAAAACATCAATGTTATTGCGGGTAGGTTTCGTCTCTTTTCGATCTCATTCATTCTCTATTTTCTAGCAGTGTATTTTCATATTCTCGCGTAGTTGCATTTATGTTGATATATTTGGGGAAATTAGGTCTTGAAACTGTATGCAATAGTTGGGAAAATAAGTTTGCTTTACTAGTTGTTCTGGTCGTGCTTGGTCACTGTGAAAATCTTTGGACAATACAGATGATTCTATAAATTTTAGCCAAACAAAACCAAGCCAAGCCATTCCAACCATACCAAGGCCAGAAACTGTAAATTGAGGACGAAAAGTAATTGCGGAGTGGTGATGTGATACACACTTGTTTAGATTTTAGAGGAATTAAATGAGAATGAGATGTTTTGGGCCTTTCTAACTAAAAACAGCCTTACTATTGTGTCATTTTGTAGATAATAACTAAGATTCAGCTCTTTGATTCTATCTATAAAGTTAATGTTAGAAGACTCAGAAGATTTTATTATGACAGACGTAGAAATTGATGGTTATTGAATATTGAGTGGTCTGTGTCAACTATGAGGGACTTATTTATTTAGGCTTATACCAAGTTGAAGTGGGTTTAATTCTAACAGTAAAATGCATCTTACCTGCAAGATTAGTTGTGATCTTATAAAACCCTCAGATTTGTCACAGGCATTGAAGCAAGGGGTTTTATATTTGGTCCTCCGATTGCATTGGCTATTGGTGCAAAATTTGTTCCGATGAGAAAGCCCAAAAAGCTACCTGGTAAGGCTAAATAATCTTATTGTGATCATACAAATAGTTTTCTTGTCATTTCTTAAGTTTGTTAACATCTTTCTGATCTTCTTGGTATGTGCTTTTTTAATGACATGTTATGCTATGAGTGAAAAGGGACGCTGTTAGGCTTGTTCCCTTACTGCTTGAAACCTCTAGTTCAGTTGGAAGATCAGAGAGCTTAAACTGTTTATGCTTTGATCTCATATTCAAGTCCTCTTTTCATACTAAGTTTGATGGGATGCTTGCCTAAAGTCAACTAGGATACCAATAGTGTGTGTGTGTGTATATATATACACACACATTACAACAGTTGTGTTTTCACTGCTGGAATTCTCACCAATAATGTTTTTGGTTCTGTGGTTAACTTCTCTTCTTTTGTTGTACCCAATGATAGAAAATCTCATTCGTTCA